>CM076583.1:171826356-172287397 GCA_034641835.2 Pinus albicaulis
TATAAAGTTCGGCTGAACTTGTGTTTCTGTTTAGATTGACGGCACACTGACGGCGCGGGAAAACAGAATTTTTGCCGGAGATTGGAAAACCGGCAAAAAAAGTTCGGCCAAACTTTTATTTTAAAATAGTTCGGCCGAACTATTTTCTATAAATAAATCGCCCGCGAATGTTTGTGGTTTATCGTTTTCATTTCGCGCGCTTTCGTTGTTTGTTACTGTTTTCGCTCGGTTGCTCCTGCCGTCCACGCTCATCGACTGCTGCGTCGGGTATGTTACACTTGAAAATTTTTTGTGCTTCGAGTTTAAAAAATGTATTAAAATTTTGTGTTGTGTATGAAAAATTTATTAAAATGTATTTTTGTGTTGTGGGCGTCGGGTATGTTACGGTCGAAATTTTTTTTTTCTTCGAGTTAAAAAAATGTATTAAAATTTTGTGTTGTGTATGAAAAATGTATGAAAATGTATTTTTGTGTTGTGTATTAAAATTTTGGTGCTGTGTTAATAAGGTCTTTATTAACACACCTTTAAGGTCTTTATTAAGGTGTATGAAAAATGTATTAAAATGTATTTTTGTGTTGTGTATTAAAATTTTGGTGCTGTGTTAATAAGGTCTTTATAAGCAACTCTGTAGTGAATGTAATGGTTAATGGATTTCATAATCATGCAGTGAACTTGTCACAAACCCAATAGGTCTTGGACTCAAGTGCTCATCGTTTGCATTACTTGCTGCAATAGTTCAACAAGGAGTCACCCCCCCATGTGGGATAAATTTTCATCATCTACAAACTATGTATAACCTATGTCCAAGGAGGCTAAAGTAATGAAGGCAATGGCCTCCACCATATATAGTTTTATCGAGCGAATTTACCTATGCTGGAATTCCGATGACAGTGAGGACAATGTAGCCCTGCTTTACAAGTATAGTATGCTTACCCCACATACTATACACTTCAAATTTCACCCCCCAAGTGACACTAAATACCAGTACAAAAGGCATTCTCTTAAGCTCTATCATTGTATAAGGAAAAAACTTAGGCAAATTGCATAGCTAACCATGGTGATCTGTTATGCAACTGCGACAGGAATTGAATGCAGCCCTTGTTGGAAGTTCTAGATATAGTAGAAGAGCAGCATTTTTTCTTTAGACACTTTCATAGCAGTAGGTGATTAATATGCATAGAGACTATGGATGCAGGAGATGTAGTAGCATCCCATGTAAAATTCTTATTACAACAATTATTCTTCAACAGATTATATATATAGTTCATTGAGACTGCGTGTTACAGGTGGTTGGCTTCAAAATTTTGAAGGTGGCAAGATTCACTTGCTATCTCACTGTCTATATGCAAAGAAATTCAAATTGTAAGCATAGAAGTCCATTCATCAAGATCCCACTGTAAGTAGGCAGGTTTCCTATTGCATAGTCTTCTAAAAGAAACACATATTATTATCATTACCAAATCACCATAAATCTTCTTAACATGACCCTGATCTTACGGTGTTTGGTTCTGTGAACATAATGTCCCTAGTTCTCCTCCCATCCTTTGATAGTCTGCCGTTAATGCAGCAAAATAAAAGGACCAAAAAACAAAAACTCAGTAATTATGTATGGAAAAACTTTTATGAATAGAAATTTGTTTTGTGTACATTTGTTCCATCCTCTCAGCCTTTCCATCGATTATCATGCTAGCACTTTGTAACAATGCTTCTAGATGACTCTGTGAGATCCACAACGTTTTGATGTGGTAGCATCTGAGATCTCAACTTTGTAAAATTTTGAAGTTGTGTCTTCTTTGAATTTTGTTAGCATGGTGTTGGCATAGTGTTGTATAAGAAGGAAGAAAAATGCTTATTTGAAATTTTGATAGTAGAGGTTTCAATATATTTAAAATATTAAAAGGTATTTTTTTAATGAATAATATTAATTTATATAATGATTGGAGTAAAATTAAAATTATTTAACAATTTTTATATTATCATTCACAATAGTTCATTATAAACATATTTTATTGTTAATTTTATTTATAAATAATAAAATAATAATTATTTTGAAATTAAATATTTTTTTAATTATTATTTCGAAAAATTAAAAAATATTTGTTGTACTTTAAGAAGTAAGAGATTAGTCTGAATTTTTTACTATTTTGTTTTTATGTTTAAAAAACATGAAGAGTTTTCATAGATCAAATGTGAGTATATGATAGATAATATAAGAGAAATTGTTTTTCATTTTCAACTCTTTGAGTGTGGCAAATGTATCAAATGCTTCCATCTCACATTATTTTGGGAACTGACCAATAGTCTTGAACTAATATTATTTTTAATATTATCAATATACTGCAAAATGATTTCTTACTTTATACCTTTAATCATCTAGCCAAAAACTAACATCAAGGATGCTACTTTATCTTAAAGTTTAGAAACCTTGGTAATCTTACTAGTCCCTAATATGCAAATTGTGATATTTTTGTAGGAATATTTAGATTTCCAATGATTTTATATTAGTTGAGATAATATTTTTGGCCATTTTTAAGGTAAAATAATGGTTTACTATAAAATTTTGGCAAATCATTTTAGAAAAAAAATGAAATTGGCTAATCTTTTTTTGGAAAAAGCATGGAAAATTAGCCCCCCTACTAATATTAGCCCCTAAAATTTTTCCTAATGTCATCTCCTCTTGAGCCAAAGGTGGGGGCTTTGGCTATAGTTAAAAGCAATTTTTGTGAACCTCTTGGCTTCGATGTGGTTCAACTTCCTTCTTATACATAAAATGCCTAGTCATAACCAAGTTTTCAATGGGCTAAAGGCTTGCTTCAATAGGAAGATGTGAGAGGGAGTAGTTTGAGAGGGAGGGAAACTCGTTCTACCTCTAGAAACTCTCTTTGGAGACTCCCAGGTACTCACACTCTTTCCTGCAACATGCACTGACTAACTGGGTTGCATAGCACTACCACTAGGGAACTTGTTCTTGCCTCTTTTGTTGGAAATATTTGCCTCCCTTCTTGACTAGAATGTTGGAAACCTGCTCTGTCTTGAAACCCTTTATTGGAGTCTCTCTCTAGCTAGAACTGCACCTACACTCTGCAACTAGCCAAAAAACAAATTTGAAATATTTGACTAATTTTTTATATGATTGAAATTCAAAAACAGATGATTTTCTCCATGCTAGATGCAGTCCTACCTAATAAAATGTGTAGTAATGCTTTTGGGAAACTCGTTCTACCTCTAGAAACTCTCTTTGGAGACTACCAACTACTCGCACTCTTGCCTGCAACATGCACTGACTAATTGGGTTGCATAGCACTACCACTAGGGAACTTGTTCTTGCCTCTTTTGTTGGAAATATTTGCCTCCCTTCTTGATTGGAATGTTGGAAACCTGCTCTATCTTGAAACCCCTTCTTGGAGTCTCTCTCTAGCTAGAATTGACCTACACTCTGCAACTAGCCAAAAAACAGATTTGAAATATTTGACTAATTTTTTATATTTAATTGAAATTCAAAAATAGATGATTTTCTCCAAGTTTTAATTGTTTAAAATATGATTGTTTGAGCAACTCTTTCTCTGGGATACAAGGAGGCTGAAAGATTTTTTTTCTTGTATATTTGAAGCTCTCCATTATTATATAAAAGGATTTTTTTCTTGTACATATATTTTTATGCTCTTTGCCATAGTAATGTCAGTGTATTAAGTTTTAAATTGTTTTTTTTATTTTTATTATATGTTGGATGTGATTTTGATTGAAAATGCTTCTTTTTTATTTATTAATTAAAAAAAAATTATTAGAAAAATTATTGCTTTAAGCCTTGGAATTTACAATAAAAAATAGAAAATGTATTTATATCTAAACTATTTATGAAAAGTTTAATATTGTTTGATTTTCTCTACCATGTCCTTTTTACATATATCTAGAATAATATTATTTGTAGTTTCCGGTTTTTTGTAACATTTTACTACCATAATCAAAATCTATAGAAATAATAATCTAACATTTTGATATCTTGAAATGGAGCTAGCCAACTCAAATATAGTATTGCAAATCCCTGGCTAAGTTAGATGAGGAGGCTATGTATTACTTAGTATTGTATCCATATTGGGGTTGCAATTTCTATGGGTTCAAAAGAACACTTGCAAACAATTTGTTTTCCATATGACCTCTCTTTTTCATAGATAAATTTCATTCTTTTAGCCATTATGGATTTGAGAAAAATACATCCTCATAGGCCAATAAAAATCCTTAACAATGAATTAAACATGAACAACTATTAAATATGGGTAACCAAGCAACATCAAAACAAACTTGACTAAATCACCAAGGCTAGTAGTGATAAATAATAAACATTCTAGAATACTTCAAAATTCCATGTAAATAATTTTTTACCTAAAATCACTAGATGGTGAGGCCCCCAGCAACAACTGCAAAAGCAATGCAATATAACCAATCAAACTACATCAACAAAACATATGGTCTTGAATGAGGTTTTGGACTCTTTAGATATAAATGTACATCGTGGCAATAGGAAATGTAAGAAATATAAAAACATAATGAAACACAACGTAAGAAATAGAGAACATAATGAAACACACACATACATATCTCTAGACAATCAACGCAATTATTTTCCTAGGAAATCCTTATATGGGAGACAAGCAACCCTAAAAAGTAATGATGCTCTAGACTCCTTTTTCCCTAGGAAATCCTTATGGGAGAAAAACAACACTAAAATGTAAACATGCTCTACTCTCTTTTCTGGTATGGAAAATATGTGAGTACAAAGAAAGAGGTAATCTCTCTAGATTTAGCTAAGACTTTTAGCGTGTAAGGTTGATATAAAAACTTAACTTCATACATTTTTCTCTCTAACTTCACACTCCTAGTTGTATTTTCAACTATGGAACAAAATACAATAACACAAAATGGAACTCTTATTCCTCCTAGTGGCCAAGTATTTAACATGTAGCGTGATAGCCAACTAGGTGTAAGATTTGACTCTGTCAACCATTAACGAGGTTTGTGATTTTAGACCTTTTAGAGTCAAGTGATAAAATTCCACATGTAGCTAGCTTGCCATGCATGAGTAATGGGGCTAAAATGTCATTCTCTCGTACCATGGTGGTCAACATGATAGGTCAACTTACTAAAGGCATAAATTTTGAATGAACTTCGTTTGATGTTTTTCTTGCACCATTGGATATGTCTTTAAGTGTAGAATAATGGTCAAGATTTGGGCGCAAGGGATAATCGTTTGACCCCCAAAAATGTCATTTAATGCCTCAAAATGTCTCCAAAAGGTTTTAGACCCCAATTCTCCACCCACCATTAAAATGACCCTACAAGTTGATTCTTTCAATTTTTTCACTCTATAAGCATCAAAATATATGACAAATAATATAATTATCCAATCTAGATCATTATTTAATAATTTGTTAAAATTATGAGTAAGATATGTACATCATGGAATTTAAATAAATAGCATTAATTCATTGAACACCCTTGTACATGTTCCTTGTTGATACTTTGAAAGTAATACGTTTTGAAAAATAATTTTTTTATGGATTCTATTTTCCACATTCTCTCAACCATATCAAAAACCTTCTTATAATATTTGAAACCTAAGGTCTTTCCCATACCAAAGTATGTTCTTTTAAAACATGTTTTCTTGGTGATATGGGTGATTTAGAAAGGATTGGGAGAGCGAAATTCCTCATTTAATACATGTACAATATGTTTGGTTCATGCCACTAAGCCAAGAATTTTAAATTCAATTGAATTTTAATATAACCAACTAAATCTTGCAAAAAAAGAATAAAACAATCTATGTTAGGGTTGTGGATTCAGGCATTGAAACAACACACCATGATATTTCAAATTTAAAAATAATGGTTTGAGTCCTAGGTAGCTTAGAATCCTATTTGTTTTCAAAATAAGGATGCACTCCCATTTGATTCTCATGATAAGGTTGTAATCATGAGGCTCTCGCTCAAGAGTGGACCTTCCCAAAAACTTGTGACGTCTTGTCACAAACAAAACCATAAAACTGAAAAACACATCATGCAAGAAACATAGCTCGCTGACATATCATTTTTCTCCTTCAAAGAAAAAATATTCACATCATGTGAATATCTCCATGTACTCTTACATATTTGTGTACAAAACCATCAACCAAACACAAGTCGAAAAAACATGCCTCTTCAAACAACTGACTCTCAAGTCAAATAATAGCTCATGTACAAATTTCCATATTTGTTGCATTTAAGTGTCAACATAACTCTACTTTCAACATCTTGCTTCATGCAACATGCACCATACTTTGAATTTTCAAAGAAATTCATGAAACAACAAAATACATTCAAGGCCTTAATTAGATAAGAAATCTAACCATATGCTAGCAAACCATTTCAATGGCGCTTGTTTTAGTTGCACTTCATCATCATGTGAATCATCCCGACCCTCATTCATTATGGAATCCACTTTTCCATTCTTGTCGTTATCTCTTTCCACCTTCTTCAAATGTTGTGGATGACTTGTTGGATACAAATTCCAACACTTGTCTACAAGGTGACCTTTCTTATGGCAATGAGTAATAAACAATTGCATCTTATTTTCAACATCATTTTCCTTGTCTAATGGGCCTTTGATTTTTTGCCTCATTTATTTAGAAAGTTTCAATGTGCATGGATATCTTCTTCCAACATCTATAAACATTATGGTTATTCAAACCACAAAAGGAACATGTGCAAGTTCTTTTCTATATCTTATGTGAATATTTACCATGTTTATCATAATCAAAAGCAATTTGATTAAAGGCAAATTTATACCTTGAACATTCACCATTGTCGCCTTCTTAAGGAGGTGAATTTGATGAGGTAGTGGCTCTCCTTTGAATACTAGCAATGAATTCAATGACTAGATAGAGCTTTCAACATCCTCTTCTTTTACATTCTCATTAGTTGCATGTTTATTAAAATCTTCTTGCAAAGTGGGTGTCAAACTTTTCCATTCATCATGAACACAAACTTCACAAGCTTGAGGTAATGAACATGAAATAAAATTCCTTCTTGGAACAGCTTCATGTGCCTCCTTGGCTTTGGAGCATTCTCCATCATGTTTTCCATAACCAAGACCCAAATAATTAGGCCCTTCCTCAACAACATTTGGCTCAACTATGCCTTGTACTCAACTGGTTAGTTTTTTGTCTTCCTATATTCTTTATTAACCTCTTCTAGTGATTCTTGAAAGGTGGATACTTAAATCCTTCCTAAAAATTTGAGCTCTAAAATGAGAAAACATACAAGGTCATTTTAAGTCATTCTTCTATCCAATTATAAAAACCGAGTGAATATTTCTAAATATTGGTTTCTTTCCTATAAACTATACAAAATATGTGAAGTTGCCTCGTCCTAAGCGAGATGTTTAATAAACATAATAATAGAGAAACAATTAGTGACGTCACCAAAAGATGTAGCCTCTTCAAGGTATCATATCTCTCATCAAGGTCAAGAATCTATTCACATTTATGTCCTATGGAAATGATTGTTTAAGAAACAAAACTAGACAAAAACCTTCAATGAGAATAACAAAATCTAAAACCTCTTCAAGGTCTTCAATCTGCTCGTAAAGTTAAATTACATGTCTTGATCAAGTCCAACAACAAAGAAACATTCAATGACAACACCAAAATCTACAACTTCAACATCTTCTAAACCATCTTCAAAGTCAATATTGTGTGCATCAAATTCCTCAGCAAGGTCATCAATGGAGTCATCCATCCTTGTACTCAACTATGCCTTGTACATGTTTTCCTTTAACCCTTTACTTTCATAGCACATTTTCATCAAAAATTTGGACCTTATTCCTATAGTGTGTCTCTCAAAAGCACGTACACATTCATTTTGAGAGGAAATTGAAGACATAAACCAATAGCTAATTCTTCTAACTAACCTTGACTAAAATGAGCTAAATTGTACTTTGATACCAACTTGATTTGAATATGGACAAACTAGTTTTATTGGGCTATCTCCCTCATTAGTTAAATAAAAATGTGTTTAGGATTGTCTAAAGTTAGCCAATTGGGAAGGGGTTTGTGTCAAGATTTAAGTGTATTTTGTGAGAAATTTATGAGTTAATTAGCTTTAGGTCATCAATGGAGTCATCTATCCTTTTCATGCATATTTAATGCCTACTTTTTCAGGTGGAACACCTCCAAATTTAAGGACCACAATGACATAAAATATGTGACTTTACATAATAGGTGTAGACCTAGAACCCCCAACTTTGCGTGACATGTACAATTGAAGATCTTATATGGTAAGGAGTGTGAGAAGAGAGTCATGGTCGCTGAGTTGAGCAAGAGAAATAGTTTGTTATGATGAACTTACTTGTGATAGGTCTAGCTAGCAGACTACCAAATTACATGGTAATGGCATTCAAAATGTGAAAATTCCCATTTCACTTGGAAATAAGATGGTAGAGAAAGGTATAGATGAAAGGAGATATCCATCTATGGTAAAGAAATCAAATAGTTCTATCAATTCCACCTTGCAACTCTAAGAGAAATTGAATTAAATTTCATCTCAAGACAGGGCTTTGAGAGGACACTCTCAAAGCCAACCTTCGTTATGGCTTTGAAACACATGGTAAGTATCAAGACTTAGCAACCTTATTTGCATAATTGTTTCTAGCATGGACCTTAATGTCATAGCCTTCTTCTTCCTAAAATGAATGCAAATTTCCTTGCAATTTGTCTTGCGACATTCATAATTCATGCTCATGGAACATGATTGTGTTGCAATTGTGATAACATCTACTGTATGCAGAAGCTTAATAAAAAATGATCGAAAATGACATTTTTGCTCTGTTTTTTTGAAGATTTAAGGAAAATTACACCAAGTAGCTTCCAACCTCATATGACCATCATGTCAAACTCATCTCAGGATATTGTCCAAGTAAGAGCCACTTAAGCAAGCAATCTAATATACATGACTCCAATTTCAATTAGCAGCAATGACAATTCTAAGTATGGTGCAAACATTGCTCTAGATCCTCAATGGGGCATGTTTGATGACAATAATTTGGGGAGTGAGAGAGGGAGATGGTAGGAGAAAAAATTCAAGGAATCCATGGGAAATTGAAAAATATATAACTAATAAGGTGAAGACACTTTGTAACCTAAGAGAGAAACCTGTTAGAAAATGGGTGAAGTTGGTATTACACACCCAATTGGATAACCTCGAGGAGAAAACATTTCTCCCACTTTATTTGTTGGCATAACCTAGTAAGTGTTATTCATTAGCATGTATTTTGTAAAGGCCTTGACCTAGTTCCCATTCAACTCCATCCACTAGGTTGTAGAGGATTCCAAGCCTAATTTCATGAAAAGTAAGTTGGGGATGATCACATTGACCTGCTTGATGACGTGTCTATGAATATTAACTACCTTGAACTATTTTTTTGCGTAGGGAAAGAGACACATTCCCATGTATGAGCATGAAAAATTTATTTGATATTGTTAATGCCTCTAGTGTTTACTTCTACAAGTTCTATAGGCAGAGTCTGTAAAGGGCCAGGTAGCCTCTGGATCTCATCTTTTATGAAAGGTGACATATCTAGTCAATGCCCCTACAGTCAATCTCTGGAATGGATCTAAATAGAATTATTTCATTTTAATATCCATAAAACACAACAAATTTAAGGTAAACTATGTACATGTGTCATTTCTCCCACAAACAAAAGTGTATAAGTGGTAAATTTTATACCAAGTGTGTTCTACATAATTTGTGTACACTAAATTACAAATTGATTTTTTGAAATCTATTTTGTGTAAATGTCGACCATATATATATCATGGAGGATGAACGACGAAGATCAGCCGAATCCCATATGAAGGTTCAGGGATCGGGGGATGTTCACGGTATTTAAATATATTTAATCTTACATATGGAATTGATTTTTTATTGACTTTGTGAGTTAAATTAGTTGTTAATAAGTTTCATATTTTAATTTTTAGGAGGTAAGAGGAGAAAGGTTTCTACTCCATCCATGGAGCATGGCCATGGTTCAACCGGTCGAGGCATGAGTGGTAGCAGGTTGCGTGAAGGGGGTGATATTTATTCACCCGAAGGCCAATCAACGACTGCTAGTTCTCAGCAACATCATTTTGGGTCTGGTTCTCAGCAGCGTCATTCTAGGTCTGGTTCTCAGCAGGGTCATGTTGGAGAAGAAGATGTTAACCAACAACATCAAGGTTGCCATCAATTTCAATATTTTTTCATTAAATTTGTACAACTTTTTTTACACGTGTGTTTTTTCTAATATATGAAATTATATATATATATTGATGCAGAGGCCAAAAATGTTCGAAGTAGTGGTCAAAATAGATGCAGGGCAACCCGCTACATTCAAGAAGAAGGTTGTCAACCTAGCACAACTTATCCAGCCGATATTACGATATACCATGGGAAACCAACATGGCGAAATGCACCTTACAAAGGTGTGAGAGACTTTATGCAAAATTACAAAGAGATCTCCTGGCTTTGTCTTTACCTGCTGAGAGTCGACAAAGCCTTGAAATAGTGACACATTCATTGGGTGAAATGGTAAATGTGTACAGAAATCTTGGGCCAACGACTGATTCATTTGTAGAAATGATGAGAAAGAGAAAAGAAACAGTGACGGGTCCCGATAAATGGGAGGATGTAAAACAGAAAGTTACAAAAGAAGTGGCCAAGTCAATGTTCAATTACAAGGAAGGGCCAAAAATAAAAATGTTGAAGGTACAGTATTTCAAGCACCCAAACATAGCTCGTTATTTGTATGATAGGCACCTTGCGGCCTATGGAAGGCTTCCATGGAACGATGAGGTTCCTGTCTATTTTGCTCAAATGTTTTATGCAGAATTTTTTTTGGGTATGAAACCCAATTACAATGATCTTCCTTCAAATTTTTTTTGCCCGGGGAAAGGTCGATTATATAACCGTAAGGGCGCTAAGCGAGATGTTGAGTTGCCTCGCCCTGAGCCGCCATTGGTGAGTCGACCGTTTCGAGTCGAAACTTTGCGATCAGAGATGGATGCGACTTCTCAGATAAGTCGAGAAGCTAGGGATGTTATGATCGAGAATGTTCATAGCGGATTGGGTGGAGTCAATATTTCTTTAAATCGACAAAGAGCACGTGAAAATGCACGTGCCAATTTTGTTTATTGTACAGATGAGGAGATTGACAACATGAATGTTGAAGATCTCCGAATATACGCAAAAAATTGTCGCAATGGTTTGTAAGACTTAATTTTTCATGAGGAAGAGGGCATCAGAATGGTATGTGTTAGTGATCTTAGGGTTTGAAAATATTTTTACATATACATGTGTACAATTTGTAATAAATACATGTGTATGTACATGTATACATTTATTTGTATGTGTATATTAATCTAACAAAAATGTATGATTATATGTTAAAACACCATTTGCAGTTCTCAGGCATGATGCGTGATGAAATTGTTAATATCACGTTCGGGACCTCTGGTTCAAACATTGCAGATGGGTCTGACCATCAAGATATGTTGGCAAATGTTAGTGTTTTTTGAGTGACTCTAAAATAAATAATTGTTGAGTGACTCTAAAATAAATAATTGTTGCCACACATGTACATGTATGTATATATATAATTTGATAAAATGTTTTAACAGGTACCGATTCCGTCTGATGTTTTTGGGATGGCGGTACCTTCTTCTTCCTTGGGAGATATACCTTCTACTTCCTTGGGAGATGAGCCACAAGTATGGACAATTTTTCACAAGTTTAAAATTTATGTTTAAAAGTTATATATATATATATATATTCTACCTCAAAAAGTTCCTTTAAAAATTGAGATATATATATATATATATATATATAGAGAGAGAGAGAGAGAGAGAGAGAGATCTATATTTTGAGTTATTTAAATTTTTTTGAATTTAGGTTCCTATAGAAGATTTTTTTAATCCGCGGACTCTAGCGACGGAGATAGGAACATCCACAACATTTGAACAAGTTGTCTTTAGTTCCTTTTTTTAATATTATTGAAAATAAGTTTATATATGTACACGTGCATTTTCATTTGAAAGTTTTTAATATATATATATATTTAACTGTACATGTATATTGTACAGTTTACCACTGCAGATGTTCCTATGGGAGAACCTGTTCATCAAATGGAGAGGGAACCTTATGAGGTATTGCATGATTTTTTTGTTATATTTTGTTTTTTACAAGTTATAGATATATATATTCTCATTCATTTTTAAAACATCAAATTTTAATGTTAAGTACATGTGCATTGTGTATGTAGGTTTCCCATTCACAGGATAGGGCGTGGACTGAGACCCTAGTAGGGAAGACGCTAGATTCGTCTCCATTTGATGGACATGATTTACAGTAGATTTGATTTCAAAATTTAGATGGTTTTAAAATTTGTTAAACTTGATACAGTTTGATACTTGTGAGATTTGCAATTTTTGGACATATTTTATTACATTGTTATTATATAATTTGTTTTATTTAATTTTTGGATGGTTTTAGTACTTTTGGCATGTGAATGTGAAGTAATGTTGTTATCTATAAATTAATGTTGTTGGCATGGCATGTGAAGTTTTTAAAACTCAAGTTTTGGATGGTTTCAATCTACATTTTGCATGTGATATTTAATGAACTTTAAATGTTTAATGTTTTAATGTTGCACAATATATAATCAAAAGGTTTTTAAATTTTGGATGGTTTCAATCTACATTTGGCACATGTGGTATATAATGTTAACTGTTTCTATTGTCCATCTAGCTAAACTATAATTGGCATGTCATGTGAAGCAACGATCTATATATGATCAAAATGTTTTTTAAACTCAAGTTTTGAATGGTTTCAATTTACATTTCGCATGTGATGTTTAATGTTTTAATGTTGCACGATATATGCCATGTCAAGTAATTTTGCACAAATCCCTTTTGGATGGTTGAAGTAAATTTGGAATTTTAAGTTTGCTTTTGATCTCTCCATGTAGTTTTGTTTGAATGAAAAAATTTCCAATAGGAAGAACATAGCTTTTCAATGCAACTAACCATGTATCAATTGAGCTCTAAATGAAAAAAGAGTTTAAAGAAGTAGATATGTACGAATTATCTCTTTAATTTTGATTGGAAATATAAGTGTAGTACACACACACACACACACACACACACACATATATATATATATATATATATATGTTTGTTGAATTCGGGTCAATGTCATTAATGCACTTAAATAGGTAGACTTGTCGATTTATTTACATTATGGAAACTTTTTACCAGAAAATCCAACTAGTTTTTCATCAATGCACATAGAAAAACTACTTGGAACAATTAATTGTGCATTCTAGAACATATCTATCCAAGACAAGTAACATTTTTCATCAATGCACATTGAACATATCCGACCATTGGACAAGAAAATTTTGTACTAGATTTTCAATCAGATTAGAGATGTGGGTCAAATCCCACCAAAAGTCGGAGAAGTGCTCCGAGTCTCTTGTCTGAAAGGAATTTTCGTACAAAACTATACTGCAGATGATTTATTTACGTTGTGTCCATACTTTTTACCAGAAAATCCAACTAGTTTTTCATCAATGCACATAGAAAAACTAGTTCTAGTTAATTGCATTCTAGAACATATATATTGAGTACGTAAATAATTTTTCATCAATGCACATAGTAAAACTAGAACAATTAATTTCATTCTAGAACATGTATATATATATATATATATATATATATATATATATATATATCCAAATAACATTTTTCATCAATGCATATGTATAGAAAAGCTACTTTCAGTTGATACTAGAGCACGTGCTTGTACCAAAACAATTTGTACATGTGCAAACACTTGCACAAATAACATAAGCAACTCAATTTTTAGTTGAGCACTGGAAGTTCTAAAACATATTTAATCCAAAGAGAATAAATTGTTGGAAAATTCACTCAAAAATATTCTAATGGAATTCCATCTTCAATAATCCATTCATGATCGGATTTTGACATTTTCCATTTCTTAATTTTTGATTTTTTCTTTGATTGAACTTCTATCAACTTTATGCGTGCTGCACACACCAAGTGACTATATTGACAACTTATGGAATTAGGTTCATAGTCTTCAAAGTAAACAAAGTCTCCACTTTGATGAGTTTGTCTGAAAAAAATAACCTTTCAGTATAATAGACCCTCTGTCATACTGAAATCCGTGATCATTATAGTCTTGTAATAATTTCATTTTTCGTTCAGTGCAACGCATCAAATAATAATTCACATTTTCATCGTTGTCAATAGGTGCAATTACAGCAAAAACATCTCCTGCACAATAAAATAAATTTAACAAAATTATACATATGTAAATTTATTTATAGATTTTTAAATCATTAGAAAGTAATTCAAATGTTACCTTCTCTAACAAGATCAGAAACTCTATCACCATCGGATGATATTGTAGTTTCCTCTGATTGCATTTCTTCAAACATTGCAACAGACATTTTTCCCTTTGTATTTAGCTCTGTATGTTTCGAATCGTTCACATACATTTTGTTTTCACAAACGTCATTGGATTTTGTGTTGTCTATGCAAACATCACAAAAACAAGAATATTTTCTTCTATCCAATGCAAACACATTTCTTGACGACTTTGTTTGAATTGAATTCAATTTTCGAGTCCCTTTTATTGTTTCAACGTCATTTCCAATTGACCTATCTACGTCTTCGATTCCGATATGCCAGAAAAACCTTTATATGGAAAATTAGAAGAAGAATTTGTAAATATGATGTTAAAATACAATCAAAGATAATCATTGCATGATAAATGTACAATGTTTAAAATTAGATTTCCAATATAAATTAAATTGAATGTACCTTCGCACTTATCTTGATGGGTTTCTCTCATGGCTCAGAGCAGTGATGCACCATTGAACAACTTCTTCAACGTTCACAAGTCAGCTTGCAGAGTGGTTCATTTGATATCTTCGAAGTACTCGTTTTATGCATGCTCCTGCACCATCATGTTCTCCTTTTCCATGGCCAGTCTCAAAGAAATTCCAACAATGTTTAATGCACGTTTTCTTATGAAGACAACACAACCAAAAGAATGATCGTGCAGATTTGAATTGACCTACGCATCCGTCTGACCATATCCAATGTTCATTGAATGTTATTCCACGATTTTTCAATGAATCATAAATTTTTCCAAAACAATGTTGGACAAAACATGTATCATGTGTACGATCGTCACTGATATAAAAGTGATATTCTTTAATGATATGTCGATTTTCACTCGTGCTTTCTATATGATCGATATTTTGTTCAGCATGTCTATATAGAATATGGACGAGCATGGAGACTTGGTCAGAATGATAGTATTCACTCTGAATTTCTTTTTGTGGAACAAATGTGTAGTTTTCTGCAAAATCAATCACTGACAAAATGGTCCCTGGTGGAAAAACTTCACGAGATTTTTTGAATTGCAAGTCTTTCCATCGAGTTCTATGGGAATGCTTGGTGTATTTGTAAATTTCTGCCTCAAACTTTCTCAAAAAGTCTATCAGAAAAATTTCTTCTTCTAGTAATTCAATTCTTTTAACACTATTTGCACCTTGAATCGATGTATTGATATATTCATATCTCTTCCATTTCACTTTCATGTTGGACAATGATTGATCATTTATATCAATACGATATTTTTTTTGAAATTTAGTCAAATTTCCACAATCATCGCATTTTTTACCACCAACACATTTCTTTTTGTAAAATAGTTCATCGCTTTCTCTTTCACATAGAATTTGAGATATGAATTCATGGATAGTGGAAGGAGGAGGTGAATCCTTCCATAATTTTCTACCAAAATCAAGGAATGTGTCATAATATAACTCAAATTCCACATGATAACGGCAACAATAAGTGTCGCGTACGGTGATAGGTTTTACATACCATGGTTTTTGTTGAACAAAAGCACTGAGTGAAACATGAATTTGACGATTCTCTTCTTTGAACTTGTTGAATAAATCTATTTGAGTGGTTTCCAAGAGATGTTTTTCATGTTCTTCGTACTGATTTCGTGCTATTCTTCTTTGCATCACATGTCTTGCAGTTGGTGAAACACGCGAATTGTTTTTCCAATATTCATATATTATTTTTTTAACATTTTCTCCAAGTCTATCTTTGTATGGTTGCCTACAAATATCTCTCCAACAAGCGAGTTCATCATTTACATCTATTTGTAGCCGAAATTTCCAATGTTTTTGCAGAGTTTTTCGCGAGGTTCCTAGTGCTCATGCCATAGATGTTACCAAACGATTCTCTTGAGTACTTGGTGAAACCATCGCCATCTGTATTCCTCTACGTACAATTGAAACATCTTTCTCTCTAGATATCTTAATTGACTTTATAGCACTACTCATATTTTTGATCACCTCTTCCTTCATTTTTTTTTTATCTTTGGTTGATTTTCGAATACCCAATAGTGTCGTTGCTTCTTTTAATTTCTTTGATGATAGGAGAGCTTTAAACATTTGAGCCTGAACTGTCACCTGCTTATTTAAGAAATACCTTTCAAAAATGCAATTAACACGATATCGTATAACATGGTTAGGTTTTTTATCTCCATATGTGTGAGTGTCAACATTTTCTAACATCTCATTATCGATAGTGATTTCATCTATACATATTCGAAAAAATAGTACATATTCAATAAATAACTAAATTAATAAATATATCTATAATTTCAAATATTTTTCAAATTAGTACATCAAATAAAAATTAAACTTCACATTTTACATTAGGAAAATTGTAAATATATCAATAGATCATAATATTTACATTTACATACCTGCTTCAATTTCTGCTTGAGGTTGATTTTCTTCTTCAATATTTTGAGGAATATCTCTGTCTATTTACATTAAACAAAATATTTTTCAAATAAGTTTATCAAATAAAAATTAAGCTTCACATTTTACATTAGGAAAATTGTAAATATATCAATAGATCATAATATTTACATTTACATACCTGCTTCAATTTCTGCTTGAGGTTTATTTTCTTCTTCAATATTTTGAGGAATATCTCTGTCTGTTCACATTAAACAAAACATTTTTCAAATTAGTTCATTAAATAAAAATTAAGCTTCACATTTTACATTAGAAAATTTTTAAATATATCAATAAATCATAATATTTATATTTACATACTTGTTTCAATTTCTGCTTGAGGTTGATTTTCCTCTTCAATATTTGAGAGGACTTCTAACTTTCTTTTGCGAGATTGTCTCGTCTCTTCTCTATGTTCTTCAGGGTCTCTTTTTCGATCATATTTTCTCGTACAAGTTCTTCGATTTCCCATGATAATAGGGTATGAAGTTCGAAAAATTTCCTTCAAAAAATTAGACAATAACTCGATTACAAAAAATATCACAAAAGATTTAATTTAGAAAAATTCAGTTTAAATTTTTTGCAAAAAATACATACTCCAATTCAAAACAGTTACTTGAAAAAATTCGAGAGAAAAATGTCTTATAAAAATGAAACGAAGCTCATACCTCCAAGAAATGTCTTTTGAATGTACGTCCAAGAAATTTTTTTAAGTTTAAAACATTTTTTTGCAAAATCAAGCCGCCTTCAAGAAATGTCTTCCAAAAAAATTCTTTAAACCCAAAACAATTCTTTGTAAAATCAGTTTGCTTCCAAGAAATGCTCTTATATCCAAAATTTGAAGAAAATTTTTAGAACCCAAACCAAGATCTTTGTAAAATTTAAATTGAAATTGAAGTATGGCCGATAATACATACACGTGAGAGAAAAGTTTATCCTTCGGATTAAAATTGGTAAGGGTCAAATGTTTGAAATGTTTGAATTCACATTATGACTTCAAAGTGAAAACTCATGAGTTAAGGTTATGGTTTCCTTTGATTGGGGTAAAAGCTTCCGCTTGAGAGTGAATTAAAATCTGGGTGTTTGAATTTAATAGAGATTAAAAAAAAGCTTCCATATTATTATGAGTTTCCCAGATGGGGAATTTTATTGGAGTATAAATGTGAAGTGGGATTTCAATTACATTTCGAATGTTCATGAAGTGGGAATGCCAATGGTTTTATAACCATTCTTTTATTTTGTAAAAGTAAAGCTTCCGCATGAGTTGAAATTGCCAGTGAGTGGATTTACTTGGCATGAAATTGGAATTGCCATTTTATATGCATGGAATTGGAGAGTGGGAAAGATTCTAGGTATTGCAGGGTTTTCCCTGCATCACCTTTCCTTGAAGGAGAGAATATGATTGGGTATATCAAGCATTTATTATTCTTATTGAAGGAGAGCATATGAATGGGTATATCAAGCATTTTTGTCACGATGATTCACATGGAAAGTCAATCGATCTTTTCTCAAGATAAATAGTCATACTGAGAGGAACTCAAACAAGGGTGAAAAATTTAGTTAAAATTCTATCAAATATATAAAAATCTATATACTATTTTTTATAGATGAAAAGTATAAGAAAATTCAACCAAATAGGATTTAGTAAACTAGAAACATTTTTTATAGATCAATTGTTATGAATAAATTAAACTTTGTATGTTAGAGTAAATATTAATGGTTATGAATAGATTAAATTTTGTAAGTTGAGTAAATATTAGTTAAAAATGAGTCCATCTGGTGTAGAGAAGTTGGTGATGGGGTGCGCTCTTAAGGCACTATGTCTGCAAGGTCACCCGTTCAAAACCCATGGGTGAGATGAGAGGAGAAAAAATATTAAGATTGGTCTAAACTACCAAAAAAAAAAATATTAATTGAAAATTAAATGTGATTATGAAAAAATCTTTCGGTAAAAATCACATCCAAATAAATTTGGTCGACACATTTCGAACCAGCCAGTGTGGTTCATCATCAGGACTTGATGAAAAATCTGATCAGGGAACCCAATTAAATAGATATGAGAAGCTCCAACTAGCCGTTGAAAAATAACGGCGAGTTAGACTAAATCAAAGTCATAGAATTAAAATGTAAAAAAAAAATATATAAAAAGATTAAAGTTTAAAATATGAATATTATTTATTATTATTTTTCATTTTAATTTTAATTTTAATTTTAATATTTATTTTTATTTAATATACAATAAGAATTATTCAAATATTCTAGAAGATTAAATAAATATAGGATTATTTCTACTAATAAAAAGATAGTTAAAATATTTATTTTGTTTAATATTATTTAAAAACATAAAGGATTAAATGCTACTATAATAATAATAATAAAAATAATAATAATAATAATAATAATAAATTAATTTTTAATCATTTTTATTTTAATTTATTTTATTAATATTTATTAATTTATTTACTTATTTATATATTTATATATTTATTTTATTTATTTATTTGATTTGATTTGATTTTATAGATTTATTAAGTTAAATAATAATAATAATAATAATAATAATAATAAATAAATAAATAAAATAATAATAATTGTATAAAAAATAAATAATATATACATAATTTCATTTTATTTTATTTAATTATTATTATTATTATTATTTTTTAGGAATGAAGAGCAGGAATCCAACACCTGCTAACCATTCACCCATTGTCCCTGTTCAGGGTAAGAGGCATCTTTTCGATTTCCAAGGCTTCTCGCAACTTGCGGTAGTGGAAATGCTCAATCTTCACAATCACCTTAGCATCTTCAATACAAATGTGATGATTAGTTTTCTCAACATGCTCTTCATTCCTAAAAATAATAATAATAATAATTAAATAAATTTAAATAAAATAAAATGAAATTATATATATTATATATTTATTTATTATTATTATTATTATTATTATTTTAAATTAATAAATCTATAAAATAAAATAAATTAAAATAAAAATTATTAAAAATTAAATTATTATTATTATTATTATTATTATTATTATAGTAGCATTTAATCCTTTATGTTTTTAAATAATATTAAACAAATAAATATTTTAACTATCTTTTTATTAATAGAAATAATCTTATATTTATAGAATATTTGAATAATTCTTATGGTATATTAAATAAAAATAAATATTAAAATAAAAATTAAAATTAAAAATAATCATAAATAATATTCATATTTTAAACTTTAATCTTTTTATATATCTTTTTTTACTTTTTAATTCTATGACTTTGATTTAGTTTAACTAGCCGTTTTTTTTCAACGGCTAGTTGGAGCTTCTCATATCTATTTAATTGGGTTCCCTGATCAGATTTTTCATCAAGTCCTGATGATGAACCACACTAGCTGGTTCGAAATGCGTCGACCAAATTTATTTGGATGTGATTTTTACCGAAAGATTTTTTCACAATTTATGGATCACAGAAGCAATATTCCTAAATGTGATTATATTTTGAACAAATTACCTTAAATACAAATAGTAAATATTGAAATATAGTTTTTTTTAAAATAAATTACAATTTGCATAGAAAACTATTCCTGTGTTTTATATTATTTCAAAATAATATATAAATTTAATAAATTACTTTAATTGATTTGATTATTTAAATATTATATAAAAATTATTTAAAATAATTTAGAACATTACAAATAGTTTATTAACAATTTATGGTAAATAGATAATATGAAATTTAACTTTCATGAAAAAAATTATTAAATTTAAGATATATATATATATATATATATATTTCAAAAACATTGTCTATTTTTTTTAAGAATTATAAAAAAAAAAATTATACGTCAAAAACACAATTTTTTTTTAATTAAATATAATAATTATTTTATATTTATTTATATTAATTTTATTAAAAATGGTGTATTTTATTAAAAAATATTGAATTTTCATTTTATTATAAATAAAAATAATTAATATATATCAATAAACATATATATATACTTGGTTCACCACTCTCTAATAATACAATTCTAAGTGATATATGAAATGTAACACCATTAAAATCAACTTTAATTTAAATATAAAAATGATTTTGCCAATTAATAAAATATAGTGGTTGAACACATCTTGAAATAACATTTCAAATAGTTTATTTTTTCATTTACCATTGGTCGACTCTTATTAAAATCAACTTTAATTTAAATATAAAAATGCTTTTCCTATTAATAAAATATCGTTGTTGAACCCATCTTGAAATATCATTTCAAACGTAGTTGAACCCATCTTGAAATATCATTTCAAATAGTGGTCGACTCTCGTTGGCTAATTACGCTGGAGGTGTTTTCTCTGCGGGCTTTGTCTGTGCAAACACTATTCAGTACAGCCAATCACACTGATTTGTTTTCACCATTCCGTCAAGTAAGAAATGGACACGTGCTTATTATAATATTGCGGGCTTGGGGTGAGCAAACACTGTTCACCCTAGCCAATAGCAGCAATACCGTATCTCCCTTCGCATGATTCAGATTTTGCCACGTGTACGACCCTACACAGTCGAGGCGGGCGTTGTTTTGCGAGATCTGCTCGACGCGGCCGGTAAGGAGGGTTTAATATTCCCCACCTACCCTTTGTCATGGCTCAGAAGCACGTGATCAAAAACTGCGTGAGATGACACTACGAGATGAAAACTATGAGATGAAACTACGCGATGAAAACTGCGGCAGATGAAACTGCGCGACGAATAGGGCTTCTCGAGCACCACCTATAGAGCCAAGTAAGGCAGTATCTACACCCTCGAATCCCTCTTTTCCTTCCTCAACAACTCTCACCATAGCGCACTGGTTAGAAATGAGGAAGCTTCACCCACGTTGGAGATCTGGAATCACCTACAATCGTTTATCAAATAATGGGTTCCAGGTTTCAGCCTTGGGAGGCTGCATTATAGGTACCAATACCTCACTAGAACACTTCAAGTGTCCTCAGTTCTAAATCCAACCCCGGGATAAATTATGTGCAAAAAGGTCCGTGCTTCAGAACCAACATCCACACTTCATGCATCCACTGGTTCAAGATGGCAATACAATATCATTCGGAGTTGGTGACTTACCTGTGAATCGGTCTTAAGCCGAAATATTTTCGCCAGAAAACTCCCAGTGCGGCCAGTAGAGACTACAAAATTCAAGTTAGTGTTCAGTTTACTCGGCAGACGTCATTGTTCTGTCCTCTGCGCTCATCTAGTACATTTCTAATATCATTACTGGATATGAAGAAATGGGCTATCACGCAACTCCATCGAATTCCATTGGCCAATGAATTTTCATCCCAAATAGAACCTTGTTTGTGTTCTTTTTTTTTCAATTGTCTATTGGTTGAACGTGTGGTTTCTGAATATATTCGTAGTTTCTTAATATTATCAGCTCATAGGTATTCGATGGCTGCCTCTGCGACTAGCCCGAATGCCACTATGTGAAATGAAGCAACGACTGATGGATCAATTAATCAAACAACAAAATCCATTCCAACTAATTCTCCCCCTGCTGCCACCTCTATCTCTTTAATTGCTGCCTCTGCCTATGTTGTCCAGTTTTGCTGCTTAAATCACTGATGCTTGCTCGGATGTTTCTCGTCCTCGCTCTGAGTAAGAAGGTAATGCTTCTTTCATTGGAATCTGGAACTGGAGCATCTCAAACTATGGCGTTATGTCGCGGGATGAATTGCTATAATAATTATTTCGGCCAATAGGAGGGGAGCCACGAGGCCCTAGCGCCTCTTAGAATCACTGGTTCTTGGCGCGAACATATGCCCGGAAGAGGGAAAGCCCCAGGTGCTAAGGGCTATTAAATCTGAGGAACATGCAGGATTGCACTTTTGGAGTTGAGACTCGAGTAATGTTTGGGGGGCTTCCGCAATGTCGAGGGACGGAGGCCCTGTGCACTGTTAAGAAAGGCCAAATAGAGTTTGAATGAATCGAAGGGGGTCTTGAACTTGGATAGAAGTGAATTTACACATCATGTAATTAACTGTCATAAGGGAAGAGTTTATTTTAAACGAGAGTATCTTTAGAAAGAAGGAAAAATACAGTCATCCGTGAAGATTAATGAGAATTACTCTTACCAAATAGAGTTTGAATGAATCGAAGGGGTCTTGAACTTGGATAGAAGTGAATTTACACATCATGTAATTATCATGTAATTAACTGTCATAAGGGAAGAGTTGATTTTAAACGACAGTATCTTTACAAAGAAGGAAAAATACAGTCATCCGTGAAGATTAATGATAATTACTCTTACAACAATCTCTTTACAGAACCAGCACAAAGCTCAAGAAGTTAGTAAAATGTTTAAACATGAGTTTGTGTTTCATCTGTGTAAAGAAGACCTTATGAAAGTTACATTAACCCCAACATTCGTTTGAGTGCTTGTCCTTCTCTTCACTTATTATTGCTATGTTGTGGCTAAGTTCAAAACATATTCTATAGACAGTCGAGTCTAGATAAAATGAAACATTAATGCATTCCACCATTCTCTTACTGATTGGTATGACTGAGTGCCACTTATACTCGCAAACAAATTAAGAGAAATAAGTTTAAAACTCTTATTACTTTGCGAAAAAGTGATATTTCTGAATAGCATGACTTTGACAAACAAGCGAGATGCTGTGGGTGAAAGAAATGTGTACATAATGAAATAAAATAAAATAAAAAACTAAGAGAAGTGAGGTGGTTTGACCATGTTCTCTAAGCTAAGAGCATACTTAATTGGCAGTTAATTTGAACTAGGAGAAAACACAACTTATAATGAGCAACAAATGCCCCAGCCATTTCCAATGAAGTCCACGGTTCACTGTCCGCGGTATTAAAATTAAGGTATGTAGTGATCCCATATTAATGATCTAATGTCATGATAAGACTTGGGGTTTTAACTCTAAGGTTTGGTCAATGCTTATTAAAATAAAGTCCGTCATCAGCCTTTTGGGAGGGCATATACCTGTTATCAAACATCAAAATATAATGAGAGGATGAGCATTAAAATATAAGTGCGTGTTAAGCTATGAGCATCGGGATATTGCCTTTTAATATAGTTTACAAGGGGAGGATTTCTATTAATATTCGAGCACTTTATAAAAGAGGGAGATAGGCTCAGCGCATTATTCAAAGGATCGTCATTTGTTTTATTATTATCGCATAAATTAAATGTTAAAAATAATTAAATAATATTTAAAATTTGAATTTATATATTTATTTTATTTTTAATAATAAAATGCTATGATAAGAAAAGATTAAAAAAAATAAACAAAAATAAATTAATTAATTAATTAAATAAATAAATAAAATATGAATAAATAACTAGAAATAAAATAAAATAAAGATAAAATTAAAATTAAAAATAAAATAGATACAAAAAATTCTTAATTAAAAAAATAAAATAAAATAAAATAAATAAATAAATAGAAATAAAATAAAATAAAGATTAATAAATAAATAAATAAACAAATAAATAAATAAAATGAAATAAAAATAAAATTACATAAATTACAATTTAATAATATTAAATTAAAAAAAATTATTTTTATTAAAATAAATATAAATATTTAAAATTCAAATTATAGACTTTGATCACTTGGTTTACTCTTTTTAAAATAAAATAAATTAATTTTTATTATTTGAGGCAACCTAGCCGTTATTTTACAAACAGCAAGTAGGAGGTATACTTTCTATTTAAAGAGGTTACTTGATCAGATTCTCCATCTTGTCTTGATGATGAACCACACAGGCAGGGTTTATCGCCTTAGACAAACTTAAAGGTTGTATGGGCAAACAACGTATGATAATGGGTTCGCTCATCCTATTCGGCCTTCTGCAAATCAAAATGAGCACACTCAATTAGACCACCCAGACATAACATCAAGGACAGGCAGAGAAAATACGGGAATTTCACATCAAGGTCTCATTGCCTTCTTCATATATGAGGATTCCATTAGTCTCGAGGATGTGCTGGCTGTTTGAATGGCCAGTTTGTGACATGGCGTCAGGTTGCTTCTTTAGTACACAATATAGATAGTCTGAACGTGAAAAGAATTGAGACATTAATAGCTATAGCCTTTCCACCTTAGGTGATCATATTTCTATTTACCATTTACGATTATCTGTTCAGCTTTGGATTTTCTTCTGTTAAATCACAATTCAGTTTTTATCTCTCATATAGCACAAACTGATTCACATCTCCTCCATCCGGCATTCCCTTGCACCCCCGGTGCAATTTCTAGTATATATATATTTCCACTCCTGAGGTGGATGGAAATTTGTTGACTTTTTCAATCGATGACAGGAATTCATTCTACTGAAAATAGACTTATTCTAAAAACTATGACTCCCTCGGTTATTAATTAGGTTGAATTCATTGAAACATTTAATTACGTGGCATTCATTGAAAGGTTGCAACCAATTAATAATTATGGTTTTAGAGGTTTAATTACATGTATCAATTTTAAATTTTGTGGAAAATTATTATTATTTTTTTAAATTTTGTCACTACTACATTTTTATCCATCTCATTTAATATATTGAATCTCTAATTTCATATAAAAAAAAGCTTTAACAAAGAGAAAAGTTATATGTTATTGATCCAACACCATCTCTTCCTTTGAACCCAACCACCTCTTTCTATAAACCCAACTAATTAAGTTAATTAATTCTTATAAATTAATTAATTATTAAATAATTGATTATTTATAATTTAATTATAGTGAACTTAATTAATTAACTAATTAATTAAATTTATAAATTTATAATTTAATTTATCAATTAATATTTTAATTTATAAATTAATTAATTAATTTGGGAATTAATTATAGAGTAGTTTTTAAATGCAATTTTTTGGAGTTTTTCGGGGATTTATAGCCGGGCTCTGATTAAAACATTTGTGGCCAAATTTTGATTTGTGTTATTGAAACTGGTTAATATATGGATTCAACACCCTCAAAATCCCCTTGGGCACTTGGATTGTGAAAAGTTCACTTGTCAAACTTGTGGTTTCTATGAATCCCTAGCAAATTATAGAGAAATTAGATTGGAAAATAAATTGAAAAACTTAATGTCGTACTTAAAGACTACTCCATTAATTATTTTACATTAATTAATTATTAAATAATTATTTTTTCTAAATTATTTAATACTTAATGAATATTGAGTGTTTAATATATCATTAATATAAAATTATGGCATTGATATAATATCAAGAAATGTAGAAATTGTTAGTACATTTAAATAACCTAAATAAAAGTTTAATATAATATTAATGGTACATTAATAATACATTATTCCACACATTTGTAATGTCTTACCTATAAATTACAGAATTTGGGTTTAATATTAGGTTTATAATATTAGGATTTTTAATATTAAAGTTTAATATTGGGTTTACACTATATAATATTAGGGTTTATAATATTGAACTTAGAGATTAATATTAATCGCAAGGGCTTACAATCCATTTGGTTTATTAATATTAGAGTTTATATACCTAGGGTTTAATATTATTCTTAGGTTTTATAATATTAATTCTTGGGTTTAATATTAATCATTTTGGTTTTTAATATCAATCGCTTGGGTTTATCAATCTCTTAGGTTTATAATATTAATCTCTTGGATTTATAGTATTGATCTCTTGGGTCAGCCATGGTCAGCCATGGTCAATAATCATGGTCACATTGTGACAAAGATTGTCTAATAGCCCAACGTCACACTGTGACAACCATGGTCATCCATGGTCAACCATGGTCCAACTTCACATTGTGTCAATGATTGTCTCATTATGAAAATCAACCATGTTTATTTTAGAGTTTATAATATTTACCTTGGGATTTATATACCTTGGGTTTATAATATTAATCTCTTCAGTTTTAGGTATCAATCCCTTAGGTTTATAATATCAATTCCTTAGGTTTATTAATCTAAGGGTTCGTATTCCTAGGGTATAATATTATTGATATGGTTAATAATATTAATCTTATGGCCCAATATAAATCTCTTGGGTTTACAATCATGGTAAACTATGGTCAACCATGGACCAACGTCACATTCTTACAAATATTGTCTCAATATGAATATAAACCATAGTCAAACATCATCAACCATGGTCAACCATGGTCCAACGTCGCATTGTGAGAAAGAGTGTCTTAATCTGTAAATCAATCATTGTCAACCATGGCCAGGCATGGTCAATCATTGTTAACATTGGTCAAACATGGTCGACCATGGTCAATTTGGTCAATCATGGTTGACCATGGTCAACAATGGTCTAATGTTAGATTGTGACAAAGATTGTCTCAATATGAAAATAAACCATGGCCAACCATGACGAAAAACCATGGTCACATTATGGCAAAGATTGTTTGATGGCCCAATGTCACATTGTGGCAAATATTGTTTGATGGTCCAACATAACGTTATGGAAAATATTGTTTGATGGTCCAATGTCACATTGTGACAACCATGGTCATCCATAGTCAACGATGATCAACCATGGTCCAATGTCACATTTTGACAAAGATTGTCTCAATATGAAAATCATCCATGATCAACCATTATCAACCATGCTCCAAAGTCACATTGTGACAAAGATTATCTCAATATGAAAATCAATCATGGTCAACCATGGTCCAAGGCTGCATTATGACAAAGATTCTGTCAATATGAAAATCAATAATGGTCAACAATGTTTATTTTAGGGTCTATAATATTTATCTTATGGTTTGTATACCTTGTGTTGAATATTATTCTCTTCAATTTATGATACCTTAGGTGTATAATAATAATAATCCCTTAGGTTGACTGATTTTGAGGTTAATATTCCTATGGTTTAATATCAATCCTAGGGTTCAATGTTATTCCCTTGGTTTTATAATCCCTTGCCTTTTTAATATTAATATATTGGGTTTATAATATTAATTCTAAGATTTATAATATTAATGTTAGGGTTTAATCTCCATTTGAGGGTTTATAATATTTATATTAGGGTTTATATACTTTGGATTTATAATATTATTCCCTTGGATTTAATATTGTTTCCTTGGGTTTATTTGTAAAAATTTCAACTACCGAAATCCTATTGCAACAACCAGAATTATTTATTCTAAATTTAAATTAATTTAAAAGTTTATTGTTATGTCAACAACGAAATAATCACACTACAATCTTGATAAAAATAATGTGGAAAATAATAGCGCCGGAAATTGAGAAATATGCTAGCACACACACACATAAAAATTGGCACAGTTACATTTGGGCAAAAGTCCCTCAAAAACCCCAACTTGGGAAAACCATTGCAACAACTGATGGTTTTTTATTATTAAGAAGTAGTGAAATAATATGGGTACAATCTGGATGCTAGATACTAGCTATCCTGCAGAGAAAATACTGAAAAATTATTTGGTGGAAATTATCCTCACTTCGAGAAATTTCGATACTTGATTTCCTCTAAAAAGAAAGTTGTCCACCTACCTTTGCATAGGTCCTGCGTCACCTCCGTGTAGTCCCCAAATGCTTCAACTCAGAACTTCTGCAAATCAAAACATCCTGCATGGTGCTGACTAGGAAACTATCTCTACGACACTATAAATTTATTCCCTCCTTTGGAACTGATAATGAGCTTCACCCCGAAAAAATCGACTTGCACTCTGAATATTTTGGGCTACCTCTACACAACGTCCTAGAGAAATTTCGGCCTCTCTGAAATGTACTCGTAGGATCTATAAAATATTCCTTTGGCCTCATTATCATTTCTCGTCTTTGTCTCCACTTCTATTCCAATGTTTGAACTCTTCCGACAACTGATTACTACTCTAAAAAATAATACACATATAACGCAACAAAATACACATATAACCATAAATCTAAAGATGCAGTGGAAATAACACTTCATTTCATCAATATCAAAGAATCAAAATTTGCTTCCAGAAAAAATGGAAATAAACTAGCTACGACACTGGTAGCTTATCTATGAGAAGAGATGTGGTGGCTACAGGCCTCTAAAATGTGTTCCAATGAGGCTCCAAGGCCTATTTATTATAGAGAAGCAATGGAAAGCCCTAAACATCTGAAAACCTAACCCTAGGGTATGAAGCTCCAAAACTATGGGCCCCATTTGGGTAAATTGGTGTTTCAACTTCTCGGGGTCATAACTTTGGCATACTATCTCCGTTTGATGCACATGATACATCATTAGAAATATCTATCCGAGGAATACAACTGCTAATTGTAGATATCTATTTTGGAATAGAATCATATTTTCCAAAGGCACGATGTCCAAAAAACGTCGTTTAGGGCTTCAAAATGGCTCCAAAAGTTCGGGACCCGAAAAACTGCTAAAAATAGTAAGTTGTGCCAAAACTAGAAAAAATAAAGAGACAATGGTGGGGCCCCAAGTGAAATAGGTGAATGGACACCAATATCCACCTAGATCATTCCTCCCCCTTAGGAAGCAATGGTCCCCATTGCATTGATTTCCTACACGAGATGAGGAAACTTCTGCTAAACTTGGTCCCTGGTGAACCACTTACTTTGGTGTAGGAGTTGGCTAGCTTTGACACCCGATACAGTTGGATCTTTTGTTGGCGAGTGTTCTTGATTTTCCTATCCATGATATATTCTATGGTGGCATTTTCCATGCAGTCTGTGTTTAACTCTGTTGGTGTGAGTTCTTCTGCAATGTGAGAGGTGTCCAGTAGAGTTGGGAAGTAGGGACGAAGGTAGGCCACATTGAATACTGGGTGCAGACCAAGGAATGGTGGAATACTCAGCTCGAAGGCATTGCTCCCTATAGGCTTGTTGATGGTGTACAACCCATTTCGGAGTGGGTGAAGCTTGTGGTGGGGTACAGTGAGGTGCTCCTTCTGTAAATGTAGCCACACTTTGTCACCCTCCTAGAAGTTGTGTGGCACCTGATGTTGATCACGTTGTTTCTTGTAGTTAGCATTGGCTCTATCCAATATTTCATGAGCTGGTTAGCAGATGTGCTGAATGTGCTCGATGAAGATGTTCGCTTTTTCAGCTTCAAACTGGACATGAGCCGAATTGGCCTGAGTAGCCGCAAATGGCATGGCTACGTCAATGGGACATAGTAGTTGGAAACCCAAGCCCACCTAAAAGGGGTTGTGGCTGGTTGAGCTATGGAGAGCTCGGTTATAACTATTTTGTACATAGGGGATGCTCTCATCCCATGTGTGTGGATGTTTTGAATTGTACATGCACAGAATGTGTACAATCGTCCTGTCGATGACCTCTGTCTGGCCATCAGTTTGGGGATGGAAAGTTGTGGACTTGGTGAGCTTGGTGTCCAGCATTGACCAGAGGCTGGAAAAAATTGTGCCAAGGAACCTGTTGTCCCGATCTGATATGATAGACTGTGGGATCCCAAAGTGCACCCACACTCATTCAAAGAAGAGCTTACCAGTGGATTCTACTGTGATATTCTTCTTGCAGGATGTTATAATGGCCATCTTCAAGAACCTGTCAATGACCACGAAAACACAATCATTTCCATGCTTAGTAGAAGGAAGGCCCAACATTTAATCCTTGGAGATGGATTCCCAAGGTTGATTAGGGGTAGATAATGGAGTATAGAGGCCTTGCTTCTTGATGGTTTGTTTGGCAATGGCGCAAGTAGTGCAGGATCTGATATACTTCCTAACATCCTATCGAAGGGTCGGCCAATAGAAATACTTTTGTATTATTGCCAATTTTTTCTTGATCCCGAAATTTCCAGCGAATCAACTGTAATGTGTTTCCCATATCATATTGGCATGCTCGCTTGAAGGAACACAAAGGTGTCCTAGGTGAAATAGCAATGCATCTTGGAGGTGAAAATTTTGAAGTTGCGTACCCCCCAAGAGTGCCTTGTATGTGTGGCTAAATTCTGGATCACTTTTATAGAGAAGCGACCAATTAGAAGTCTTGTGCCCACAAGAGTTGAGAATGGTGGTTACCGCCACGATCGGTGGTCGGCTGAGGCAGTCTACAACAGTATTGGTGCTGCCATTCTTGTACTTGATTTTCAAATGAAACTGTTGCAGATATGTGGACCACTTCGGATGGTGATCTTTTTGCAACTTCCCTTGTGTCTGTATGAACTATAGGTGTCGGTGGTCTGTGTGGATGATTGTTTCCTTCCCCAAAATGTAATGCGTCCATTGTCAACAAGTTTGCACAATGGAATACATTTTTTTTTCATATGTGCGATACTTGCGAATTGTGTCATACAATGTCTCACTGTGATATGCCACTAGATGCCCCTATTGAGTAAGAACTGCCCCAATAGCATAGTCAGAGGCATCCGTATCGATCTCAAAATGTTTTTGCAAGTATGGTAATGTGAGCACTGCGGCAGAAAAGAGGCGATGTTTCAATTCTATGAATGCCTTCTGTTGAGATTCTGACTAGAAGAAATTTTCTTTCGTTCCTCCCTTGGTGACTTGAATGAAGGGCCAAATTGTTATAGGTAAATTTGGGCATAATTCCCAATGACCTGGTTAAATAGACATCATCTCCAGGACCAATGAATAAGGTCTATCATCCCCTATCATTTCAATTGCTACATGCCCTAAGAAAAAGAACAAGACAAATCATTCATGACTTTCATCTGCAAAGGTTTTCAAGATTTTAAGTTTATAATATATCATATCAGAGCTCAGAAATGCTGCCTCTAAAGGGACTAGGTGTGTTGCATATGCAGGTAGCCCCCTTCAAGGCTGCTCTGCAAAGCACTTCCCGACACTTGTAGGTGCATTGGTCACATTGGGAGCAAAATTCTCATTGTTCCAGAATCTCCACTTGGCAAGTGCCTTATAGAAGATTTCACATGTGTCAAACTTCCAATCCATGTGTCCATTTGACATCTACAATATTGGGAACATGTCTTGCCTATTATTTGAAAGTCATTGATTGTAAAACTACCTTCAGCTCCTCTATAAATTGAGCACAGATCGTAATGTTTGATAAGGAAGAATATGAGTAGACAAATGCTGGTGGAATTTCAATTGAGGAGATGATTTGTGTAACATGCTGCTGGAGATATCTGCATTGTGATAAGGCTGGATGCTGCTGGAGATGGTCACTTAAAATCAATCACTGGGTTGTAACCTCCCCTTCTATACATTAATAAAGATTGATGCTTACTTTCCCACGTTTGTATCTATATAGGTTCATGTCTTCCATATTATGAATTCTTATTTGATGCATATGGTTTATGTTTCATTGATTTAACTCAGAATAACTTGAATAAACATCTATATTATTGCTATCTTTTGTTGTTTAGTGTTCATCTTTGCAGTAAATCATTTTGGACATCTAGCTTGGATTTGAAGCTACAGCAAGAGAAACAGAAGGAGAATAGGAAGCGCTTGGACTCCAAGTAAGTTATTTGATCTATTCTGTGTGTCTATTTATAGTTAGGAAAAGTAGTCACAAAGTCTTTAATCTGTTGTTCTAGATAAGCACCTATCTAGGGAAGAATGATTTATCGTAATTCATAATTCCGCATAAAAAATTAGCAAATCCACTGGGGAGTTTACCCTTCATCCTAGGTGTATTTGCGTATGATTTTATTTGTCTATCCACCCAGTAGCTTTTACTCAGAAAGATTAGGTTTTTTGAAATCCAAATTTTCATTAGAAGTGTGTTAAACAGTTGTGTTTTTCATTGTACAATGCGCCCAACGCATTGTTGGACAGGACACATTGCTTTGCATAGCATTGTCTCCCTTTCAGGCTTGCGTTGCAAAGCACTATCTCTCCTTAGAGACTACGTTGCCTCCTGAAACCATCCAAATTCCATTGAATTTTTCATTGCATTTTGTTCTCTGCTTTGTTTTGAAATGCCTAAGCCTCATATTGACCAGTGAACTTATCTACCTCTTCCTCCTTTGAAAGAATATTTTTTTCAATGTTTGTTTAAAGTGTTTTTCTTTATCATTGAAGAATTAATTTCAAATTATTTTCATTATCGCATTAGATCCATTTTCTTTTGAAAATGAAATTGTCGTAAATTCTTTGTTGTTAAATTCCTCATTTTTCCTTCAAAAGAGAAATTGTTGTTTATATTCCTCATTTCTCAATAGTAAAAGACATTTGTTTTTATTGATTTAGTGCACTTAGTTTCTTTTCTGCATTCATAACATTAATGGAAATGAAAAGAAAAACCTGCATTTTCATGTAGTGGATTGTGTGATTTGCAAAAGGAATAATTAGGAAATCTGCATTTAGTTTGTGCTCTTTGATTTGTTTGCTCTCAAATTGATTGCTCTTTCCCTCTAGTAGCTAGTATTTTCATTGAAAAACTAAAATTGAAATATTTCTTATCATTCTTAGTTCGCATTTTAGGAATTTCCAATACATCATCGCGGTGAACCTTTGAAAGGAAAATTGATAAAAAAGATCAACTTAAAATTTATCTTAATTTACCTAACAAAGCATTGGAGCCATAACGATAAAATTTAGAAGGTCTAGGCTAGAGACGTGTTCTGAAGTCGTAAAACATAGCAGTTTTCATTAACTTGTCTGTGACACATTCCGAGTGTAATACCTCACTCCACGTACGTAAGTATATCATAGCTCGTCCACTTAATTTTGGGTATATCGGATGGTGTTACAATACGAAAAGTATAAAGGGGTGCTCTCACTATGCGGTTTCGCATTAGACAACACTAATACAGACTTGGGACTCCACGTACATTCGAGTATATTTGGGAGGAAAAATTTTAGGTGCTATCCATCCATAGCGAACCGAGTCCTCTACCTTGTAAATTGTGATACACCAAACATAGCATTCGGGGAGATTGCCTACTCATACTTCTTGGTTCGCTAGGAGGTATTATGCAGCTCACAGTTTCTTGGTAAACCCTTTTTTCTAGCAATACCCTTTTATTTTGTTTATTTGTTTTTGGTTAAAATAAATCAATAATCGTGGAAGAACATAATCCTTTACCCCGTCATTTGCGTATATTAGCATTAAAACCAACTTTACCACCATAAGTTACTTCTGGTAGGCGAAGGTGATCATGCTCTAACGAATCAAGTATAATTCGTACCTCTAGTGAAAAATCATCTTACCATAAACCAGAGTTAGCTCAAGTTATTTCTACACATATTGGTTCATCTACTGTTGTCAAAACGGAGTCTTCACAGCTACCCGTGGTCATGATCCATCCAATTAGTGAGACCATACCTCCTAGACCTAATGTTGTTCAAGTAGAAATTGATCCAGATCCCATCTCTTATTTGCCAAAACATCTGAATCCTGAAGTCGAAAAACTAGAAGTTGTTCCTGTCTTGGTCATCCCAAAAATTTCCGCAGCCATTTAGTCTCCCATATCACACATTCAACCACCTAAAATATAATTTGGGCCTAACAGTGAAATACTTCCACCTAGTTTAATTGCGATTGAATAAATCCCACAAGACAAGACACCTTTAACTCCAACTAATTTTTGGGAGGACCTTTACCTGTACGAGTATTTTCCTCAATCGTCACCATTTGATTTTGTTGATCCTGTTCCTATTCAAAATCCCGTTGATTCCAAAGGGTATACATTTGGTCAAGTAACCATGGCTCAACCAACATCTTCAGTTGGGCCATCCATTCCAATTACGTCAACACCTGCCCTCACTACCCCATCAATGTTTACAGCTTCACCAGACTCATATTTTCATGGTGGCCAAATGGTCCCATCAGGTTATAAATCTCTATCTGGAATTTTCTCTGGTGCATCTTCAAAACCATGGACTTTACCAATGTCATCATCCAGTATTCTAACTCGTAATCCTATAGTGAGTACTGAACAGTTTGATTCTTTATACACATCATCAGGGCAATATCAAGCTGGACCTTCTGGGTCTATTCCTTTAAGTACCATATCAACTGGACTCTGAGCATTTGGAGAGAAATATTTTCCGCCTTATTATCCTCCTCATGCTGGGGGAAATATTTGGTAACCCAATATGACGTACTCCGTCACTTTTTGGTCAACCTAATGTCGAAATGAATGTTTCTCAATAGAAACCCACTATGCCTATCTAACCACAAACAGTTGTACACTCATATCAACTAGTTCAACCTGTTAAACCCACATCATTTACACTTGTTAATACATCTTTACCCTTTTTATAGAATCAAAATGTTGTAAAAAAACCTTATCAAGAGGGTCCTTCAACTCAATACCCTCAAATATTGGGTCCACAGACTCCAAATCCTCCGGTTATTTTTCAACAACCTGTATCCGGAATCATTTATTCACAAGATGGTTTACCATTTTATGGTATGTCACAACCACAACCTGGTTATACCTACCAAATGAATCCAAGTTATCCTAATTTGGGTTATAACATTGGTGGACAGACCCCTTGGCAGCCTCAGGCGCAAATACCTCAAACTTCATTTCAACAAGTATCATATCCATGTTTTGGTCAACAGAATCCTCAAGCGTTTGCATTTCAAAAAAACCCCTATGTGGGTTACTAGCAACAGATTCCTTATTTTGGTGCTTAAAGGCCTGTTTCTCAAGCAATTCCATCTTACCTTGGCTATGCTCAACCTGACCTTAATAGACAATTTCATTTTGTTGCAAATTTAGAGTTACTAGATTTAAATCAGCCAACTAATGATCCAATTAACTATGCTCCTTGGTGGTCAGTGATACCTTACAAATTACCCTCGAATATTCCTAAGTTCAATGGAAACCCTTAAGAAGATCCATCGACTCATGTCATGACTTATCATTTATGGTGTTTATCAAATTCCCCGAATGATGATTTTGTTCGATTATGTCTTTTCCAGTGTACACTCACAGGCCTGGCTACAAAATGGTATATTGAGTTACCTAGAGTTTCTTTTGATGCTTTCACTACCCTAGACACTGTCTTTTTGAATCACATCCAGTTACCCATATGATATGAAACTGGAACGGAATTCTTGATAAATTTCAAACAGACTAATGCTACTCACATTTCTGATCATATTCATGAGTGGCATCATCATTGTAGAATGGTTAAGACATTTGTTCTGGATCAGCTCCTTGTTGAATGGTTCATTAATTCCCTGTTGCCATATATAAATGAGGATGTGGCTAAGGGTGGCATCATCACAAAAGAGAAATTTATCACCCATGCCCAATATTTAGACTTGATTTACACTCAGTCTGGCACACTCTATGAAAAAATTCCTAACTCGCCAAGATCCAATTTTACTGTTCCTCCTCAATTAAAGGAATCTCATGCCAGATACGTCTTGATTGGTACTGCAAGCACACATAATGCTACTACATCTAATATTGTACCTTCTTCAAAAATTATTACTGTGTCATTTGAGAAGGGAAAAAGTGGCAAGCGACCTGGAAGTAAGAAAAAGGGGAAATCTAAGAAAAAGCAAACTTCTAACCCATAGGAAAAATCATCTGATCAATCATCTAGACCTAGGAAACCTCTTTATCCATGCATAATATGTAATGAGGAAAAATTTGTTAGAGATTGTCCTAACCACGTTGAAGTCTCAAAAATCATCAAGACTTCCCATGCGTCATCTGTGTTGATAGACCCATTTCCAAATCTGGACACAAACATGGTTGCTACGGATCCAACTTCTAGTTCCCAAGTACTTATTTTATCCATCACAAAACCTTCAACAGATATTTTGGTGTCAACGAGTAATAAATATTATGGTAGCCAGGCCATCGATCAACCTACTACCTCAACTACGAAACCGTCTATAGAATCAGTACCACCTACTGCTATTCCTTAATTGACAATCAAGCCACCAAAGGGAGTAATTCACAAATCAACATATAATCCTCGAGCAAGAGCTACACAAAATTATAATATAGTTGAAGATTTGGCTCAATCCCCTTTAGTTATGTTGTCTCTCGAGGTATTAAAATATTGTCCCTCCCAAAAATAGGCTTTATTGTCGGCTATTGGTGGAATTGATCCAACTAGTTCTAACCTTGTCTTCTTTAATCATATGGGTTTTGTTCTGCAACTACCAGCAGAATTGGCATTCTCCATACAATTAAATGTTCTCAATCACCTTGTTCACCGCACTATTATTGATGAGGGAGCATCTACATGCATTATGTCTCTAAATTGTTGGAAGTCACTTGGCTCCCCATGCTTATCACAATCATCAATGACATTGAAGGCTTTTGATGGGCGTACATACAAGCCTTGTGGTATTATTAATAACCTACATGTTGATCTAGGGGTCAAAAAAGTGAATGTTTATGTCCAGGTTGTTGATGGACCCCTTGACTATAATATTTTACTTGGACGACCATAGGTATATGCAATGACTACAACTATTTCTACATATTTCAAAATGATTGCCTTTCCATATAAAGGTACTATCACAGTCATTAATCAACTATCCTTCTTTGCCTTCGCTTTGCAGGTAACTAGAAGCGTTTCGTTCGTTCACGCACCCCAACTAGCACTTCAAAACATTGGTGTAGGACTCTTAAAGGATTCCACTCTCATGGGAGCTTTTTCATTACCACTGTCTACAACGTCTGAAAAAATTGCAAGTATAGATACCTTCTACATGATCTCTTCCACTCCATCAAGCTTAAAGGAGAGTACCGGTGATTCTAAAATTTTTACGTTGGATGAGTTTTTGCCGCCCAGCGCTATCGAGTTGGCATAGCAATCAATCTATCTAGCTTGGGCGGGGAATCCAAAATCAGTGTCGCTGAGTGTTTGGGTTGATCGTTCCTTAGATTTTGGTACTCCCTTTGAACCTTTTACCTCAATGTTCTTGACAGATGAGAATATTTTGGAAGCCATGATGTCAGAAGGAGAACCATGGGAAGATTATCATCATCGTTCCTATCTTCCTAATTATGAATAAAACTATCTTAGTGAACTATATCATCCATCGATTAAAAATTTCTTTTCGAATTCTTTACCTATTAATGCAATCGATTCCGAGTGAAATTTGTCAAATATTGAAGAAATCATTTCTATCGATATTTCGAGCAAACCTGGCATTGTAGAAAATATTCATGTCGGTGTATCTTGTTCTCCATCAGAACTCGAAACATGTCGCTCTCTATTTCATGAATTCTGTGATTTATTTTCTTGGTCTTACGAGGAAATTATAGGCATAGATACTATTATTGTTAAACACACTATTAATATGTATTGTGATGTCAAACTAGTGTGTCAACATATTCATCCTGTTCATCCAAAGAAAGCCGCTGCCATTAAAGAAGAGTTGAAAAAATTTTGCGTGCTTGTTTCATTTACCCTATTCTACTGACTGAGTGGGTTTACAACATTGTTGCTCCCATGAAAAAGCATGGAACTATTAGAGCGTGCATCGATTATCGAGATGCAATCTTGCTTGTCCAAAAGACAACTATCGTACTCCCTTTATCGACTAGATTATTGACGATTGTGCTGGAGGCGAAATATTTTTGTTTCTGGATGGATTTTATGGCTACAATAAAATAAATATCTGCCTAGAGGATCAACATAAGACAACATTCATCTATCCCTGGGGCACATTAGCTTATAGAAAACTACCGTTTGGTTTAAAGAACGTTGGGGAAAATTTTCAGAGAGCAATGGATTATGCTTTCAATGACACCAAGAACATTGTTCAACCATATCTAGATGGTTTACCAGCGCATTCATGAAATCGGACTAATCACACGATGCATTTGAGAGAAATTTTCTTACGCTACCGACACTACAAAATTCACCTCAATCCACATAAATGTGTGTTTTTTGTTGGTTTTGGTCATTTGCTTGGATTCGTAGTCTCAAAAGAAGTAATTCGAATCGACCGATTTAAGTTTCAGGCCATTCTTGATTTGCCTACGCCATCAAATTTACTTCAAATATAGAAACTTCAAGGAAAGGCTAACTTCCTAAGAAGGTTCATTCCAAACTATGCCGAAATGGCTAAAGGATTTACTCGACTATTGAAAAAGGGGGTTCCCTTCCATTGGGACGAAGTTGCGCAAGCTTCTTTTGATGCTGTCAAGGATACTCTTGTCCGAGCGTCACTAATATACCCCCCTAATTGTCAAAATGATTATTTCCTATATATCGGTGCAGATAAAACGACCATTTCTATGGTTTTGGCCCAAGTAGAAGATAAAATTGAATGTCCGATCTATTATTTGAGTCATAATCTCAATGATACGGAAGTTAAGTATTCATACGTAGCAAAATTTTCCTTGGCATCTGTTCAAGTTGTCCAAATATTTTGCCACTATATCCTACTCCGAAATACCACTGTCATTTCAGATTGCAACCCCATGACTTATATATTATCACGTCAATTGCTGGGGGGGGAATATTCAAAATGGATTGTCATTTTGCAGGAATTTGATTTGGAATTCATCAAGTCCAAGTAAAAGAAGTCTTTAGTTTTGGCTGAGCTTCTCTGTGATCTTCCCTCTGATAGTACTGCAACTACGTCAGAACCATAAATTCCTGACAAGTCACTATTTCTGATCTGATCATATGATCCTTGGTATGGAGATTTCATCATTTATCTCCAAATTCAAACTTTTCGACCTGATACCTCTCGCTCTGAACAACGACGTATTTGATACCAAGCCAAATATTATTTGATTGTCAGCGATACACTTTATCGTTGTGGTGTCGATACCATTTTACGAAGGTGCCTCACTCATGAGGAGACGAAAATGGTTTTAAATGATTATCATGCTAGGGCTTGTGGTGGACATTTATCTAGATACGATACCATGCAGAAGATACTCTGCGACGGTTACTTTTGGCCTACAATTTTTCGACACTGAATCCTCATAGTCAAAAGTTGCCATGCATTCCAGATTTGTTATCATAAAATCTGCAAATGGCCAGTGTCAATGCATCATGTTTTCTCTGTGGGACCATTTTTAAAATAGGGCACTTACTTCATGACCTATAACCCTTGTTCGTACAAGGGGCATGGTTATATTATTGTCGCAGTCAACTACTTTACCAAATGGGCCGAAGTAATGCCTACTTTATACAACACAGGACAGACAAATGCATTGTTTTTCTTTAATTATGTTATTGCACAGTTTCGAGTCCCACAAGCTATAGTTACAGATCATGGGAAACATTTTCGCAACCATATGATGACTGAATTGACTACCAAGTTAGGATTTTCACATGATAATTCTACTCCTTAGTATCCACAATCAAATGGACAAGTCGAGGCTATCAACAAGATTCTTAAACGTATGCTTCAACGAATGATAGGAGTTCGTAAAAGAAACTGGCATTTGATCCTGTACTTGGCCTTATGGGCATATCGAACCTCGGTGAGAAACGCTACTGGATTTACTCCTTTTCATTTAGTGTATGTTTTGGAAACTATCTTACCAATCCAATCTGAAATACCGTCGTTAAAACTCGCAATCGACTTCTTATATGACAGCTCAGAAGAATAAGCGTGTCTCCTTAACCTCATCCATCTTGATGAAATGTGTCGTGAAGCCTAATTGGCCAACGAAGCACATAAGAGACGCACAAAGGCGCAATATGACAAAAATGTCCAGCCTCGCATTTTCTTAGAGGGCGACTTGGTCCTTCTTTACGATTAATAAGATGATGTAATACATACAGGAAAATTTGAGCCATTATGGCATGGCCCTATATTGTCTAAAGAGCTCTTGCTAAGGGTGCCTATGAGTTAGTTGATTACGATGGAATTCTGTTGGTGCAACCTAGAAATGGGTTGTATTTGAAATGTTACTATTTTTAATCATGAGCATAGTAACTTTTTGTATTATATTGTATATATATGATGTTGATTTGCATTCACTATCTTAATTTGTTTTTAGATTTTTCTTGACGTTAGTAATCTGCTTCACATTTCATCGCAGATGTCTGAATCTTCAGAACCATTTGTTGGATATGCTGATGGTGCTAGTCATAGTATGTAGAATCTATCCTCTGTAGCGTGGGCCATTTTCGTTCCGAATGGCGAGTTAGTGAGTTTTCAAGGGATTTGTATTGGTAGATTGACGAATAATATCGTTGAGTATAGCGCATTGATTGAACTTCTCTCTGATGCCATTTGATTTGGTATTAACTACATCATCATAAGGTTAGACTCACAACTTGTGGTATTACAACTCACTAGTGTTTATATTGTTAGAAATCCAACACTACATAGATTGTTCTTACGAGTTAGACTTTTGGAAAGACACTTTTATTTTATTCAATATCAACACATTTCCAGAAATTTGAACACATTGACTGATTCTTTAGCTAATCAAGTTTTAGACAAACATTTGCAACATATGTAAAGAAAACATTCACATCATTGAATAGGATTGCACAATAAACATAGGAAAATCCTGAAATCATATAGATAGATAGTTATAGGTTTTTACAAAATTTTGTGCCCAAGACACATTGGTCATCTGACCTCAAAATGTATGCAAAATTTCAAAAGTAAAATAGCGGTTCTCATGGTAACATGTTATATATCTAGCTATCCTACGTAGTAACCGCATCCAATGGTTAGGAACCCCAATAGTGTGTCACTGCATTTTTATGGGTAACTCTTTGATATGGAAATCTGGAATCCTGAAGGTCAAACCTTTATGTGTTGTTGAAGCTCAACCAGAGTCTCAGCTATGTCAAGCTCCTGAAGGAATACTCTCCTGACAGCCCTCTCTGCTGGCACATTTTCTTCACATGCTGGTTCCTCTACTAGTTGAACATGACCAACATCTACATTGCATCAAACATTTAGTTTAGTCTTGGGAAAACATAAAAATACAAAAACATTGTATAAACTTTAGGAAAATAAAAAACATGGTGAAAAAATTCTTACCCATTGCACCCCACTGAGCACCTTCTGGTAATGCTAAATATGGATCTCCTCAAAAATTGATGCCTGCATATGCATACTTGTCGATGACGACAATCTATCGTCGAAACCAGGTAAAGAATGCATTCGAGAACCCAATAGTCGTTTGGCCTACGTTCCTACCCGTGAGTTCTACCCATCTCTACATTTGCGGATCTCTAGGATTAGACACATCTAGTGTTACATGTTGTGGCTGCATCAGTGGAATCTATTCTAAAGTGAAGGATATAAGGATCGAACCATAAATAAAGTTATTCTTCCTTCCTACATTTGCTTTGCTCAATTGTTCTCTTATCTAAGAAAGTATAGATTCAGACTAGTTGAATATTGGTGGCTCCATACACTCTAGTGTGTACTACATATATGATCTATTCACTACATGTAGTGTAACAGTGCCGACAAGTTTTGTGATCATGAAAAGGATAGTTCTCAAAGGAAAATATCTAATGTACAAGATGTTTATCTTTCAATATTTGCTTGGCTCTACCCCTGGACAACAATGTTGAAAAACATAATCTCTCACTGTCTCTCATCCAAGAATAGACCTTGAGAGTGAAACATGCAAGCCTCTCCTCGAAAAACCTGTAAGAGAATATACATCCTCGACTGCTATTGGAACCACTTAGTTCTTAATATGAAATTCCTCGATACCTAGATCCCATGCTCGAAATAAGAACTCCAAGAGTTCTATTTGTTACCTCATCCCTGACAACCTGAATTACTTTAGTAGTCCACAATCTCTTAGGGATCTTACTGTACTCGGAACATTTAGGGAAATCATATCTTTTTCTTCATGTTCTCTTTCCCTCCATGTAATCATCATTGTAATCTGATGGAAACCCGAAATATAACCATAAGAACCATTACATTGCATTCAATGCAAAAAATTGTGAAAATTTTGGGCATAATGAAAAAACCCAAAATATAGATTACGCCCAACGCAGACTCTAACAAGAGACACTGCATTGTGTATGCAAGTAACCTTAAATTTATTTTCTATGCAATGCAGGTTTCGAAATTCAAGGGTGCGTTACCCTCTTTTTGGGCAGAATTTACCCTAGGGACCCCAAAACCCTAAAAAATTGCAGAAATTGGAAATGAAATTATTTCTGAAGCAAAGAGGAGGTTCATATCACTAACTTGGATCAAATGGCAACGCAATCCATCCAAAGAAATGGTCACAATTAGCAGCTAAAGTTTGGGGGAAAAATCAGGTTCAGAGCTCCAAAATGAAAATGCGTACTATGGAATGGTAAAAATGAATAGTAAAAAACTTTTTAATAGTCATTTAGTTATTTGAAAATCGAATTTATTTCTATGAATATGGTTTTATTATGTTTTTTATCATGAAACATGTATTTTTAATCCATTTGATGTTGTTCTGAACAAGGCTTACAATTGATGAACAGATTAGTCATGCAGATTTATTTCAAGAATGATTTGACCACAAAGCATGATTTTTCTCCTATTTTTTCGATCTTTGTTAAAAATGAAAAAGGATTTGAAGCGCACTTTTATCTCTTTTTTGAGCTTCGATAACAGCGAAAAAGGAACCCCTGGAGTCTTCTTTCAGCTCTTTTCAGACTCCGATAATGTGAAAATATTGACAAGCACTTGTCTTTTCGAGCTCGTAAAAGTAAATGAATTGATATCTACATAGTATAAGTTTAACCCTTTTCCGGACTGAGATAGATTATTTATAAAAAAGGAATACCTTGGTCGAACATGACTAAAGAGGTTCTCTCAAATATTATTTTACACTTTTTCGGATCTAAGCGACAACTTTACGAAAAATTACTTATGGAGTTTTCTTTTTTCCTCTTTTTCAAAATCTCTAAATGTGAAAAAGGACCGGGATATCATTATCACTAAGCTCGTTAAAACATAAAATAGTGATGGGCTTGTCGATCATGGAAAGAATAAAGTTTCATTCATCACTAGACTCATTAAATTATTAAATAGCGATACATTATTCACCTGAATGGTTGAATTATAGTTCAAGAAAATGTTATCCTCCTCAAGCTTGTTAAAAAATAAAGAGGTACTAGTTGATAAATGACTGGGGAAAATTTGGGAAATTGAATAGAAATTTTTACTGTAGCAAGTCGCTCTTGAACATGACACTTTACTCCATCACCATGACTATTTGGGTTGGGTAATCTTCTTGATGGTTCATTCATACCTATGGTTCATCATACCTTCACTTCGGTTTTGGGTCAATGTTGCCAACTCATCTCTGTGTCGCAAATATGTTCAAGAGAAGTCATCAAGTGAATACTCATCCTTCTGCAATACTCATAAACCTTCATTCTCATGACTGTCATCCCTGAAAATTGCGATATCAATTCATACCTTTGTCTCTGAAATCAGTAACTCTTTTTTTACAATAAGGTGGCTTCCTATCGACGACAAATCATTATCCAGGAAGTTCACATAGAAACTTTATGTTCCAGTACCATGACGCTTGTTACAACATTGACAAGATCCTTGCTTCCAGAATTTTGACTGAAATATTTTGTTTGGCATTCGAAATCAAATCATCTATTCACGCCTTACGAAATCTATTGCAGTACCTTGAGGGCCATTGACATTAATGGTGGTTCTCTCACATTTGTTAATAGCTCACATCATTGGTTTTTAATCAAATGATGTCTTTCCATGTTTGACTAAAAATCATATATTCATATGGCTAGACTTGTACCCAAATGATCGAGTGAACAAGATAAGAAGATCACGGATCTAGTTTCAGCCATACAAGCTGCAATTTCAGGATTTTTGTACACATCATCTGTATAGTGACCTTACATACAGATCATCATCTGGACATGGGACTATATCTATATGCATGTCTGTATTGGGCAACATTCCAATGTTGATGACTTTTTGAATTATGTACATGTTATTAGATTGTTTATGTGATGAACATGGGAATGCCTACCCTCATCAACTATCATCAAATGGATATATAATAATGAAATGTATTGTAAGATCGATGCAAGTCGCCACTCCACTGCATCTCCAGCCCATTACAGTGTAAAACATCTCAATCAAAATATTTTTATTATTATTCTGACTTCATGCTTTAGGGGGCAATTTTTATAGGTCAATGTGGGCATCATTCCCAATGACCTGGTTAACTAGACATCATCTCCAGGACCAATGAATAAGTTCTATCATCCCCTATCATTTCAGTTGCTACATGCAGTAAGACAAAGAACAAGACAAATCATTCATGAATTTCATATGCAAAGGTTTCCAAGATTTGAAGTTTAGAATATATCATATGAGAGCTCATCAATGCTGCCGCTAAAGGGACTAGGTGTGTTGCATATGTAGGTAGCCCATTCAAGGTTGCTCTGCAAATCACTTCCCAACACTCATAGGTGCGTTGGTCACGTTGGGAGTGAAATTATCATCGTTCCAGAATCTCCACTTGGCCAATGCCTTCTAGAAGAGTTCACATGTGTCAAACTTCGAATCCATGTGTCCATTTGACATCTACAAGATTGCGAACATGTCTTGCCTATTATTGGAAAGTCATTGATTGTAAAAATACCTTCAGCTCCTCTATAAATTGAGCATAGATATTAGTGTTTGATAAGGAATAATTTGACTAGAGAAATGATGGTGGAATTTCAATTGAGGAGTTGATTTGTGTAACATGCTGCTGGAGAGATCTGCATTTTGATGAGGCTAGGATGTTGTTGGAGATGGTCACTTCAAATCAATCACCATTAATAAAGATTGATGTTTACTTTCCCACATATGTATCTGTATAAGTTCATTTTTTCCATATTATAAATTAATATTTGATGCATATGGTTTATGTTTCATTGATTTAATTAAATAACTTGAATAGACATATGTATTATTTCTATCTTTTGTTGTTTAGTGTTCATGTTTTCAGGAAATATTTTTGGGCATCTAGCTTGGATTTGAAGCTACAACAACAGTGGCAGAAGGAGAATAAGAAGTGCTTGGACTCCAAGTAAGTTCTTTGATATGTTTTGTGTGTCTATTTACAATAAGGAAAAGTAGTCGCAAAGTATTTAATCTGTTGTTCTAGATAAGCACATGTCTAGGGAATAATGATTTAGCCGTAATTCATAATTCCACATAACACAAGTGATATGAGAGAATCCCAACATGAACCTGCGATAGAAATTAGCAAGACCTAGAAAGTTGCGAAGCTCTGTTAGAGTGTTTGGGGATGGCCAATCCCAAATGACTTGGATCTTGGTTGGATCCACATGCACCCCCCTTTAATCAATAATGTATCCCATATATTGAACTTGGGTCATGCAAAAATTGCACTTCTCCAAATTGGCACATAACTTGTGTTGCTGCAGTGTTTGGAGGACTTGTCGGATATGGTGGAGGTGCTCTTCCTAAGTCTGGTTAAAGATCAAAATGTCATCCAAGTACACAACTAAAAATGAGTTGATGAATGGTTGAAATATGTCATCCATCAACCTCATGAAGGTTGTGGGAGCATTCGTCAACCCAAAAGGAATGACCAACCATTCGAAAAGGCCCCCCTTGGCTTTGAAGGTAGCCTTCCACACATCAGCGGGTTCGATTGGTGCCTAGTGATACCCAGACTTCTGTTCGATATTTCTAAAATATTTTGCCCCTTTCAGTTGGTCCAGAAGGTCATCAATCCATGGGATCGGGTACCTATTCTGGACAATGATCTTATTCAACACCCAATAGTCAATACATAGTCTCCAAGTCCCATCCTTCTTCATACCAACATGATCAAGCTCTCACAAGGCGATGAACCTAGCCAGACGTGACCTTTCTGCAGTAGCTCCTGAATCTCCCTCTTGATTTCATCATTCTCAAGAACAGAGCACTGATAGATCAGTCCATTGGGTAGCAATGCACCTAGGGTCAGAACAATGGGGTGCTTGACCTGACAATCCAAAGGAACCCATGTTGGTGAGGTGAAGATGTCCCCATACTCCTCCACAACCTTGTACATTTGTTGTTGTCATGTAGAGGAGCCCTTTCTGGAGGTCATGGCCATAGTATTGTTCTTGCCCTGGGGGCGGATCATCAGAAAAATAAATTTCATGGTTTGGGAAATGATCTTACTGCATTGTTTTTCAGTAACCAAAGAGATAGCAGCAGGTGGTGGTACCTCTAGTATCTTGTATAGCTTATTTCCCAAAGTAACAATAATAGGGCGAGGCCGTGACTCATACATATAATGTCGCTTCCACAAGTATGGTTGGCCTAATAATCCATCAGAAACATCAAGAGGAGAAATGTCACATAATACCTCATTCATGAAGGGCTTGATGCTATAGGGAAGTCAACACTGTTGGCTGACTCGGAGATCCCGTCCTTGGTGAAGCCACCTGATGGTGTATGGATGTGGGTGTGTTGTGGTCGACAGGCCCAACCTCTTCACGGCATCGACTGAAATGAGGTTCTTTTGGCTTACATTTTCGAAAATGAACTATATCAAGGAACCCTTTACCCACATCTGGGAGTGGAAGATACGCTCGTCCTCCTCTGGATATTCTGGTTCCTCCTTCTGGATCTTCGTAGTGGAAAAAGTGGCATTGGGCTCTGCATTAATAATATTTTTCCCTTTTTCATTCACCTTCTCAGGTCCTAATTCAGATTCGGAGCATGCATCTGATTCTGAAGCCCTCATCTCGTCCACCAGCGACTACTTTTCCAGACACTCACTTGTGTTGTGAGTGGAGTTCTTATGGAACTCACACTAGTTTCCCATCTCCTTATTTGGCTTCGCGGTGTTGTTCTTTGCTTTTGGCTTTGGAAATTTATCTTGTGGTACCATGCCTTGGCTTTGTCCTTATTTTTTGTGGTTTGGGGGCACCTTTCCCTTACTTTGATTCGCAAATCCAAAGTCTCACTTCTTCTGTTTGAATTTTTTCTCAATCTTGGCAGCATATTGGTATGTCGTACCAAGCGAGGAGATGTCGAGGAACTCCATTTCCTCCTGAATGTATCTGTGCAGAAAACTACGATACTTTAGCACCAAATGTTTCTCTAAATCTTTGGTACCCAACTTTGTGCACAGGGTATGGAACAAATTCATTAGCTCATGCACATCTTGATCCCTTTGTTGCCGCAGTGTTGTCCATTGTATGTACTTGTCCTCATAGCTTCCCACAGGATAGTATTTTTTCTTGATGGCGTCTCGAAAAGAATTCCAAGTGGGTACAACTGAGAAGAGAGAGGCTTTTGTCTCGTCCTTTTGTCAGAGTAGGTTTCCCACCTGTCCTTGATATGGGGGGTAGCTTTGAGGAGTGAAAAAATAATCCTCTCCCAGTCGAAAAAGTCATGAAATCAGAAATACCCTTATCATATATTCAACCATATATATATGACATCTGCATCTATTTGACCCTCAAATATGGAACTGTCAAAGTTTACTTGTACCTTAAAAGGATTCATGCCTCGAAAGTGGTTGTTTGATGCAGATGTGTTGCTGGTGGGCAGTTGTTGAAGGTTCTAGGCAAAGTTATCCATCATCGCGTTCCTTTGTTTTCAAAGGGCATCCTCAAGAAATATTTTAATAGGATCTCCTACTCCCTCATCTTTCTTTTCATCACCTATGGGCATCGTCGGGTTTTTTTAGGCTAATCTTTCAAAGGTTCCACGTGTAATATCCCAAAATGGGGATGTAGCAATACATGAACAAAAAAATAGAGTAGCAGTGATAAATCAACTCATAGAATGTAAGAAGAGCACATATCCATCATATTAATGTTACAGCAGAAAACTGTATACAAATCCTTGAGGAAATAATCACTCAAGATGGGCAAAACAAGCCTCAAGAGAACATGTACATGAAAAGTGAAATACACTGCTACACAGAAAATTCTTAAGGCTATGACAACACAGTTTTATTAGAGACAACTACTGCTGTAATATATCAATACAGATATGGAAATATATAGCTCATACAATGTTGGGAGTGTAGATCTAAGCTCCCAAACACAATTCCAAGACAATCCTGGAAGGATTTCCTGAAATATACAATATGGAAAAAATGTCGGAGTTGCAGTCCTAGGACTGAATAGCAGATGCAACTCAAGAACTGAATGGAGATGGCTGAAGATGATGCATAAGATAAATATACCTCCTCCAATGGATCTTCCAAGTGAAAGGCTGATCCTAACACTGAAGATCTCACCCTCCAATGAAGCAATGAAAACCCTCACTCCAATTTTTCTCTGAAATAACGCAGTCAAGGAGAGGGAATGTGCTATAGATGATGGAAAATGGTTGGCCTGATGCCAAAGATAGTGAAATCAGCTCAAATTCTTCCTCACCGATCCTCTAAAGGAAGTAAGGCTTCCTCCTCTGAAAAATGAGATCCGGAAGTGGTGTTGTGGAACCTCCACTGCAACGCCCTGCAACACAATGTTATACTTCAGTATAAATAATGTTGTAGCTGAAGGAGGTAGCTTGGAATTAATCCTGGATGTACAGAAATGAAGTATAAGGTACCTCAAGAGGCCTCTCTTGAAAGGAGAAGGAATTCCTAAACAAGAATGCCTTGTGCTAAGCAGCATAGCAACTCAGCTAAATAGCAAGAGAATGCACAATAGTCTAACCAAACCATAAAATCAATAATCCATAACATGTCGTACTATGGATGCCTTGCCCTCCTTTTATATAAATGGAAGCCCTATCACCATGGGTCCCACTCATTAGGGTTTCCTCCACCAAGGAATCTTCCTCCCACTATCTTTTCACTGTCTCAAAAGATGAATACCACCTCCTATCCCTGTTGACTTGGTCTAACTTGACCTTGTCGACATGCAAATGCCCCTTTTCACACACGAGGGTGTAAAATATAGCTCCTATTATGATCTCTTTTCACACTATGAGGGATTTTATTCATATTTCTAAAATGTATGGACCTCCTTCCCCATTTATTCATCTCCTAAGTGAAAACAGCAAAAATCAATATTCCAATTAGCTACATGCTAATTTTGGAATATTACAGTCCTCCCTCCCAAATTTTTCTTGTCCTCAATAAACTGCAAGGATAGAACTGAAGAGCCTCCTCTCCTCCCCCTGTGGCATCCTCATATGATAAAATCCTCCAAGGATCAAGATGTTTTCTCATTAATAGATCTCCAAGTTGTCCTTCCCAAGTATTCAAGCTAGCTTTTGGTGTGCATCCCAAATAGCTATCACCATGTAAAACATCCATGTAGGCAACAATGGGCTGTATAAAGGCCTTCTTGAGGCATGAGGTTTGATATATATTGGGATCTACCATCCCCATATGAATCTCCCATCCCCAAGCTATCATCCATGCAAAATGAGCCACCTTCCAAAATGGTAACTCATACAAATCATCCTCCACCTTGAGCTCCTACAATGTATGTGGGCTGAAAATTGGATCATGGTAGACAACATATAATACCCCACGTTGTCCTCCTCTCAACTTATGATAACTGTAGTGTATATGTTGTTCTTGGGCTACAATAATATTGCCCTCAAGTGGCAAGATGAGGACTATATCTACAAAGATCTCCTCTCCAACGTTGTGAATCAAGTTGGCCCAAACCATACCATATATGATGAACAGGACTTGAGCATAATATGGTATCCAATCAATCCTATGGCCCACCTCATAAAGGAAAAAATGTTTTACTTTAGTGGCCATATCTTCTCCCATGCTCCCATTAGAATATTTAATGCAAAAAGTGTGGGAATCCTCCTCCCCAAAGGACACATCTAATGAATGTGTCTCTCCCCCAATCATGCTCCCAATAAAAATAAGAACAACAAAAACATAGGGAACTAAAATGAGAATCATACTAGCTGCCATATGAAGCAAGGGAGAAGGACAATGGTCCCTCAAATGCAACCAAGATAGTTTGACTCTCAATTGTAACAAGGAATGATAGAAGGTGTGGCTCCTCAACCACTTGCTTGCTGCCCCAATATCCCCGCAAGTTTGGAGAAAGTGTATGGTGTATGGTGCCAAATGAACATGCCTTGTAAAAGTTACAATCTCCCCAAGTCCTCCTAGGGAGTGGCCATCACCAATACTGCTTATGGCCTAAAGTAGACCATGAAATCTAGAAGGAAGAATGATCCTTCCTTGAGCAATATCCTGCACATATATGGTTAAGGGTTGCACATATACATTATACAAATCATTATGCAAATAAAAAATACCCTTACCATATGTTTTTCTCATGCAAATGGAGTGGCTCATATATGAGTCTCCTCTCATCCTCAAAGAGAAAAGAGGTGGTTGTGTTAACTCTTCCAAATATTTATGTATCTCCTTCATTTCCACATGATCCATGCATCTCCTCATATGCTGATATATCTCCTCCTCAAAGCCTTCCCAAAAATACCCCTCCATGATGGTGTGGTATGCTCTCATAGAATAAGTGTGGCTGAAAAGGAAATCTTCATGAGTTGTTTTTAGCAACTTCTCCTTGAGCTTGGAAGCTCTAGGTAAGAAGATCCTACTGTGATAGTAGATGACCTCATCTCTAACTGAATATCCATCCTCATGCAATTAGTCATCCAATATCATAAAAATAGAAAGATCCTTGGAATAATCCACTAACAACTGGGATTTCCAATATGGATCTATCCTCCATAGTGACAGCGTTGATGATCTATCATAAATAACATCTGTCATATGGTTGCCCTCTTCTTTGACATCTCCCATGCCAAAGATGCAAGTTGGAATGTTGCTATCCTTCCCATGCTTCTCATGCCACAGTGCAGAAACTGACATGAGAGTGGGCAAAGATAATGTTGAGAGATTGCCTCTCTCCTCCTTGAGCCTACACAAGACTCTCAGCATTGTACCAAGCACTCCCAAGGTCTCCACTCCTCTGAAATAAATGAGTAATGCCTCCAAATTTGAAGCATCCCTCATCATCTGTTGATCTAGTGGTCTCCCCGGTGAAATGCCTCTATGCAATGACACATCATCATCAAGAGTAGATTGTATGTATGGATGGAAAAAATTGTCCTTACCCTCACTGCACAATCCAGTATCCCTCTTTTGTGCATCAACCCTTTGAAATAGATAGGGGTGTGTACTCCTCATCAAATGATGTTGATCATCCTCCCTACCTTCTCCTTCCATCTGCATGGTTTCACAATCCGTCAACAATGGCACATGTTGATCATGGGTTGTGCCTTGATCTCCATATATGAGATCCTTGGGAATTATTTACAATGATACAAGAATCCCTCTAGTTGTAGCAAGATCTCCCTCTTCCTCTGCATGAGGTGCTTGATAAACTCTAGAAATGACAACGTTTTTGTCCCCTTCCTCATTAATAGGTATGGGAAACCTCCCAATGATTTTATCCTCTTTTAAAAAAGGGATCTCTATACCCTCTTGCTCAAGAATATGAGATAGAGGTCTTCCCTCTAACAAGGTATGATGCAAGATTTCAACCTCATCAATGGTTTTCTGAAGTGAAATTGAGCTCATAGGTTCTTCCAACACATGCAAGGTATTTGTTTGTTTAATTTTGTTTAGCTCCACCACATGTGTTTCAGATTGTTTCTTATCAAACATTTTCACTAATTTCTTAGTGAACCTTGCATAAGAAAGAGTATTTTCATTTTTTAAAAGAAAAACACTCAAATATCCACCCTCCATAGGCCTTACCTCCAAAATGCAGCACTGCAACTTTGATGGCTTCATCTTTAGAAATGTGATGTTGCTGCAAAATAGGAGTCTAGCTCCTCCACCCAAGCTCTAGTTGAACATGCAGGTGAACCATCAAAAGTAGATATAAGGAATCTACTCCCATCATGTTTCTTGCTTCTCTTCACCTTAATCTTGCAAAACTCTAGAAAAGTAATATGATCTCTAAACTTCTGAGTTTGAGACTCATACTCTTGCAAAAAATCACCAAGAGTTTCTCTCTTAGGCATTTCTTCTTCTTCTATCTCCCTCATACCAAATCTGGGCATAGGATTGCGTTGGGCATTATGATGTGTGGTTGCATTCTCACACTCATCATATGCAAATATAGAGTTTTATTTAGATCCAAACTCTCTTGGAGATTCTATACACATATTCCTTCTCATCTTCTTGAGATCTTCATGAATGCTCTGCAAAGTTTGAGAAAGAAACTTTAGAAGTCTCTCCTTTTTTCTTCCTCCAAAGAATGGAGTCTTCTTTTTGTATTTTCTGCTCATATTTCCTTCTTCTTGTCTTCTTGATAGAATATTGGCTGAGATTCCACAGGCTGAGCCAATATTATGCTATGATACAACTGTAATATCCCAAAATGGGGATGTAGCAATACATGAACAAAAAACTGGAGTAGCAGTGATAAATCAACTCATAAAATGTAAGAAGAGAACATAGCCATCATATTAATGTTACAGTAGAAAAATGTATACAAATCCTTGAGTAAATAATCACTCAATATGGGAAAAATAATCCTCAAGAGAACATGTACATGAAAAGTGAAATACACTGCTACACAGAAAATGCTCAAGGCTATGACAGCACAGTTTTATTAGAGACAACTCCTGTTGTAATATTTCAATAAATATATATGGAAATATATAGCTCATTCAATGTTGGGAGCATAGATCTAAGCTCCCAAACACAATTCCAGGACAATCCTGGAAGGGTTTCCTGAAATATACAAAATGGAAAAAATGTCGGAGTTGTAGTCCTAGGACTGAATAGAAGCTGCAAATAAAGAACTGGATGGAGATGGTTGAAGATGATGCACAAGCTTAATAGACCTCCTCCAATGTATCTTCCAAGTGAAAGGCTGATCCTAACGCTGAAGATCTCACCCTCCAATCAAGCAATGAAAACTCTCACCACAATTTATCTCTGAAATAATGCATTCAAGGAGAGGGACTATGCTGTAGATGGTGGAAAATGGTTGGCCTGATGCCAAAGATAGTGAAACCAGCTCAAAGTCTTCCTCACTAATCCTCCAAAGGAAAGAAGGCTTGCTCCTCTAAAAAATGAGCTCTGGAAGTGGTTTTGTGGAACCTCCACTGCAACACTCTGTAACACAACATTATACTTCATTAGAAATAACGTTGTAGCTGAAGGAGGTGGCTTGGCCTTAAGCCTAGTTGTGGAGAAATGAAGTACACGGTCCCTTAAGAGGCCTCTCTTGAAAGGAGAAGGAATTCCTCAACAGGAATTCCTTGTGCCAAGCAGCACAACAGCTCTGCTAAATAGCAAGAGAATGCACAATAGTCTAACCAGACCATAAAATCAATAATCCATAACATGTCTTACTATGGCTTCTTTTCCCTCCTTTTATACAAATGGAATCCCTCTCACCATGGGTCCCACTAATTATGGTTTCCTCCACCAAGTAATCTTCCTCCCACTATCTCTACACTATCTCAAAGGATGAACTCCACCTCCTATCCCAGCATTGTTGACTTGGTCAAACTTGACGTTGTCCACATGCAAATTCCCCTTTTCACACATGAGGGTGTGAAATCCAGCTCCTATGATGATACCTTTTCACACTATGAGGGATTTTATTCATATTTTTAAAATGTATGGGCCTCCTTACCCATTTATTCATCTCCTAAGTTAAATCAACAAAAATCAATATTCCAATTAGCTGCATGCTAATTTTGGAATATTACACCACGAGGTCAAGCCCTAACTCCTTATACCCCGAGCTCGTTGGGGACATGCAAAGAAGGATCTAGAAAAAGCAGACCACTCTGATACCACTAATCCGATTTCATGCAAGAATGCAATAGAATACACATATAACCATAAATACAAAGATGTAGTGGAAATAAAACTTCACTTCATTAATATCAAAGAACTAAAACTTACTTATAGATAGAATGGAAATAAACTAGCTAGGGCACTGGTAGCTTATCTCTGAGAGGAGATATGGCAGCTACAGGCCTATGAAATGTGTTCCAATGAGGCTCGAGGACCTATTTATTATGAAGATGCAATGGAAAACCCTAAACATCGAAAAACCTAACCCTAGGAGATGAAGCACCAAAACTATGGGCCCCGTTTGGGTAAACTCGTGTTTCAACTTCCCGGGGTCATAACTTTGGCATACTATCTCTGTTTGATGCACACTATACATCATTAGAAAGATCTACCCGAGGACTACAAATGATGATCATGAATATTGATTATGGAATAGAATCATATTTTCCAAAGGCGCGATGCCCAAAAAACATTGTTTAGGGCCTTAAAATGGCTCCGAAACTTTAGGACCCGAAAAAATTCTAAAAATAGTATGTTGTGCTGAAACTGAAAAATTGAAAGAGACAATGGTGTGGCCCCAAGTGGAATAGGCAAGTGGCCACCATTATCCATCTGGATCACAAACTCTCCAATGAAACCAATCTCTGTGTTTATATGTTCTCCATCAACCCATTAACTTCTTCTTATAATCTTATATTGGGACTCCAACGACCAATATTTGTAACACCCTCTTCCCACATCTACCCAAGTAACTGACCAACCATGGTAAACATGTGATGAGAGGCTAATAATATGAAATTCAACCTCCTAGATGACCTTAAGGAAGTGGAACTAACGAAAAACATGACAAACAAACCTTACGCAAATTCAACAACACCTCCAAGAAGTAAACCACCCTCCTAGACCCTTGAAACTTGAAGGGGAACTAGATTTCAATCCATTTAAGAATTCACCATGGCCATGTAAGGGAAATGGATCATCTAGAAACATATAGTTGCGGGCATGCCTTGGAAAGGCCATGTCTAGGGCCCCAAAAGGTCAATTATATTCCTGCAACTCTTGGATTCGTGCCACATTTTCAGCCCTTGAGCCTAGGTCACTGCCCATAACTTCTTGTAACTTTAGGAGAGGATAAATAAAATTAAAAAAAATACATGAAATGTTGGGTATGTGTTATATTCTTTCCACGATCATGGGTTATTATTTCCATGATCATGTTGGGTATGTGTTATATGGGCATGGGATCTGGTGGAGTTTTCGGCTGGAAGGAAGCCCATCGGGAGAAAATGGGTGTTTAAGAAGAAGATGAAAGTAGAAGGCAAGGTGGAGAAATAAAAAGCTTGGTTGGTAGAAAAAGGTTATTCCCAGGTGTTGGGAATTGATTTTGGTGATATTTTTTCTCCTGTTGCCAAAGTGACTTATATTAGATTACTTTTATCTGTTGTTGCTACATTTGATTTTGAGGTAGAATAGATGGATGTGAAGACAACATTTCTTCACCGGGATTTGGAAGAGGAGATCTACATGAAACAACCTGAAGGCTTTATGGTGAAGGGGAAGAAATAACTGGTATGCAGGTTAAAGAAGTCTCTGTATGGGTCAAAACATTCACCGAGGATGGGGTATCAGAAATTTGATACCTATATACGGGGACTTGGCTTCACCAGAAGTAGGGAGGATCACTATGTTTATTTTAAATTAGTTGGTGAACATGTTATTTGTTTGGTCTTGTATGTGGATGATATGCTATTTATTGGAAATGACAAAGAAATTATCCAAGATTTGAAGACCCAACTATTCTCCAAATTCGACATGAAGGATGTTGGTGCTGCAAACTATATTTTGGTCATCGAAATTAAGAGAGATCAGGAAAAGAGGAAGCTCTGGTTAAACCAGATGAAGTATGTCGAGACTATATTGCAGAGGTTCAATATGCAGGATAGTAAATCGGTGAATGTTTTGATTCTTGTAGGTGTAAATTTTTCTGCTAAACAGTGTCCCAAGAGACAAGAAGAAGAGTTGAGGATATGTGCCCTGTTCCATATGCAAGTGCAGTGGGCAGCCTGATGTATGCAATGGTCTGTACTAGACCAGACATGGCACATGGAGTGGGATTATTGAGCAGGTTTATGTCAAACCTAGGGAAGGAGCATTGGATAGAAGTGAAGTGAGTTTTCAGATATTTGCATGGCACTAGTGATTATGGCTTATGCTACGAGGGAAGACCAGGATTGGAAAGAGTGTTGGACATTCGTGGTTTTGTTGATGTAGACTGGGATAGAGATCTAGAACAAAGAAGAAATACCAGTGGGTATGTGTTTAGCCTATTTAGAGGTGCAGTCAGTTGGATGAGTAAAAGATAGTCTGTAGTGGTTCTTTCAACTACAGAGGCAGAATACATGGCAGCCACTCATGCAAGTAAGGAAGCAATTTGGTTGAAAATATTGTGTTCAAGTATGGGGTTGGTGTAGCAAGCTATAAGGATAGACTGTGATAGCCAAAGTGAAATTTTCTTGGCTAAGAACCCTGCTTATCATTCAAAGACATAGCACATTAATGTTCAATATCACTTTGTGAGAGATATGGTTGAGGCTAAAAGGGTGTTACTGGTAAAGGTGGACACTTTGAAGAATGTTGCAGATGCATTGACGAAGTTTGTGAGCACTCAGAAGCTCTCTTGGTGTAGAGAAACAATGGGTGTTGCAGAGTTGGGCTAATGACTAAGCTCTCCAGTGGCCACCTGCGGAAAGAAAACAACAAGTGGGAGAATTTTTGGTATGCGTTATATTCCTTCCACAACTAGTCACGTGTGGAGGGGCGATAGACACTCCTGTACATTGTGTCGGGCGCAGCAGGGGGGTCAAAGGGGGATGGCAGGCCCCCTTGTTCGGGGTCTAGGGCGACGCCCCGGGAAAAATTTTTTGGACCCTATTTTTCAGTGGGTGGACCTGCCCATGGTTTTGTGCATGGGTTTGCACATGGTTTTGGGACATGATGGTTTTTGACCCCTATTATTTTGTAGATCCGCTCAAGGGAACTACGGTTATGTTCTAATCCATGGTTAATGGATTGGGGTTTATGTATGCTTCGACATGTATATATATGTGTTGTAACACTAAAAGGAATATAATGAAAAATCAAGCTGGTCGTCCCAATTTGGGATCCAGGTGAAAATCTTTGCGTATATCTGTTTTATGTTTTATGCTATGGCTATTGTTTTATTTTCTTTTTTTAAGATTCGTTTTTAGATAATTTATGTATAGGGTTAAAACCTACTTGGAAGCAATCACATCATCAGGAATCCCACCCATCTATGACAAAAAGTTCATCAAACATGTCACAATCATTGCATCTACAGGTGTAAACAACAAAATTAAACATAGGGGTCTAATACATATATGAGAATCACTAAGAAGAATTGCTCCCTTACATCATAAGATGCAATACAATATTTTTGAACATAAATAAATTTTATATGGGTAAACCCACGAAGTCGAGTTACACTTTTGTGAGGATTGGGGGTAGAAACTCTTTGTCTCAACAATTTGGCCGAAATTTTATAAAATTTCAACTAAAGTGTTATAGAGTTTGGCCGAACTTTCAAAATTAGTTCAACCAAAATCATTCTGCCCTTTACATTGACAGCATACTGATGATGTGGGAAAACAGATTTTTGGTCAGAGATGGGAAAACTAGCCACATAAGGTCGGTCGAACTCTTAAAATAATCCAGTCGAAATTTAGTTTATAAATACACTAGCTCAGACTCGTTAATGGGTTTCGGGCTAATTAGTGTCTACGTCTGCGTCTATTGTGTTTGTGTTTCATATGCAGCTGCTGTTTTTATGTTTTGGGTCTGCATCTGTGTTTGGTTCTTTGCAAGGTCTTAGCATAGTCTTGTTTGGTTTTCTGTTTGACCTCGGCTCCAAATTTCCAGGTTGGTACCACCTGATTTCAAGATATAAATAGCTTTTTCTTCTCTGTCTTTGCTTCTCTATTTTAAAGTTTTATGAAATCAACCCTCCTGCTAAATTTTACTTGTATTATAAACATATAGATGTAAATTCTATAAACATATAGATGTCAATTCTTTAAACAGATTAGCACCACCATTTCTGGTTCCTGCATTTGTTTCACAGACTCACCATAAAACAAGAGCCAACTGTATTTTACTGATTAATTCCTCAATTTTTTCAGAGGTTTCAACCTCAAATGATTCTAGTTTAGGGTTCTGCTTTACTTCTGAAATATTATCTGATAAATTATCCCATGAAGTATACATAATTTCCATTCGAAACAATGAGTGAATAAACATAAAAATAAAATAATAAAGCATCACGATTTGATGAGGATAGCAATATATCTGCTCAAGTCGGTGGTTGTGTCAGCCCAATGATTTAAAACACATCTCATGTTCAGAGTTCCATTTATTTGCCTATAATTCACGTTGATAATTGATTCGACGACTAAAAGGCTAAGAGAGTGCCATTAAATATTTAATCTTGAACATTTTGAAAAAACTTTGTACAAAATAGGGAGAACGTATTGTTAACATATGGAAATGATTAAACAAGAAAAGTTACATCTAAAACTCAAAGAAAATGAAGATTCTTCCTCAGCTTCATCTTTCAGATAAAATTACGATTAACATGCACAAAATATAGTTAAGCAAAATTAGGTTTACAATAAATATACATTCACAGCTCCGAGTATGATTTTCAATTGGAGAGCTCGCAAAAGTTTCCTTCCAATATGAATGCTTTAGTCCACATTAGATTGGTCTAATATCATTCCAAAAATGTCATGAAAGTTGGTTCCATTAATTCCGAATTCTTCTTGCTGTGGTGACTTTCAATTAGTCATTTTTAGTGATTTATAATTATGTTTAGGTGTTTTAGTTAATTTTAGTTAATTTAGTTTTAGTTTAGTGAAGCTCAGTTATCTACTATTGCATGTCTGGTATGTAATTTATTTAGCTGAAAATTGGTAATTTCTTTCATTTCTTTTATCAATTTCTGAAGACTGTCAGTTTAAATGTCAGTTATCGATTTCTTTCTAATGTCAGTTTAAATGTTTTTCTGACGACTGTTTTGCTAAAGGATGTATTTCCCCATGAGCCAGTATTTTCAACTTATTTTAAATACACTCTATAATGAATTTGTAAAACAGAATCGTTTTAGAAGTGCTGCCAACAACCCAGCACACTCCATGTCCTACATGTTGTGTTGTCAATTACCATAACAGAAATTGAAAAAGATACACTATGAGGAAACTAAATTAACATAACTAAATTAGCTTAACCACATTCTAATCTTTAATATTAGGGCTTCTCAAATATGATGTGTGAGAATGCATGATTGAAAGATACCTGTAGATCATTGGAACTCTATGTTGTTAAAATTGGACAGATTTTGGCAAGTTTAAGGTGTTTTATCTAGCATGTAGATGACACACCTTTAGAGACTACTTTCATGTTTCCAATATTTTGGACCCTTGGGTACCTATTTCTTGTGGTTTCCAATGATATATTTCTAATAAAGGGATAGATTGTAATGATCAAAAAATTCAAATACAGCCAATAAATACCTCATAATCTGCGATAAGAAGATGTTTAGATGCTTTGTTAGCTCAAAATATAATAAAATTAGGATAATCTCATATTAGAAGTTTGATCCACAATTTATAGGAAATATTCCATATAGGCTTAAATTGACAGACAACTAATTCAAAGTTTCCATAGGGGAATCCATGTAATTGAATAAATAAACCTTAACTGCACAACCTCTAATCAAACCCAGCTTGTGTGATCAACAAAAAAATGATAAAGCGTATAGGTCAAATGAGTAGGACTCAATAGTTGTAAGTGAATTCATAACTCAAACTAGGTCATACTAAGTCTCACAAACGGATTTCCTTAAACTATTTTCATTTTCGGCCTTCCTCAATTAAGTTTTCTCTGTTTCAAAATGACATGATTAACTTCAAATAAAACAGCCTTCAGAAATGATTTGAAATGTCTAGCCCTTCGAGAATACCAAGTAAAACCAACAAACAACTCCACATCTTGAAAACCATGCCATTTAGAAAATCCATTCTCTCAGTACCTTGAAATATACAGGGAAAGGAGGATAATAGCATTTTAGGTAAGGAAGATAAAAATGTCATAACAAAACTCTGATATATAAGCATAGTATTCAATTCCATTGTTTTGTAGGTAAAGTACTATCTTCACATTATATCATTTTATAAGGTTACTCTAAAACTAAAGGATTTATCCCATTAATTAAAGGCAAACTGTAAGGCCTAAAAATTGAACCTAAAGTGGATGAAATTTCATAGGATTTTAGTTTTTTTGTTGAGTGTTAAATTCTACAAGGTTATATAGGCAGAGTCTGTAAAGGGACAGGTAGTACTATTAACTTCTACAAGTTATATAAGCAGAGTCTGTAAAGGGCTAGGTAGCCTCTGGATCTCATCTTTTATGAAAGGTGACATATCTAGTAAATGCCCCTACAGTCAATCTCTAGAATAGATCTAAACCATAAACCACAACCACTTTAAGGAAAATCGTGTACATGCGTCATTTCTCCCATACATGTGCCATTTCTCCCATAAACTCTTCAGGAAAACTTTAAAGCATGTGTCATTGGCTTTTTCCCACTAACTTTAAATCATGTGTCATTTATCAAGGTTTTCTCCCATTAATTCAAGGAAAACTTTAATGCCTAAAAAGTAAAAGTAGTTGAACTTCCATTGGATAGGATCCCCCAAACTCAAATAGAGTAAAATGTAAAATGTTAAAAGTGGAGTGTTTTATGATGTAATGGATCTTAATAGTCTAGATTGACATGGTTGTATTGAACTTCCATAGGATAGGATCCCCAAAACTCAAGGTGAGTAAAATGTAAAATGTTAAAAGTGGAGTGTTTTATGATGTAATGGATCTTAAAAATCTAGATTGACATGGTTGTATTTCATTAATGTGCCTAAATTTACACCTTCCATGTTGCTTTATTCTTGTAAAATGTTAAAAGTGGAGTGTTTTAGGATGTAATGGATATAAATAACCTAGATTGTGTTAAATGTGATGTAGTGGATCTTAATAATCTAGATTGACATGGATGTATTTTATTACTGTACCTAAATTTACACCCTCCATGTTGCTTTATTCTTGTAAAATCTTAAAATTGGAGTGTATTAATGTACCTAAATTGACACCTTCCATGCTGCTTTATTCTTTTAAAATGTTAAAAGTGGAGTGTTTTATGATGTAATGGATATAAATAATGTAGATTTACATGGCTATAGTGATATGATGATAGTGTATTTTGATGTTGAAGTTGTAAAATTATTGTACATATCAATTATTATAAATTATTAAACAATTTGATAAGTGCTAAATCATACTTCTTATTAAGGACATAACTTATTTATGATGATACTGTAGGTTGATGTTGAAGTCGTAAAATTCTCGTACATATCAAGGATGAATGATAGTACAAGCCAAAAATGACATTATTATAAATAATTAAACAATCTGATAAGTGCTAAATCATACTTCTTATTAAGGACATAACTAATTTTTCATAATAGAACTCTGATATATAAGCATAGTCTTCAATTCCATTATTTTGTAGGTAAAGTACTATCTTCACATTAAAGCATTTTATAAGGTTACTCTAAAACTAAAGGCTTTCTCCCATTAATTAAAAGAAAACTTTCAGGCATAAAAAATGAACCTAAAGTGGCTAAACTTCCATAGGATTTTAATCTATCTGTTGAGTGTTAACTTCTACAACATTCTATAGGGACAGTTCATAAAGTGCCAAGTAGTGTTAACTTCTATAATTTCTAAAGGCAGAGTCTATAAAGGGCTAGTTAGCCTCTGGATCTCATCTTTTCTGAAAGGCGACACATCTAGTAAATGCCCCTACAGTCAATATCTGGAATAGATCTAAATAGAAGTTATTCATCTTAATATCCATAAACCACAACCACTTTAAGGCAAACTGTGTACATGTGTCATTTCACCCATAAATTCTTAGGAAATTTTTTTAAAGCATGTGTCATGTGGCTTTCTCCCATTAACTTTAAAGCATGTGTTTTATTAAGTGCATAAAATAATTTTGCAAACCCTGTAAATGTCATTTCTCCCACAAAATAAAGGCTTTCTCTCATTAATTCAAAGCAAACTCTAAGGCCTAAAAATTGAACCTAAAGTGGCTAAAATCTCATAGGATTTTGAACTTCAATAGGATTTTAGTCTGTCTATTGAGTGTTAACTTCTACAAGTTGTAAATTTAGAGTCTGTAAAGGGCCAGGTAGCCTCTGGATCTCATCTTTTCTCAAAGGTGACATATCCAATAAATTCCCTTACATTAAATCTCTAGAACAGAAATAGAATTTCTTCATTTTAATATCCATAAACCACTACCCACTAGTATATTTTCCCCAATTTCCGACGGCCACTTCATCGCTATTCCGACACATAGGCATCGAAAGAGCGACAGTTTGAGGTCGGGAAAAATGTGGTTAGCCATTACGTCGCAATTCCGACACTTCAATAAAGTGTCAGAAGAGCGACACTTTTTCCGACGTTTCCAAACAACTGTCACTCTTCTGACGTTTTCCAAACCTGCGCTCTTCTGACGTTTTCCAATCCATTGCTCTTCCAACATTTTCCAAAGCGTCAGTCTTACAATGATCCATATGCGTCACAATTCTAACGTTACCTCTTCCGACATTTAAAGCATCAGTCTTCTGACGTTTATCAATTTTTCACACAACTTTCATAATGTCGATGTGTCTTCTTCCAACGTTTAAGGCGTCACACTTCCGACGTTTATGAGACATCTCTTTTCTGACGAAACAGTAAAAATATTTAAAAAAAGAGACGTCGATCTTCTGACGTTGAAAGCGTAGGTCTTCCGATGCTTAGGAAACGTTGCTCTTCCGAAGAAACAATAAAAAATATTTAAAAAAGAAACGTCGGTCTTCCAACGCTTATGAAACATCGGTCTTTCGATGCAAGGCTAAAAATATTTATAGAAAAAATGAAACATGATATTATTCATATACAACAATGTTGGCCTATGGAATTGCATACAATTCTTGGTTATCTGATCTTTTTTGTAACTTGCACTGTAAGTTTGTCTTTGAGGGAGTTTAAGTACTATTTCTACCATTCAAAAGCCAGCATTAGATATGGAAAATGATGAAGTTAAACATAAGGATTTTATTGAGGTTGTAATAACCTTAGAATTATAGCTTTTGGGACTACATGAATAACGTCAAGAAACTGTCATTCCTCACTTTTTGGCACATCAATATATAGTGGATGACCTGTTATTGGCTTTAGTGTTTAGCATATCTGAGGGAAAAGAAAGGAAAATGAACTTATAAAAAGAAACTATTATGAGAATTCCTAATAAAATATCAGGTAAATAAAAGGAATCATGCTTTCTAAATAAGCTTGAATCTAACTAAATGCACAATATACATAAATAAATCTACAAGAACTAAACAGAGCAAGGAGATCAAATTCACATTCCTCATACTAAGACGAGAAGAAGAGGACTATTTATAATATCACTTAAATGTGTATCACCTGTGACAACTGAGAAGATGTTCGATCATGCTTGAATGCTCCTTTTAAAATGCTTGCCCAATTCCCTTCACCACACTTCTGGACAGCAACAATTAGTTCTTTGTCCTCCTCTTCAGTCCATTTTTTCTCTTCTTTCTCACTGGATGAGTAGAATTTGCTGACACATTTCCATCAATACCTTCTGAGGAAGATACTGCTGGCAATTGGTTCTTTTGGATGGAAACTGGTACAGTAATATTCATTCCTTGTGTTGAAATTGTTAACTGCTGATTGTTCACCTCAACATCTGACATTTTAGTGTTGTTGGGGATATTAACTGTCAGAGGAGCTTCTAAAGTAGAATGGCTTGGGAGGCTAGCATTATTTGGTGTGCCATATGTTGCTAAGACCTTTACACAAGCTGCAACCCATTTAAACAATTTCGTGTAATAGAGCAATCCCTCCACATCACATGAAGTGCTCCCCTTGATAGGTGAAAACAATTCTGGAGCAACTAGAAGCTAATATGTATGAACATATTAAAACATTTGTGTCTCTCTTCTAAATTAACTACAACTTCTGCTAATTGTGACAACAACAACCTCAAATTTTCTACATAGTCTGTGTCATACTTTCTGTAGGTTTTAACCCTGAACAAAAATTATCTACACATGAATCTTATAACAGAAAATAAACAATAGCGATAGCTTAAAACATAAAACAGATCAACACAGAGATTTTCCCTTGGATCCCAAATCGGGACGACCAGCTTGATTTTCCATTATATTCCTTTTAGTGTTACAACACATATATATACATGCCGAAGCATACATAAAACCCCAATCCATAAACCCTGGATTAGAACATAACCGTAGTTCCCTTGACCGGATCTACAAAAATACCAGGGGAAAAAAACCATCGTACCCCAAAACCATGTGCAAAACCATGCACAAAACCATGGACGCGGACTACCCACCGGAAATTAAGGATGAAAAAATTTTGCCGGGCGCTGCCCCGGACCTCGACAGGGGGGGCTACTGCCCCCCCCTGTGACCCCCCCGTTGCGCCCAGCGCAAAGGGGGGGCTATCGCCCCCCCTCTTACCCCCCCGCGCGTGCTTAGTCATGGAAAGAATATAACACATACCCAACATTCTCCCACTTGTTGTTTTCTTTCCACAGGGGGTCACAAGAGAGCTTAGTCATTGGCCCAATTCTTCAACACCCATTGTTTCTCTACACCAAGAGAACTTCTGAGTGCTCACAAACTTTGTTAATGCATCTACAACATTCTTCAAAGTGTCCACCTTTACCAGCAACACCCTTTTAGCCTCAACCATATCTCTAACAAAGTGATATTGAACATCAATGTGCTTTGTCTTTGAATGATAAGCAGGGTTCTTAGCCAAGAAAATTGCACTTTGGCTATCACAGTCTATCCTTATAGCTTGCTGTACCAACCGCATACTTGAATACAATCTCTGCAACCAAATTGCTTCCTTTCTTGCATGAGTGGCTGCTATGTATTCTGCCTCTGTAGTTGAAAGAGACACTACAGACTGTCTTTTACTCATCCAACTGACTGCGCCTCCAAATAGGCTAAAAACATACCCACTTGTAGATCTTCTTTGGTCCAGATCTCCAGCCCAGTCTGCATCAACAAAACCACGAATGTCCAACATTCTTTCCAATCCTGGTCTTCCCTGGTAGCACAAGCCATAATCACTAGTGCCACGTAAATATCTGAAAACCCGTTTCACTAATGTCCAATGCTCCTTCCCTGGGTTTGACATAAACCTGCTCAATACTCCCACTGCATGTGCAATGTCTGGTCTGGTACAGACCATTGCATACATCAGGCTACCCACTGCACTTGCATATGGAACACGGGACATATACTCCTCTTCTTCTTGTGTCTTGGGACACTCTTCAGCAGACAGCTTTACACCTACAGGAATAGGAACATTCACCGCTTTACTATCCTGCATATTGAACCTCTGCAATATAGTCTCGACATACTTCCTCTGGTTTAACCAGAGCTTCCTCTTTGCCCGATCTCTCTTAATTTCCATGCCCAAAATATAGTTTGCAGCACCAAGATCCTTCATGTCGAATTTTGAGAACAGCTGGGTCTTCAAATTTTGGATAATTTCTTTGTCATTTCCAATCAACAACATATCATCCACATACAAGACCAGATAAATAACACAGTCACCAATTAATTTAAAATAAACACAGTGATCCTCCTTGCTTCTGGTGAAGCCAAGTCCCCGTATATAGGTATCAAATTTCTGATACCACATCCTTGGTGACTGTTTTAACCCATACAGAGACTTCTTCAACCTGCATACTATTTCTTTCTTACCCTTCACCATAAAACCTTCAGGTTGCTTCATGTAGATCTCCTTTTCTAGATTTCCATGAAGAAATGTTGTCTTCACATCCATCTGTTCTATCTCAAAATCAAATGCAGCAGCAATAGATAAAAGTAATCTAATAGAAGTGACTTTGGCAACAGGAGAAAAAATATCACCAAAATCAATTCCCAGCACCTGAGAATAACCTTTCGCTACCAACCGAGCTTTGTATTTTTCCACATTGCCTTCTACATTCATCTTCTTCTTAAACACCCATTTTCTCCCAATGGGCTTTCTTCCATCCGGCAACTCCACCAGATCCCATGCATCGATTTTGTGCAAGGATGCCATTTCTTCAACCATGGCCTCCTTCCAGAGTTTTCCATCCTCTGAATCTACTGCCTCCCTGATAGTTCTGGGTTCATCATCAGTTATAGTTAAGGCAAAACCTGAACAGAAAGCAGATGGACTATACCTTTCTGGTTGCCTTCTTTCCCGAACTGATCTTCTTAAAGCTGGAGTTTGTGGCTCTTCATCTTCTGAGTCTTCTTCTGTTGTAGAGTCTGATTCATCCTCCTTTAGCTCAAACTCTATCTTCTCAGGTTCCTTTGGTAGGAATTCATGTTTAAAAACATCTTTCACCTCTCTAAACACCACATCTCGACTGTACACAACCTTCCTTGTTTCTGGGTTCCAAAGCTTGTAACCCTTTAAACCATCCTTATACCTAATAAAGATGCACCTTTCAGATTTATTATCCAACTTGGTCCTTTTCTCCTTTGGAACATGTACATATGCATCACATCCAAATACACTTATATGTGAAAGAGAGGGTTTCTTACCAGTCCATACCTCATGTGGGGTCTTATCCTCCAACGCTGATGAAGGTGATCTGTTAACTAAGTAACATGCAGTCTCCACTACCTCTGCCTAGAATTCTTGTCCTAACCCAGTACCACTGAGCATGCTTCTTGCCTTTTCCATCAGTGTTCTATTAATTCTTTCCGCAACTCCATTTTGCTGAGGTGTATATGGAGTAGTCTTCTGTCATTCTATACCACACTTCTTACAGAACTCTTCAAATTCATTCTTGCAGAACTCCCCACCATTATCTGTCCTCAATGCCTTTATCTTCTTCTCTGTCTGGTTTTCCACCAGAGCCTTAAATTCTTTAAATTTGTCAAAGAATTCAGATTTCTTCCTCAAGAAATATATCCATGTATTCCTTGAGAAGTCATCTATGAATGAAACATAGTACACAGACTTTCCCAGTGATGGAACTGACACAGGCCCAAACACATCACCGTGCACAAGTTCTAATATCTTGTTTGCCCTCTTAGCACCAGAAGGAAAACTCACCCGATTTTGCTTCCCATATACACAATGTTCACAGAAATCAAAATCCAGAGAGAAATTAGACATACCTTCTACCATACCATTTCTATGTAGTATCCGAAGGCCCTTCTCTCCAATATGTCCAAGCCTTTGATGCCATAGCATGGTCTTTTCTCCAGAGACAACTAAGCTTTCCGCTCCATTTTCAGGAACCACATAACTGTTACACCCATCAATAACAGTGCTACCTTGTAGCTTGTACATAGTTCCAGTCCGAACTCCCCACATTAATACCAGTGCTCCCCGAACCATCTTGCAGGCATCTTTCTCGAACACTGTTTTTACACCTACATCATCCATCTTGCATACAGAAATCAGATTTCTGGCCAATGCAGGAATATGCAAAACACCAAGAACTGTTCTAATCCTTCCACCTTGCAGCTTCAGCTTGAATTTTCCACGTTCGACGATTCTGGCCTTCCTATCATCCCCTAGGAAGACATCACCACCATCATATTTCTCATACTCGCAGAACCACTCCCTATGGGGAGTGAAGTGAAAGGATGCACCTGAGTCAATCAACCATGACTCATGATCTACATGTGTATTTGAAGAAGCCAAATACACATCCCCACCTTCATCCGAGGTGGTTTTTGCCTCTGCAGAAGAAGCATCCTCAGATCCCTTTCCTTTCTCAGGAGCTTTAGATCTGCAGTCCTTTTTGTAGTGCCCTTCCTTTCCGCATTTCCAGCACACCTTTACAAACTTTCCAGGAGATTTAGATCTCCCTCTAGATTTGGATCTCCCACTCGAAACCTTATTCTTGTTTCTGTTTTGGGACCTTCCTCGTACAGATAAGGCATCTCCACTCTGACCCTCCATATTTCTCCGTCTCATTTCCTCTAACAGTAAGGCTGAGACAATGTCATCAAAGTTAAAGGTAGTTGTATTGCTACCTATTGCAATAACCAGACTGTCCCACGAGTCTGGTAGAGAACACAACAAACTGATGCACTTATATTCATCTAAGATTTTAATATCAACAGATGACAGCTGACTTACCACAGTATTGAAGGCGTTCAGATGCTCTGTCACTGAATCTCCATCCTTCATGCTCAGGTTATACAGCTTTTTCCGCAGGAACAAATTATTCACCAGAGACTTAGATTGGTATAAAGTCCCTAGCTTTTCCCACAAGGTCTTCGTCGTAGCTTCCCAAGATACATTCAACAATATTGAATCTGAGACACACAACCGTATTGTGCTTTTAGCCTTCCTATCTAGTTTCTTCCAGTCTTCATCTGACATTCCTGTTGGTTTAGTACCTGGATCTACCGCGATCCACTGATCTTTATCCACCAGCAGATCCTCCATCTTGAGCTTCCACAACTCAAAACTCTGACCATTAAATTTCTCGATCTCTATCTTTCTGCCGCTCGCCATCTTCTCTCACCGCAAGAATTGATCCCACAGATCTCCCACTGAACAGGGTCTACCTCAGGCCTGAACCAAAAAACCCTCAGCAGCAAAGGCGTCCCCTTGAAGCCGAAACATCTCTGATACCAAATGTAGGTTTTAACCCTGAACAATAATTATCTACACACGAATCTTATAACAAAAAATAAACAATAGCGAGAGCGTAAAACATAAAACAGATCAACACAGAGATTTTCCCCTGGATCCCAAATCGGGACGACCAGCTTGATTTTCCATTATATTCCTTTTAGTGTTACAACACATATATATACATGCCAAAGCATACATAAAACCCCAATCCATAAACCCTGGATTAGAACATAACCGTAGTTCCCTTGACCGGATCTACAAAAATACCAGGTGCCGAAAACCATCGTACCCCAAAACCATGTGCAAAACCATGCACAAAACCATGGACGCGGACTACCCATCAGAAATTAAGGACCAAAAATTTTCGTCGGGGCGCTGCCCCGGACCCCGACAGGAGGGGCTACCGCCCCCCCTGTGACCCCCCCATTGCGCCCAGTGCAAAGGGGGGGCTATCGCCCCCCCTCTTACCCCCCCGCGCGTGCTTAGTCATGGAAATAATATAACACATACCCAACACTTTCATCACATGACATTTTCAAACTGAAGAATTCTTTTTTATGTACAATATTCCATTTTGTTACTGCCAAACAATTTTCCTAGTGATTTGCAGATATCATTGTTGGATTTCTTCGAATCCAGATGCTGTGACTGGTTGTTTGATAATCCCAAATGAATAAGGACAATTGTCCTATTGCTTTATTCTACCATTCAACTAATTTACTTTCCCCTGTGGGTTACTTTTCTACGCAACTTTATACTTCTCATGAAATTCTTTCCATTAAACAAAGTTGAAGCTTTGATTTCCAAGTGTGAAAGCTAAGTCCATGGAATTTTTCAATAGATGAGTTTGTTGCTTGCATTTAAAAAAGAAAATTAGGATAAAAATATACCTTAAAATCTGTGCTTCTCAAAGTTCTGTTGGACGTCTTAGAGCTTATGCTGAACAAAATAGTGTTGTCATGCCTTTTTCAAGAAACTAATCTTCCAAAAAATCTGTGCATGTTGTCTAAGCAGACAATATAGCAGCCTATGCCTATATTATCTGCAAATTTATGCTCTTGGTTTCTATGTCTGTTTTTGAAAATTATAACTGGCTATATGCTAGGGCCCACGTGGCTCTGAATGAATTGTGTCTCGGTTGCATCATCTTCTATTATGTATCATATTTGTATGTCACATGTAAATGAAAACTTGTGATTGCATTTTGGCAGGTTTCCTCCTCCCTTGCAAGTAATAATTGGTCTTCTGGTCCGTATTGCAATTACCAGCTCTATGTTTAAGACCATGGCTGATGCTACAAGGTCATATTGATGTCAAACTTATAGTTTCTCCCCCGTGACTCCAATGCATGATGGGTTGTTCAATTCTTTGAAAGTTTGCAAGTATTTTTTATTCACAAAAGTTCATTTCCTTAACTTTCTTTTCCAGCAAATAACTTTTGCCTAATAAGAATGCCAATATCCAACTTAGGGAAACATTTAAAATTCTCTTTAGCTTCTCTCTATTCAAAATTTGTTTTTTGAACTAACAATGTGCTTTGAGTATTCTCACTCTAATATCACTATTGGAAATATGTAAAATATATGCACAGGAAATATTCTGAATAATAAATTTCCTGCTATTGGAGTGATTTCATACATTATGAGAATCTCCCTTTTAGTCATAAATGTCGGTAATTTATCTATTGAACTTCTGTAACCACATAACTCTGTTAATAAATGTAAGTTATAATGCACCTTATAACTTAATTGGCTAGTACTAAGTTGAGTTTCCTAGTGACTCTTGTTACCTTTTTGTGTTATTAATCTCACAATATGTAGTTTTTTTCATACATGTATCAGGTGTGTAATATAGAAGAAAAGTATCAGAACCAAAGCTTTAAGTTCTATAAAAGCCAATCTTTTCAAATACAATAGATTTATTCCTAGCTAAACCAAAGTAACATGTGAGAAATAGCAAAAAAGGTTCCTGACCAACCTGATAGTTCTTAAGGATTTTGTCCCAGTATTCTTTGTGTCGCTGTGCCTATCAAACATAAAGAAAAAAAATGTTAGATAATAATTGTGTGTATGTGACTGAAGTTTTCATGCTCAAACAAGTCACTAAATAAGCAAGCATAGAAATGTGGGAAGTAATAGTCATATAAATCAGAAATGGTATTGGTGTAGTCATTATTTACTAGAGCAAGAGAATCCAATATAGAGGCATAAAAATTTAAAAAATGTGATGCCTTTCTTTATATAAATATCTGGATATTAGTTTAGTAATTGAAAACTAGGTTAGCTGGAATGTTGTATACAAATCTACTTATTATTTGGGCTAACTTTCCAACTCAAGATGCACAGTGTTCAACTAATAGTATATGTTGACATTACCTTCCTAGCAAAGACAGATAACAATCTGTTCTTCTATCACTGAAACTTTCACACTGAAGGAATTCACGACCTGGATGAAATTTTCAAAAGTGAAGAAAGCTACTGTCATGAAGGGATGTATTGATCCAGTCATATTTGATCACATATACAGAGAGCCAGATATTTAAAGTGGTGCACATCAAGAAGTAATAGGCTCGCTTCATCTATTAAGGTTATATATAATTCTAATTCAAATATGTTTATAGTTCAAACCTGGGTCAGCTAAATGGTAGTATACTTATTGACTTATTGGAAACCTTTCCCAGACAATATGAAGGTTTACAAAAAGGTTTCTGAATAACTATAAGAATTATTTCCAACTCAGTAAGAATTCTGTCATTTACTAAAAAACTTATTGGAAAATATTTCAGGACATTTTTTTCTACTAAATAATGCATTAAGAGACATGCAGACATAGTCCAAAAGTTAACAACATCTAAAACATTTTGTCAATTTACATGACAAAAAATTTAATGCATCATAGCCAGAGTTGTCATGAGCATTAATTCTTTGGGAAAAGGACTGATATGAGCAACCTCAACAAGACCTTGAGATACTCTACCAATATTGTTGCATACCTTTCCAAAGTTGATATAGAGTACTCTACCAAGGGATCAACTCCACTGGAGTCATCCCCACCTAGGTGTGTCCTGGATTAAGAGTGAGGACTTGTTATGATCTATTATGGTAGCTATATATAATGAATTCAGTTGATTACAGAGAAACAAATAATGAACTATGGTTGGCTGATAGTTATAATTGTATAATGACAGATTAACAGACGTGAACAAAATGAAAAAATTGAACAACAAGGGTCAGATAGTTAACATCAATTGTTTATACATTGGCTTGTCTTGTGCTCTCTCAGGAAGAAAAATTTGCTGCAATTATGAAGATAATTGGTCCAAATCTAAAGTTGTGTCTGAAATGATGTGTTTAGCGAGTAAAAAATGGTATTGAAATCACCGCATTACCCAGTACTCGAAGAATAAAGGAGAATGCAAAGAACGTCCGAATTCCAACAGAAGAAAATTAACAATTTAAGTGCAGGCTGGTTGATTGAACTTTCTCAGCAACCCGATGGCAATGCTGGTAGATCATGATATCGAAGCCTGCGGATATTAGCCCAACATGCAAGTTCATCATTATCATCTATTTGAGTTCTAAATTTTGAATGCCTCCATAAACTTTTTCTTGATGTTTTAAACAATTTTGAAGTTGCTGACATTAACCGACTTGATGAAGTTCCTTTCATGACTGCACCTGTTAAAAGTGCTCTACGAGCATTCTTTGCAACTTCAGATCGCCCTTTGGCTAGTGTGCCAAGCGCCAACGTCACATTTTTTGTGACCATTTCATTTGCTAAAACCTCTTTTTCACTTTTAACGCCCAATAATTCCACAACATTTTTGAGAGATTTGTGCTTTATAAATCCACGTAATAGTTGAGCTTGTGATATGATATATAAACCTTAAAAAGTATGTTTCAATCCAGATTTTACTTTATATCGAACTATCCTTTTAGCCATTGGCGGTCCCAATTCTTCAATTTTAGTTATAGACTTCTTGATGGTGTGAGGGATATGGTAAAATATTTTTGGGATTCAAATTCTCGTGTGTCTCCAAATGAAAAGGATCAATTGCGATGCCATATATATAAGGGAGTTTATGAATCTCATTCCAAACATATAACATAGGTCAGTCAAGTAGAATTATTCAAGAACTTTATGGAGAGTAATACTGATGTGAAGATTTCCCTTAGCACATTTGTGAAGCTTAAACCATGGTATGTTATGCCTATCACTGTTCAAGACACATGTTGTTTTCGATACCATGTAGAATTCCAATTATTGTATGAGACATTTGTAAATTTTGGCATAAAATATTGGTCAAATGACCCTCCTCCTTTAAGTGTTCATGAATTTTTATCAAAGATATTATGTCCATGAGAGAATAATGAATTATTTTATAAAAAGGAATGTGTTTGTGGAAGAAAATGCGACAAATGTTACTCATTTGGCACTCTACAATGAAAATTATCCCATTGATCCTAATGATCCCAGATTGTCAAATCTCAGTCTGAATTGGAAGCAATATGAATATGTTACTTACACTCCTGTTGCAGATTCAAGCACAAAATCAAAAAAGATCATTTTACTTGACGATGAGATTCCAATGAAATCTTTTATGGAGAAGTTCAGGGTGAAAATATACAAATATATTAGGCATTGTCATATAGCACGATTGAAGGATTTACGGTTCAAGAAATCATGTGAGGTGTTCCCAAAAGGAACAATATTATCAGTGGTTGATTTCACTGAGAATTACACATTTAGTCCACAAAAGGAGATACAAAGTGAGTATTATCATTCGGACCAAGTATCTATATTTGTGCATATTTTGTATAGACACGCAGAGCTTGCTGTCGATGGTTTTGATAGCGATGAAAATAATCGTGAGGTGATTAAGGAGTACCATTTCTACATTAGTGATGATCGAACACATGACACGTGTTTTGTTCAGCATTGTTTTAATGTTATTTATAACGAATTGTTGAAACGAAGAGTCACTTTTAAAGAACATTGGGTATGGTCAGATGGTTGTGCTGGTCAATTTAAATCAACAAGATCATTCTATTGGTTGTCTTGTCTTCATAAGAAAACCAACATTTGACATACATGGAATTTCTTTGAGACAGGGCATGGAAAAGGAGAGCATGATGGTGTTGGGGCATGCGTAAAACATGCACTTAGGAGGTATCAATTGAATCACTTAGCTTCCCGACTTGAAAATTCTTTAGATGTTGTTAATTGGTGCAAGGACAATTTAAGTCATGTATTGAACCTAAGGATGGCTGATGTGCACAGGTAGGCGTACACATTTAAATAACAATAAATTATACATTCCTAGATATATATATGTGTATACATATATGTGGACGTATTTTGTTATCAAAAAAATATTTAATATTTTTCAAAATTTGACTCATATGTATGTATGTGTTTTTCTCAAGCAAGTACTTTTGGAATATTGCAATGGGTGATGTTGATAGATCATTGCCATTTAATTGCATTGGAATCCATAAAACAAGAAGTTTACACTCAATTAGGAGTAAGAACATGACAAATATACATTGCATTGAGAAACAAAAGTTCTCTTGCTTTTGTTATGCATGTATTGATCAGACAGAGTCCATCGATGAATGTGAAAACCAAATTAAGAAATTTGTTCAACCATGGAAACACAAACAATTGACACCATTTCCCCCATTTGGAAACATGAGTGACAAGGAAATGGACAATGAAGTGGCTGTGATTGACAATGATTATGATCGTGTCTTTGATATGGTTAGAGAAGGTGATGTCTTCGTTGTCATTGCACCAGAAAATAATCAATAAAAAGTGCATTATTATTTATAATGATGCACTATGTATAAATCCATGTTGTTGCAAGAGTATAATGATCCATCAAATTATACATACCCAATCAGTTCAATAGTGTTAATGGGGAATTTCTTTGAAGAAGTAAAGAAATGTAAATATCATGTTATTTTTCAAGATTACCAGCCAGAGGTTATTTATGCCCAATCTAGTGACTTGGTCATAGCAACTCGACTGTAGTTGAAGCAAGTGAAGAGTAGAAAAAAACAGCAACAATGGAGGTTATCGATAGATGATCATGATGCCATTATGGAAAATTTTCAACTAGCACATTTCATATGAGTGGAACACATTGTTCAAGATCAACAATGAACTTTGATTCTAGGGTTAGAACATATAATTGCTACAATACATTCGAATTTATATATTTTAAGACTATATTGTGGATTTCTTTCAAATAAATTGACATGTGGATGCTTAGATGTGTGTTTGTACGAAAAATATATTATGATCTACTGGATTAGGGTGCTTTGCTAGATAATTAATATATGGTGATTTAATGTGTCCATCATGTTTACTCCTAGATGATCTTAACTTGCCCCTTTTTTTGCATGGATATGATGGTGATCATGAATGAATATATTTAGTTAAATGTATATATATAATAATGGATTTAATGTGTCCATGGTGATTTAATGTGTCCATCATGTTTATTCCTAGATGATCTTAACTCGCCCCTTATTTTGCACATGGATATGATGGTGATGAATGGATATTTAGTTATTTCATGTATATATATAATAATGGATTTAATGGTGATTTAATGTGTCCATCAAGTTTACTCCTAGGTGATCTTAACTCGCCCATTTGTTTGCATGGATATGATGGTGATGAATGAATATTTAGTTAAATAAATATATATAATAATGGATTTAATGGTGATTTAATGTGTCCATGGTGATTTAATGTGTCCATCATGTTTACTCCTAGATGATCTTACTCACCCCTTTTTATTTTTTAATTTGATTTGAAACATTTTTTTTTATCTGATTGAAACCAATTCTTACTCTGCCTAAAAACTTGTTTCTTCCTTCCATTGATTTGAATCCAGTCTTGCTCCATCTTTGTTCTTTTTATTTAGTAGTAAGAAAAATACCAAGCACAAAATGGAAATTAAAAAGCTTCCATATTTTTTTTTTCATTTGATTTAATCCTAGTCTTGCTCCGTCAATATTCCTTTTATCTACTAGTAAGAATATTCATAAGCACGGAACAAGATGAAATATAAAAAAAAATCCAAGATAGAGAATGATTGAAATAGCCACAATTAGGGTTTAATGACTTTTATTTCAGGGCCAATTAGGGTTTAATAATTTTTATTGCAAGGCACTTTGTTTGTGGTTTATTTTGATATTTTCTCATTTAACCGTGGAGTGTAGATGAGACCTAAGCTCTGCTTAATTAAACTATAGCTATTTTGATCTTTCCACACAACATTTTAGATTTCTATATACATAGTTTCTTTGGTCGTTGCCAACAATATTGGGGATTTATCTTTCAGTTTCTTTGGTCATTGCCACCAATATTGGGGATTTTGATTTTGGAGGATAAAAACTCTTTTGACAGGTAATGCTATTTAATTGCATTCGGTGAGTTGCTTGCTAGCTTTGTTTTGAGATCATAGTTTATTTGGTATTTTTCATAATTTTTTATTTTATTTTTGAAAAAATGCACCGATCGACATGGCAGGGAAAATTTTTGTAGTGGTCACTTATTAATAATAATTTAGTAACATTAAGGAGAAGTTATGTCTGCAATGGATCGAATTGTTTTTTTTTCAATTGCAGTAGGTGGATTCTTTGTTGGCTTGATTATAGTTAGCATGGATCCTAATTTATTTGTTATTTTCCACAATATTTTGAATCTAATTAAAAAATTGGCAGGTATGACATAATTGAGAGAATATTCCTAAATATCATTGATTGTTGGATACTGTTGGATTAAATTCTGTGTAAGTGAATCTTGTATGTCATTGAAGTAATTGAACTTCCTATCGATGTTATAGTCTGAATTATATGTGCCTTGGTTGAATTAACTCTGTGTAATATATGCATATGTGTGCCTTGATAAGATACTGTGAAGTTTCAGTGGTAAGTGCGGAACTCCGTGTCATTAATTGGTTGGAACTTGCATGTATTGATTGCTAGATTGTTTTTGAATAGAGGAGTTAGTTACCCAGGTTTCGTGAGAAGGAAACCCTTTGAAATTGGGTTTTAACTGTGTTTTGTATGTCATGTAAGAGGTTGGCATTCGTGTCGAGGTTTTGGTGTCTATTTAATGAATGAAAACCTATGAGCTGAATCCTGTGCGATATACTCAGTAATTAGGGTGTTCAGTGATGCTTTGTTCTAATGGGAAGCCGAGTCAAAGATCATGAATTCAGGACTAAATGTATGAATGATTGTAATTGAGATCGTATGTATAATTGAGGAATTGTTCCAATTTCTGTGTGAATTTGTATGGATTCTTGGTCGAATTCTATGTGAGAAGGTTCGATCTCAGAGGAAAATCATACACCCAGTTGTGTATGTATGGCGAATAAAAGTCCGGCCTTGAAAACCCATATGAGGATCCCATGGCAATGGTAACGAGGGAACTGTATTACAGAAACTGAATACAGAGAAACAACCTGCATCGTCTGCGTGTTGGAGAGGGTTCATATAATCGACCTCTGTCATACAACAAATATTGTGTGACACTGCGAAGTCCAACACGGTAATAGCATTGGTGAATGAGACTTTGGGTGAACTGTCGACGGAAAGAAGATCATAGAGAATAAATTGAAAGCGTAGTTTCTAAAGAAAAGGGAGAAGTGAAACCTTAGCGTGATGGAACCTTGAGTTGCTCTAGTGGAACCACGAAGAGAACAGTAAAGGTAGGTTCTTTGTCAAAACCAGGAGTATTGCACGTTGTAGAGGCAGTATGGAATTTTTTTCAAAAAAACACAATGCGTTTAGGCGTGTGCCGCTTGGCCTTGGCTGGTTTGAAAAAACCACCATCATCGCGTGAATTTGGAGGAGCGAGTCACGTGCAACTTTGTTGCGCGATATCCGATTTTATCCACTCAATTGCCCAGAAGAGCGCGACATGTTGTGGACTCTTGGATCCATTTTGCAGCTTATGAAAAGGTAAGTTATTGTGAGACCCGATATACATACTATAAATATGGGCGTAAGTTGTTTATTTAATGTCAAATCTTAGTTTTTGACATTTGGTGTTGTTAGTCTGTGGGGCCCGAATGCCATAGTATGTTGATACATATACAAAAACGAACTTTGTAAAATGAATTTATGTGCGGGTATATTTTAGAAACGATTGAACGATAATCAGAATATAGATATATGTTGACCTATATATTATGATTGGGATGATTGTGAGTTAGTCCTGTCCTAAGTCGAGCCTTTGGAAGATGATGAAATGTTAAAGGCTTTTAACATTTGAATTGGAGGCATAGTATATGCGGAGATACATATTTGTATTATGTTTGATGAGAGAGCGAACCCTGTATGAATGAGTCTATACGATGGGCATATTATAGTCCTATGAAAAAGGTAAGTTTGGGGCATATAATATATTGGCGCTTATGAGGTTAACTTTGGGTTGAATTGTAATTCAGAATCATAAATTCGGATATTCATCGGTTGTAGTATGGTTTAGTCATGAAGTTGGAAGAAAGCTTCCACATTGGAGTTTGATTGTGGGTCATGATTATAGCCATCCAAATAAAAGGTAGCTTCCGCATGTTATGTTTGCCTAGATTTAAAATTTTTTTGAGGACAAACTTTGTAAGTGCATTTTTATGTGCAACAAGACAGAAGACTAAAGGTAGCCCGAGCATTAGTATCTAAATGTTTTATGCTTTGGAAGGTGGCTATTATACTTAGAATACAAGCTTATGAAAGCCCCTCTATTCTTATTATCTGAAACATATATAGCTGTTATTATGCCATTACAGGTGAAGCTCGTATGATCTGCAGGTTCCTATTCTCTTGATCCCTAGTTTTGTCTCACTCTGCTATATAATGCAGCAATTTAAGCATAGGCTTTATGATATATTAAACATTTTTAATGTACATGCCAATGCAATGTCTTGAAGTGGAGGGCAAAAAATTGTTATGCACCAATGGAAATGCAAGCTTCGAACTTGGGAGTTCCAGATCTCTTCCCCTGGATTTGATTTCGTCAGGAAAGGTGCATACTTGTTTTCTTAGCTGTGCATTATATAGGATTCTTTGCTAGGTTTGGTAATCCATCGTATAATACTAATTTTACTTTTGACATAAATGGTGGAGCATTTTTTTATTGAATTGCATGCATTGAACCATTGTTGGATTGTTGTATTTACTGTAATTGTTATTATTTTCAATGGAAATAGTGTCAAGCTTTTGATGAGGATACATGTAAGAGACAGGCTGAGAGTAAATGACTAAAGACTCCTGCATTTATTGATGTATTGCGTACAGATTAGGTCCTTAAATTTGATGTAGTTAAGGTCAGTTTGTCTGGTTCTAAATAATAGAAATAAGATACACTTTTATGTTCCATACTTCTATACAATTGTTTGTCAAATTTTTAAACCGTTTATTTTTCTTCCATTTGTATCTAAACCACTGTAACTTGGTATTTTTCTGACTGTCATAGTTCATATAAATCATATTTGGTTATAATTTTTTGGACAACTTCCAACACCTACATATTCACAAAGGCTATGCAGTGGATAAAATATCCGTTCAGTATCTCAGTAATTATATTATTGCATGAAAATATATCTTAGCTTTTCAAGCATTACTTATATCAGTGATACCTGTATCTTGTATGATTCAAGGATTTCCCAAATGAGAAACCATGCAAGCAGGATATGTCTTGCCAAAGGATATTATCGCGGTTATAATGCCACATGCTTTTAAAGCAGATAATATGAATAAGAGCTCAAATGACTTGGATCAGAAATCAGTTGTGAAGGATAACATGGAAATGAAGATGGATATTTGCGTTATCCCTCAAGATGACTCTGCTCAAGACCCTTCACCCACTGGTGGTGTGAAATTCAGCATGCAAACAAAGGCTTGTTCCCGTAACGGAATTCATGTTTTGTATATTTTTCGTATGGAAGGATCAAAACTAAATGAAATGTTTGAGAAGGCTGGAAGATACAAGTTTGTATTTTCTATGGTAAGATTTTATGCCTGTTCTTGTTTCATTTTTATATTTGTGACTTTGAAAGTGATGTTGGAGCTTGAAATTACTTCAAAATTCATCTAGGAGAAAATAAAACCAAGTACAAAAGGATTGGTCTATGTCAGATTTTCAGAAGGATGAGCTACACTCTATAATCCTCCCTTCATGAGTTTGTCGTTCAGCACACATGAGAAAAAGGTTTATGTTTTTATAACCAAGGATCTCTGATACAGGGGCATCCTTCATTGCAAGCAATCAACATCACCCAAAAAAATATTTTATTTTCCCAATACAAGGCCCAGATCTCTGAGTGTAGAGGCTTTGATATTCTTATCTGATTTGATTGAGACTGATAATCTTATAATTAACAAGCAAATTTCTTTGAAATAATATGTACCAAATGGATCTGTGTTTTCAAGAAGACGATGAAAAATAAAACCACTCCATCTATTCATTCACAATCCATTGATCATCATTACGCCCTTAATTCATTGCAGGCTAAGGTGGTCCTAGACGAGAATGATAAATACACTTTTGTTTATGATTCAGACATGGAAAATGGTTACAGAGTGGGTGCATTTCCGTTTCTCCTTCCAAGACAGATATGGATAATGGATGTCACAAGATATATATGCTATGGAAATTTTCTCAAGCCAAGAGAAAATTTCTCTTGTGAATAAAATTATATGATGTGCATTGAGGTGCGCATGAAGCTCTTCTTGCACTATTATAAGATCTCACTATGATTCTGCTTTATAAATGTCAAGAAAATGATATCTATATTGACACTCATCTTGTTTTTCTAGGTTGACTTCATCATCGCAAGACTTACTTTATTTGTAGTGGAGTAGCAAGAAAAATCACATATGAAAAATACAGGGGATATTTATAAAAAGTTTGATCTTTCTTCTGAAAGGCATTTACAAATTTCACCTTGATTCTGAGCAAGTTGTAGTATGAGAGCTTTGCTACAGCCAAGGAATGTGGGTGGGCACCATGTGGTAGATAATCTGCTATGTCGATGAGCAGTTGTGATTAACAGGCTTTGGAGTAGAGAAGTATCACTTTACTCTGTGTTGTACACATTTAAATCATTCTTAGCAGATGTTTATGTCCTTATTATAAGTAAAGATTCAAAAAATGCATCCTCTGCTTCTATCTTGTCAAAAAAATTTAGATTTCAATGCAAATAGATGTTTACAGTCTTGAACGTTCCATGCTGATTTTTTGACAATTTCTATTGAACTTATTGCATACTGTATATTGTTATGTGACCTGGAAACAAATAAACTGCAATATAAATCAAATATCAATTATTTTCTCATATTTTTGGGTTTGAACTTTTTGAAAGAACTTGTGATGATATAAGTAGTAAAAGAAAAATAATTATAGAACACTCAGTGAAGAAGACGAGTCTACAGAACCAGTTCTATCAAGTCTATTAGTATCTAAGAAATCCATCATGTATTCATAAGTTTAAATAGAAATAAAAGCTATATATGAAGACCATCATTCCTCTAATTGAATAATAAAAAGAACCTAAAATACAGGTATGAATATCTCAGTCTTAAAAAGAAGGGTATTAGTAATAGAAATAAGAAACTGCAGTAAAGGAGATACAACGACCCAATCACATATTAACTCTAAAAATCCATTATCATAAAACACACATCATTGGTTACAATTTGTTGCAATTCAAAATTCATTTCTAACAGTGATACCTATTATCAACAATTTCTAGAAAGCTAAATAATGAGGTTCATGTTGTACTTCCATACATATAAAAAAATCCATCAAAAACCAAGCTTCTACTCTAAACATCATCTTTAACTATTCTCCATGATTTTACTCTGATATTTCTACATATCGCACCACTTTTTCATCATTGAGATTGATTTCGACCATGGCTTCTCCCAAATCAGAACTAACCTCAGCCAGAACGTGAGAGTCATTATAGTGAGTTATAGCTTGTACAATTGCTCGAGCCCTGCGAGCTGGATCACCACTTTTGAACACCCAATCTCCACAATGCCAGTTTCTTCCTTCCCAATGGTAGAATCACCCATTTTTCCTGGCAAAGGCGACTGGTTAAAAATCTTTGAAGCACATTTCTGAAAATCTTCTATCGCTTTTAACTCCATTTTCAATTTCTTAAGCTTCTCAAACAATATTAAAGGTTCCTCTCTTTCTTTGCATAAAGATTGTCGTTGTTCAATCTCAGCTTCAAACTCAGTTTTCCTTGCTTCTAGTGTGGCCTTGTGATCATCAATGAGCTTTTGGATCTCCTCCTGCAATAACAACAAGATTATTATGGAATCCCATCAAAAATTAAAAAAATAAAACAGTATCTAAAATCACAAGATAATTACAATAATGAGCATGATACTAAAGTAAGAATAAGGAACTGGAGCTGATGGATCCTAGACAAAGTGCTTGTGTTGACTAACAGTAAGCAAGGTAAAGTATTCTCCTATTAATCTTATTTCACATCAGAATACAATAAATGCATGATGCTAAAATGGTTAAAATAAATGTTCCAATTTAATAAATCATCCACACAGATCATTTTTAGAAGAAACTCACATTCTCCATACTGACAAGTTTTTCTTGTAAGGCATACAACTCTTCTTCTTTCTCCTTAATAACCGTTTCTCCTTTAGCAACATCCTGCACAGTGGAGGAACAAGTCACCATTGACATAGTGAGTGTAAGTTCATAATTCTTACCATTGCTTAAAATAAATGGGTATATGACTCTTACCACCCTTGAAAAGAAATGTATTTTAGCTTCAATTTCAAGACTTGCATGTTTCATGTTTTCACTTCTCAATCAAACCTACCCTTTTATATGGTTATGAAGTTTGGGGAACATAGCATATGGGAGTATAATGAAATAGGATAGAGATATCTTATGTCAAAAATTTATCCAAACATCTTATTTCCAAGAAATAAATATATAACCTTATCATTATTGAAAAAATTATCATAAACCCACTCATTACATCAATGACCTTTCATATCCATGATTATGATACACCAGATCAGATGGATGGGAAACTAACAAAATTGTCTTCTTATATATCCATATTTTATCCTCAACTTATTTGTGGAGCTAGAAAAAAACAAGGTCGATTCATGTTGGTCTACAAGAGCCTCTTCATTACTTCAACTCATTAACCTTGATATTTACAAACCACCCCTATGCAAATTTTTACTAGATGTTCCTTATCTTCCTTATTGAAACATAAGCAAAATAATTTATGTAAGATTTATAGAACATGATTTTATCGACATGGTATCAACCCAAAGAGCCATGTTGTATTCCAAACATTACATACTTATACTTATAAATCTAATGTAGTGATGGGATGGGTTAGTTGAGTCCATAGGGTACACCAAATTATAGTTACCTCACACCTTGAAGGCCTTTTCCATACAATTTAGAGTTTTCTTGCACCAATTTCACATTTAGATAGACCAACATATCCCTTGAGAGCCATATTTTGTAGAATATCCCTTTAGAGCCACATGTGAGTAGCTAATATAGAATCAACATACTTCAAACCTTTCCAATGACATTCTAGTTCTTGTGCTTATGCTTGTTTATGTGTGCAAGTGCATGTAACAGGGATTGGATATAGATGCAGGTCCTTAAATAATTTGGCAGATTAGATACACCTAATCAAATTAACTTTTACACATGGATCCTCATAATTCCAATCTTAGGCCCATGGATTTGAAAATTAAGGAGGGAACTATGTCATACATCCAGGTTTGAGGTGGAGTATGGTCATATTTCTGCTAGAAATTGTATCTAGCCCATAGGTATCTCATTTGATTTCACAATAGGATATATGATACATGAAATTGACCACTATTCTAAAACTTACTTAAGTGGATTTCTAATTGATACTGGTGGACTATCAACCTGAAGGGTAGGCAAGAAAATATGCCATAATTAGTTTATTTCAATGACCCATATTGTATATTTCATCCTCTCCCTTTGCATTCTAGTTCTCAAGGTTGTTGGTATATGGTTTGAGCAAGTTCTTCTCCATCCTCTCATCCAACTCACACTTGAAGTTATTCGTATCTTTCCAGGCATTCCACCTCCAGAGCTTAGTAGTTTAAGGGATCCCATGTATGCAATGATTTTAATTCTATTTCTCCTCACTCCAAACATTATGTTTGTTCTAAACACTACCATTAAAATTTCTACATATATTGGGGTTTCTACAGCTCTGTGTGAGGTATGCTATCTCTTGGGGTTGAATCATCACCCCTCCATATTCTTAGAGTCTCTTGCTCACATCACAACTCTCTTCTCCTTTTAGTCTATTACTAGGCCAAAGAAAACGGCTTCTATCAAAGGTCTAAAGACACGTGTATTAATCATAATAGTAAACATTTTCCAGGATACATGAATCAGTGTGTGTCATGTTATGAGGATGATGTGCTCTCAAAGTTCGTCTATGTTTCGAAACTTTTCCATAGTCCCAAAGGAAATATGAATTAGCAATTGCACACAGGTTGAGATTATTGGCAGCAGCAATGGGACCCCAAAATACATAGTCTAGAAGCTCTGAGCTCATCATTGTGACTAGAAAATATAGAAAAGGCTAAAATATGACTAAGCTACTCATCCTTGGGATAGCAATGAAATAGCATCCAGATCTTATCCTTGGGATAGAACTGATATAGCACTGAGATCTTATCCTTGGGATAACACTAATATTGCAGAAACACTGTGACTTGGATAGAACTGAGATTTATGAGCATCATGGCACCAAGACTGTAGAATCATCATGACTTAGATAGTAACCAAACTGTGATATCAATGAACTGTGGTGGCATAGAATTACACCGAGATCCTTAAACTATGATATAGTACCAAGACAGTGAGGGAATGTCACTGTGGCATCACCAAAACTTTTCCTAAGTTCTCTGCTCCAGTTTGAATTGTAATCTCTACAATTACACTGAGATTATGTGTATCTTTATCCGAGCCTCTTCCGGAAATTATATCCGAATTGTTGATTGTAACTGTCCATCCAAATTTTAGACTGTGATATTGTACTTGGGATAGCATTGAGATATTCCTTGACATCCTCCACAGTAGACCCAATTGACAGCCTAGTATTTTAGATCAGTGAAATAGGATTTTTGACCAACACCTAAGTTCAATATCCCATTAAAATATTTGGATTACCAACATCCATATTAAACCAAAAAGTAAAATCATCAGTTCCTATAATTCTTTGAGACATCAAATATCAAATTGGTAAATTCATAACTCACTACATTCAAGGCTCTCTACATTGGAAATAGCAGTGCTCTCCCTATGGTAATTAAAATGATGTGATGATATAAAATGTTAAATTTTTTGTACATTATATTTTCTCCATGACCAAACCAAATTATTCCTTGATGCAAAATGAAGGTCAAAAAATTATAGGTTGCATCAGTGGAAGTCCTCTATCTCACATTTTAGGTTCTTTAGATCAAGTGCATGGACCCACTTGTATCATGAAAGACATGATATATAACCTTTCCATTAGAATCATCATAGGACTTTGGGTTGCTACTATAATCTTTATGACCCTCCCTCTTAGCAAGTGGCTAATCATCACGGTACTATCTTTGATGAGCCTTTTCATGGTGACTACTAGGATCTCTTTTATAGCTCCTCTCTGGTGATGACTCTCAACATGTATCCATGGAACATGCCTCTTCTTATATTGTTGGGTTGCTTGTTTATGAATTACAGCTAGTTTTAGTGAACCTTTCCACATCTCCATCTTGTGTTGGTCCACCTATACAAATGTAAAAATCCTCATTTCATCCTTTGTAGTTATTGAATATTTTATGGGGAGTCAAGACTAAAGGGATTACTTCAGCATTACCAAAATCCTATCCTTTGGATGTTCATTCCATCCTTCCCTTACCAGATGAGGTCATCATTCTTGGTACTTCATCTTGAAGTGTACCACCTAGCAATGCTTCTCCTTCCAGAATCTAGTGATGCCCAACTTTGAGATAATATTATTCATGTGGATGTAAAACAATTTGATGATGAAGGTAACAAACTCTCTACTACACCAACACATGCTCAAAGAGCTTCAACAACCAATAGGCTTCACAATAAAAAGGCATGTTCTTAGATTCAATAGTGCTCCCAAAGTAACAGAATCAAGTAATATAACACTAGATGTGCATTCTTCATTCTTCCAACTGAGCTAGTATTAGAATATCCATGAAATATTATATCCTAGTCATATAGTCTCAGAATTTATATCTTGCTTCAGATAGATTAACGTATGTCACATAAGCTTCATTTTTCAATTCCAGAAATAAGACTTTTTTTTTGTTCCAATTGTGAGATATTAGACTTCAAAATTTTTTCTTGAGGGGTTCCAAAAATAAGTCAGACTGGATCCGAATCAACCGAGGCAACCGAGCCAAACCCCCGATCGGACTGACTCATTAGAAGTTTGTGACTGAACCGGCCGATTCGGTCACTGACTCGAGCCTGGTTCGGTGACCGAACATAGGATGTTTGGTCTTTTGTCCAAAATGAAACTCGTGTTGTTCTGGAAAGACATGCTGAGAGAACCATATCCTTTCTTATTACTAAAAATTGCACTCTACTTGATACATTATGCCAATAATTATCCCATATTGGTCGTTAAAGAGTCATACTAGTTCTTATGTTTTAGTAGGGGTAGTGTCTTCCTGGTGTTCTAGGATTTGACCAACCAGTTTGACCGGTGGGCATGTTGACTAGCCGGTTTGACCGGTTACCTATACTGTTAGTAACCTAGTGAATTGACTATGGCTCAAAGTTAAATTACTGAAAATTAAATATTAGTTTTAGCATTAACTAGATACATAAAATAATCTCTCGACTGTCTATAAATTCACTAGATAGCATGTTTATAATGTGGAAATGATACCAATGAAGAAAGGGTAAGAGGTGGTTTAATGTATACTCTCTGACCCAGAGACTACGCGATCTCCTTGAGGCTCAGTCTGCATCATGTCAATATCCTCTATACCCTGAAAAGTAGAAACCAAAGTTAACAGTCAAGTTTGTGAAAAGAAATATAATAAAAACTATAAATATGCTTAATGAAAAGTATCGATACCTATGTCACGACTGGAACCTCAGAAGGAATAATCTCTTCAGGAAGCCCTTCATGTGTAGCACTAACTTGAAAATTCCATAATGTTAAGACTCATACCATATAAATTTATGTGACATAAATTCAATTTCAATTTGACATACAAAAATATAGATAGATAGTAATGAGTAATGGTTGTGGCACCTATACATGATCATGTTCATGATCTATAGAATGAGAATGAGGGGAAAGGAAATGTTGTTATAGGAATGTTGTAAACTGCATAAGTTAAATAAATATATTGGCGTCAGTTTTTTGAGACTAAATGTATATACACACCAAAAAAACATGTTAGCTCAAAACCTGTTTGCACATACCTCGCCCATGGTGTGCATTTGTACTGTCCTAGATTGCTCATAGAGGTCTCTACATGAGCATGCATACTCAATAAGCTCATCTCCCTCCATCTCCCTCAACACATCATCTAGGATACTCACAAATGAACGCCCTCCTGCACTAGATGAAGGTTGGCTCGTCTCTAAGCCGACTTCCACCCCTCCTAAAGAAGCTGCAATATGTTCTTGTATCTTATCCCTCATTTGTGAAGTAGCACTAGAGATAAGGGCTAACTCCTCTGGAAGTGTAACTACCCTAGGTGGTCAAGCTGCTAAACGAGGTGCTGGAGGCCTAAACCCAACATCTCGCATAGCATCAAGTCATTCATATGTATGACCTTTTCCAGCTCCATAGAATTTGGACCCAGTATATGTATAGTTAGGGTCCATGTGCTCTCGGAATTGAGCAAACAACATCCTAATAAAATATTGTGGCACCTCATCATTATTTGGGAACTTCCCGTATGCGTATAGGAACTTCTCATAAATATAAGGTGCAATATCAGGATCATTGAATCTTTCAATATTCAGACGTTTTTTGTCTTCAAGCCGCAAATAAAATAGTGACAAGGCTATTTCTTTAGTGACCTTACTTTTGACTTCATTGTAGGAGTGGATACCAATCACTGATGCTCTCCTCCTACACATCATGTCAAAAAAAAATTGGGTTGATGGTCCAACCCCACGATAAGTCTCTATCAAACTCTCCAAATTGTGCAAAACAATTTGGAGAAAATTTCGACTAGGGGCAGAGAGATTGCAACTTTTCAATTCATTACGCAATCTCGTGGAATGCTCCCTCATCCCATCAACAGTAATTAAGGAGATGGTATCTTCCCAAGGCATCTGATCAGGAATATCATCGGGATGGGTGTAAAGGGGATCATAGCTCATATTTCGAGCAAACTCATGAACCCTACGACCTCTACCCCTAGGAGGGTGACCACAATCACCTGTAACATGTTAAATTATTGCACATATTAAAAATTAAATAATTTATAAGGAAAATTTGTATTTAAAGAACTTGTTTGGAAATTTGAAAATACCTGCTGGAAAAAACTATCTCTTCCTCTTCATTCATACTATGGTCCCCTGGCGAGGAATGAATGTGTCTATGACCCACTGTAAAAAACATTAAATTGTTAGAATTTGGGTACATGAGTACCACAATAAGTTTGAAATTAAACATACATCAAACAATAAATTTTCATTTAGATTTTACCTGGAGAAGTATCCAATTGTGGGATGAATACCATAAGTTGAGACATTGTTCTCCTTTGCCCCTCACCAGCAATAGGGCCAACCTCAACTCCAACATTTGCACCTATGGAGTATAATGTTTTCACATTAAACACATGTCATTTGAAAAAAAAAATCACCTGTTCAACATTGAGTATAATGTAAAATTGAACATTTTAACTAGAAATTGATCTAATGTGTACCTATGTCGTGTATAATACCCTCATTCATACTATGGTCCCTTGGCGAGGAATGAATGTGCCTATCACCCACTGTACAAAACATTAAATTTTTAGAATTTGGGTATATGAGTACCACAATAAGTTTGAAATTAAACATACATCAAACAATAAATTTTCATTTAGATTTTACCTGGAGAAGTATCCAATTATGGAATGAATCCCATAGGCTGAGACATTGTTCTCCTTTGCCCCTCACCAGCAATAGGGAGAATGGGAACATGTCCTTGGGGCACCTCTTGTTTGATTTTCTGACTGGGTGAATGAGTCGGACAAGTGCGTCCACCTGTGCAGGACAAAAAAAAATCACATTAATCAATTTTTCACAACGAACAATAAATATAACCTACTTGAAAACATGACATAACTAAACAACTAATGTACCTGATAATCCTCCTCTCATGGAGGCATCTCTGTAGGGCTCCCCTGATGCCATGGAGGGGTTTCCGTAGGGCTCGCCTGCCCCTCATAAAAAAATTAGAAAACAAATTATCAAGCGACAATTGAATTTCATCAACCAATGTATAACAAGTACTATATAGGTACTATGTGTGAATGCATAGGAATGTTGAAAAGTATAACTAGGTTGGTATTCATGTTGACTATGTAATTATATTATTATGTAAAGAAGAAGTCAAATTAATATTATCTAAAGACTAGGAACCGAGCTTTCCTAGGACTGGTATAGAAGAGTGCAAAAAAGAAGACTTTATCATCATTACAAACAAGATCTAATCCTTACCCTTGAATAAGATCATTCAAAGAGAAATCACTAACACATCTTTTCTCCACCATCGAAGAAATAAATATGAAGACTTTATCTTCACTTATCAAGTAAGTATCTTTCATTCTATAATCAAATTTTGTTTAAATGACTTTGTTTTGGCAGGGAGATCTATAAGCTGGTTGGGTAACCAAGATTCCTTGCATGAGGAGAATAGTCACAGTCCTCGAAGAAAGTAAGGTTAAATTTCACTTAGACCAGATTTATACAAAATTGAGGTATCAAATAATGAAGGGATATCTTCATAAGATCTTAACTATGAGATATGCAAATGACGATAAGGTGGACAATGTAACAAGGAGAGAGATTCTATAGAAATGTAGCCATAATGTTGAAGGTTCCTCCTCTAACTCTATAATTGTTATGGAACACTTTAGACATGTTTCTCCCATTCATGAAAAGCATCCCATAGTTTCACTTACAATTCCACAAACGAGAGAGTATTGTTGGTTTTATTCCACCTTCGTCCACCACTACTAGTTGCACTCAGCACACCATTGAAACCATTTGAATAAGTACAAGGAATATGCCTATGAGTACATGGCACCATTTTATTGAACTTCATGAGGGTTGCAAGAACATGACTCATACTTCAAGCACCAAGCTTCAGATTTATAGCTGATTTATTTTTCCAGTCCTTATATTCATCATTGCAGTGTGATTATACTTCAATTTTGTGACTTATCTTTTGACACATGACATTGAATTAGAGTCTAATTTTGAGTAGAATGCCTTTCCTAATGATTAAAGTGATATATTTCATGAAATAAGGTCTCCAAGGTAACAGGAAAAATAGCTAGCAAATCTCTCTCAGAATTCCCACTGTATCACAAAGATATACCATGACTGGGGCTTAACTACTTCAATTCAAAAGTTGTAACAAAGACAAAAGAAAATAAAGCCGACTTGTTCAATCTCCTGAGATTACTTGGTATCCGAGCTAGCTTATGGTGAAAGAGAAGCCTTTAAGTCAAAATCATTTGGCCTAGTTCAAGAACACTTTTCAAATGAAGGGTGAAATCATCTATTGTTACAGTACTACATGTTAGATATTATGTGGGGTGTATCTAAGAGGGTGTTTCTGTAATTTTCCATCCCCTTAAAAATAATGAGTCTCTACTCTCACTAACAGTTCGATATTCTGGGTATGCTCTGGTCATGTGTTTAAAAAAATTGGTGCTACTCTTTCAATATTCATATGTCCACGAAAACCAATTAGTGTACAATTGTGACTCAAAACTATACTTGAAAATTTTCATAGTTCAAACAACATCAAAATATTGGGTACACCCGACTAAAAATAAAATGCACTAGTCCCAAACTGACAAATTCATTGTTGGCAGCAAGGAGAAACAAATCAAAAAGGAAATTCCTCATAACATATTTGCTTATGTTATTTTTGTTGCGGGACACCTTCATATTTTCGGTCGACGGGTGAAAATGTGAAGTTGGGAAACACTTTTTTCCCTTTTTTGACATTGAAAATTGTAAGTTTTTCAACTTCAACTCCACTAAACTTATATTTTTATTGCAAATTATGCTTTGACATAAAAACAAGAATTGTAGAGAATTGTCTTACCTTCATACCCATATTTAAAAAAAAAATATTGACATATAGAGGGGTAAATTTCTTGTTTACTAACTGCATATAATTGAAATTTTCAGGCAAACATAAATAGTCACTTTATGATCCCTAACTTTTTTTAGGGAAGGTTATTCATTTTTTGGAAAAAACCATAGCACCATAATCTACATATATTGAACTAGTGCACAGACTATTGTTTGGTAATTTTTGGATTAAATCACTATTTTTAATTTTTTTTTGAAATGGACAAAGAGAAAAAAACAGTGATGTTTCAGTGCATTTTATGATCCCTAGTTTCTCTTTTCAATGTGATCTTCAATAAGAAAAATGAGAGTACCCTTTTGAAGTAGATAGGGAGAGGAAATGCAATATGATTTTTCTGACTTTTTTGGTGTCGTCATTTGAAAGTTATTGAATTTTCATTCAGTGAAATTTTTTGAACAATGAAATTCCATAGTGACACAGTTTAGTAAAAAATTAATAAAAATTTGAAATTTTTAATGAAACTCCACAAATCTCACATCATCAGAAACTAGGTTCAGAGATGAATCTAATGGTACTTGGTATGACATATAAAATTTTGTTTTTGAAGGTGTTCCGTCCCTCTAAAGTTGTATGTTTCTGAAAACTACAGAATTTTCTGGGTTTTTCGTTGACCAGAAACTCTCGGACAAGATAATGTCTCAGAAGAGACATTTATAAAACTCTCGACCGAGAGTTTAACCCACCTAAAGTTACATTTAACTGTGTGGCCAAACTCTCAGCCGAAAGTTTAAAAAACTCTCGACCGAGAGTTTGCGCTCGAGAGTTTACCCAATGAAAATCTCGGCTGAGAGTTTAGAAAACTCTCAATCGAGAGTTTTATTAAATGTTTTATATAATAGTTTTATAAAAAAATTTAATCAAAAGCTAACACAATCTTTTGGTCGGGAGTTTTATATAAATACTTTCGCCCGAAAGATTAATTTCACACACAATTCCGAACCAAAAAAAATTACGAAGGTGCGAGGGTCTGAAAATTGTGAAGGTCTGAATTCTTTTTCTATAAAGGTGCGAATATTTTCTGTGTACAAAATTTTTTTTGGCAAAAAAAAATAAAATTCAAGTTTCTTTTTGGGTGCGAAATACTTTTGGCGAAATATTTTTTGAAAGTTTTTGTGGGTGCAAATTTTTTTTTTGAAATTTTTTTGGGTGCATGCATGAAGTATTTTTGCATAATGTCTCTATGAAGACATGGATTATTTTTGAAATATTGCAATATATGAAGGCATGAAGTATTTTTGCAAAATGTCTCTATGAATTTAATTTTTTTTTTAAATTTTCTCTCTTATTGAAAGCATGAAGTACTTAGTCTGAACTCTTTATGTTTTTTTAGGTATTTGGTCCAAACAGAATTGGATTTTAGGTTTCCAATTTTGTGAACATGGGAAACCAAAGGAATTGCATATCAAGGCATGATCGAAAAAGAAAATATTTAGTGGATAAAAATGAGAGGTTACAAAAAAAAAAGGCGAGAGGAAAGGGAAAGATTAAGGCATGAAATAAATGTGGAGGTAGAGCATCGTGAAATAGATGTAGAGGTACATGACAATGACGAGGAAATGAGAAATGTTGAGGAACTTGTCAACGAGAATATTGATATCGATGTCATTGGTGAGTCAATTTAGTTTCTTCAAATTGAATTTTGTATTTTTTTTTTAAACCATTGTAGTTCAAAATAGTTTTAAAATTAAAAATATGTATACAGGTCAATTTCAAATTAGAAGTTTTAATATTTTTTTTTATGCAGAGACAACATCAGAACCACAGGAAGATACTACCACAAATTTCCAAGAGAATATTGATATCGATGTCACTGGTGAGTCAATAGTTTCTTAAATTTCAATAGATTGTATTTTTTTTTTTAAACATTGTAGTTCAAAATAGTTTTAAAATTAAAAATATGTATATGTCAATTTCAAATTAGAAGTTTTAATATTTTTTTTTTTATGCAGGGACAACATCAGAACCACAAGAAGATACTAGCACAAATGTCCAAGAGAATATTGATATTGATGTCACTGGTGAGTCAATAGTTTCTTCAATTTGAATTTTGTATATTTTTTTAAAAACATTGTAGTTCAAAATAGTTTGAAAATTGAAAATATGTATATGTAAATTTCAAATTAGAAGTTTTAATATTGTTTTTTATGCAGGGACAACATCAGAACCACAAGAAGATACTACCACACGTCGAATTTCACTGCAATTAATTGGAAGTTCCAAGAACGTTGTATACAACTACAAGTTTCTAGAAAATATGGATGGAATAACTTATAGCCAAGAGGCATAACCATGCACAATTTATCAAGAACAAGAAGAGGCACAATTGGTTGATGAACCTTCACTAGTAACATGCATGTGTGTGCTGGGAAAGGAATAAATAGTAGCACTAGTAAGCCTTCCCAGAGCTGAAAACAAATCTCACCTAAGATTGCAGGTTTATAGTAACAACATGTAACAGATCAAAAATATGTAATAGATTAAACAATTTCGTGTAATAGTGAAATTATTTTATGCAACGATTGACACATCGAACAAACCCATCTAAAACCAAGATTAATGTATTACCTCCCCAGATTGAGGAGCTTAAATTTTGATTTTGTATGAGCATATCAATTCCAAACACTGTTTGCCATTCAAACAATTCCAAACATTGTTTGTTTACTTATGGGGTGGATTAAATGCATTTTGAAATTTGGAAAATTCCGCTATCTCTCTTGAGCTTCTTTCTGCATTGATGTGGATGGATATATTCTTCATTATATTGTAAGTGTTTTTTAATGCTATATTTCTAATCTACTGAATGTCTAATGCATGGAGTCTTGTCTTATGGTTTGTAATGTGCCTTAATTAATGAAATTTTGGTAGAGCATTGAAGTTATTTGAAATTTTTCATGTGTTATTCAAGGATAGGATAATGAATGAATGTTCCGAGAGGTTATTTTGCATATTGCATCCTTAAAATTCTATTAATTATTGCCAAACGAAGTATGAAATTCTAGAGTAGCCGTGTATTTTTCCTGTAGTTGTGTCATCAGGGCTATCGAAGCTGCCTCTAGGACTCCTTCAAGAAAGAAGTTCTCAAATCAAGGTATTTTTTACTCCAATTCTCCCAATAGCTAGACATGGGTCCTAAATCCTTGGCAGTCACCCCTAACTCAATGAATCATCTTTCTTTTTACCTCCACTTCACTTATTTTCCTCAACCTTTGAAGGATAAGGAGGAATCCCTAGGGCTTTAAACATATTGAAAATAATTATAGAAAATTTAAAGAACTTAGAAATAAAATAAAATTCTGCGAAATTATTACTTCAAAAATCACCTAACAGTGATTTTAATAATAAAATCATGGTTTTCCATTGAAAACATATCGAGGGAATTAAGAAAGGGGGATTGAATAAATTTACTTATCCCCAGATATGTTTTTGGAAACAATGTGGAAATGATAAAAGTAGTAGAAAACCAAGAAATTAAAACCTGGAAATGAAGTAAAATTCTCTGAAAACATTAATTATAAAATCACCAACGCAGAACAGTGATTTCAATGATCTCCTCCAAAGAATCTAAAGAATGAACCAGAAAATAAAATTAAAGTATTATAAATCAATTACCACCTGAACAGAGTAACAACTCTAATGATCACCTAGACAGAGTAAAAAAACAATCCTTCAAAGATTCATCAAATCAGCGAGCTTGTTTTGCAGTCAAACAAGGGCGAGTCTTTAAAAAATACTATCACAGGAAGCATACTTGAGGTGATAGGTTTCCTGCCTGAAACCAGGCAGGAACCTGTCACTTCAATGTTCCAACAAGATTTCTCAGGGGTGCATAAAGGCTACTGTCAAACAAGAGGATAAAAGAAAATAACTAAATAAACCATGAAAGAGGACTGTGTGTGCTATGTAATGAAGTTTAATAGAATCACATCCTTTACAGTCTTATGTACAAATGTCATATTGAAATGTCAATTAGAGAAGAGGATGTGATTTTCCATGGTTTACTGTTAGGGAGGAAGATGGAATAAAATAGACCGTGAATCAGGGTTTTGTGCATTATCAAATGGAGATGAGGAGAATTCAATGCTTTACTACCTTATTTACAAATCCCATATTAAAACGCTCAATTAGAAAATAGGATGAGATTTAATCTGTTTTATTTTACATTCAAGGCAAAGATGGAAGAAAATATATTGGGTTTATGTGTGTTATCTAATGAATTTGAGGAGAATCACATGCTTTACAGCCTTGTCCATGAATGTTTGACTGAAACTCTGAATTAGATAAGAAGACGATTTTTATAACCTGTACTTTCAAGCACGAAATGGAAGGAAATAGAGGGTAGGGTTTCAGGGCATTTTTAGGTTGATTATTTCTTCTTCCTCACTACCTCTCTGGATGATTTTGATGACACTTTGAAAAACCTGGAGATATCAGTCTCTGATCTGAATCGGTTTTGAAGATACAGAATATTAGGGCACAAGATGTTCTCTAGACTGCAGTTAAAATGTCTAGGAGGAAGGAATAAGGCATTTCTATAAATTCATAGGAAGATTCCATATTTCATCCTAACCCTTAATACTATGGGAGAGAACTAATATTACTCGCATGCTGGTGGAGCTCCATTCTTATTTATATATATACCCAAAATCATAATCAACAGTACTACGAAATAAAAATCAAAGACCATCGTATGAACAATAGTTAATCAAATTTTCTTCCCAAAAGAGCTGGAAATATCATGTAGGAAGAAAGATTGTCCTCGATAGTAGACTAAAATGAAAACTGGAAATATCATTTAAATGAGCCTAGTTCATCTGCGGCACTAAAAACCCTTAAAACCTGAAGTATTATAAATTATCGTCGGAAGGAATTACACAGAGAATTAGAAGCTATGTAGTAATTTTAGAGTACATGTTGCCAGGGAATGCCATCGTGCATCCTGGGAAATCTGACTTCATCCGCATCCTTTCAACTTGCTTGTGGCCGCCCGAAGTCTGAAATTTTTTTTTTTCTAAGTAAAAGTAATCTATTAACAGAAGAAATAGTGTACATCAGGCCGAGGCCTTATCATTGCCCAGTTTTGAGGCATTTTAGACATACAAAAACAGAGTTTAAGACTGCCCTGCAGGAGGGAAACCAGTCTGAGGAAACTACTGAGATAATTCCCACGCAGGAGAACGAGATACTTTGAGTGCTAGAGACTGTAACTAGAAAAAACAAAAGCATGATATGGAACGGCAGGATAATAAAAAACATGCCCATTAGAGAGGGCATAAATGGAGTAAAAAAACCATAACTGGGAAGTGAAACTACTCATCAGGAGAAACTTGGTCAACCCTGCACCAGTATTTATCTGGATGACCACGTTTGTTGTACAGGTATTCGACAGAGTGGACCACCTTTCTGGAGGGAGGAGGGACCACCTGCTCCGCGTGGCCATGCCTCGTGATGCCCTGCACATCTTCCTTACTCCCGCTGGGCTGCCCCACAGAGTCCTAAAGCGCTTGATCCTGCCCAACTTTGTCGATTATACCCTGCCCATCCAAAGCGTTCTGGTGCTTCTAGACCTGGGGCTCCTTAAGAAACATGACGGTGATAGTAGCAGTGACTCTCGGTCGATTGAGGGTGCAGTCGAAAGAAAAAAAACTAGTGTGGGATTGAGCCGGGAGAGATGAAGGCGAGGGAGAGTCAAGCCTGGGACCCGAACGGAGAAGACGACCCCGGTGAAAGCTAGGAAGGTTGTCCGAGGGGGAAGAAGACTCAGAAGGTGAGCTGGAGGTGGAAGGAGAACACCGCACTTGGCGCCTGGTGGAGCCTCTCCTATAGTGCATTCTGTGTTTGAGGCGTGGCATGTTCGCAGCGGAGATGGAGCAAGAAAGCTAGGGAACCAGAGAAATGACAAAGGACAGAGTCAAATGGGAGTTCAAAAAGATAGAGGCAAACATACATGAACCAGTAAGCGATAAATGGAGGTTTTCACCTAACTCCAGGCAGTAGTTTAGGCTGCTTCTCTTACCAGTGACTGTGCGGGAATTTGCAAACCCAGCATCTGGGCTACACCACCAATTCACCGGTGAAGGAGATGAGTTCGGATCAGAGGATGGGTCCATGGATTTGAACTGGTCGGCCTTGCAACTATAGACCATCTGCAATGAATTGTCATTAATATGAACCGGAGGACGATCCATTTCACAGCAGGCAAAGATGCATCGAGGTACGGAGACCTGGTTGTGAAGAGCACCCAGAGTAAATGCTATTAATCGCAGAGTAAGAATATTTAAGGTTTGATTGACGTCCTCCTTGCGGGTGGGTAGGTGGCCTCCCATCAGGCTAGACCCCCATCCCATAAACTCCAGCGCGATCAACATCACCCGCATCCGGGACCCGAAGTTTGCAAATTACCCAAACCCTGCAAAGAGTATGTAACCACCTAGAGTTACCCATCTAATTAGAATAAAAAGAAAACACAGTGGCTAGAAAAGAATTATTGGTAATAAGAGACATCTAAGTGGATTACCTGTTCCTACCATGCTGAGTTACTGTAGGTTGTTTAATTCGTCATAAAAGTACTCCAGTGGAAGGAGGAATTGAGATACCAGAAAACTGAAGGGGACCCTGTCTTGTAAACCCTCATCGAAAGATAGCAAAATTTAGGCAAAATGTGACATGGGCTTCGCGGTAATGAGTTTAAGAAACAGTGAAGGCCATGACTGAGCTGGTGAAAATAATTTCAGAAGAAACCCTCCAGTCCCAGCTCCAGAACCCTCGACATCCAACTGAGTGAAATAGTGTTAAATGCCGAAAGAGATGGCCGGGACGAAACCCTTATTATCCGTCGGCCTCTTTGCACCGTAGGATCAGATGTTACAAGATCAACAATGTCAAAGCAACCAACTGGATGTGGTCGGAGGTTTGAAGCACAAATGAACTTTTCGGAACAAACAAAATTTTCAAAAGATTAAATGAACAAACAAACTTTTTAAAAGATTAAATGAACAAACAATAAAAGAAAAAAATGAATTTAAAATGGTTTTCATAATAAAATTTTGAAGTGACAAATATAAAATTAAATAATTTATAAATATTAAGATCGATAAATATTAATTTATAAATATTAAGATTCATAAATATTTAATTAATCATCCCTAAGGGGTAAAAAGGGCTCAAATGTCTATTATCCATAAAATTGACGATTAAGATAACTTTTCTCTATGTTCAAATGACATGTGAAGGGGGATTTACCATACTTAAGATTCTTAGTATTCTATATTATGAAGTACAACATGTCATAGTGATAAGTTTTTATTCCATTAAATCATTCTAGCTGTAGAGCAGAGTCAGAGTTCCAGGAGTAGTATTAGAGGAATTCAACATTGCGAATGTGATAGAAGTGAATAATTTCATGGAAGGGTGAAGTATGCCCAACTTGGTCATAAAAACCAAGTGCATCCTTCATGCAGGAAAAACAATAAGCATGCATATTTCGTCATATAACTGGTTTGGGTCGGCGCCCTCAAACGAAATGACACGGCGCACCCGACCGAACAAAGGCACAAGAAAGAAAATGACAAATGGATCACACGAACGTGCACAAGGCACTCGTGTGGTCACAACTTATGAAATTTGATATGGCCACCCTCAAACAAAATGACCTGACCCAACCCAAATGCATTTGGGTGGGCGCCCTCACACGGTGCGCCCGACCGAATGAAGGCACAGGGGAGTAAACGACAAACAGGCTACACAAACGTGCACAAGGAACCCATGCGGGCACAACTTATAAAATTTGATATAACCGCCCTCAACCAAAATGACCTAGCCTATACGCGTTTGGGCGGGCACCCTCAACCGAAACGACCCAAACCAAATGCATTTTGGCGGGCACCCTCAACTGAAACGACCCGACCCAAACGAGTTTAGGTGGGCACCCTCAAACGAAATGGAAAACAGGATGCATGAACGTGCACAAGGCACCCATGTGGTCACAACTTAGCAAATTTTATACGACCGCCCTCAAACGAAACGACTCGACCTGAACAAGTTTGGGCGGGAACCCTCAAACGAAACGACACGCGGGCACGCCCGAACAAACAAAGGCACAAGCGAGCAAAGGAAAAACAGGCTGCAAGAACGTGCATAAGGAACTCATGCAGTCACAACTTAGAAAATTTGAAACAACCGCCCTCAAACGAAACGACCTGACCCAATCCGACCCGAACACGTTTGGGCGGGTGTCCTAATCCCATGACGCGCCCGACCGAACGAAGGCATAAGAGAGAAAATGGAAAACGGGCTGCACAAATGTGCACAAGGCACCAATGTCGTCACAAATTAGCAAATTTGATATGACCACCCTCAACTGAAACGACCTGACCCAAACATGTTTGGGCGGGTGCAGTCAAATGAAATGACCAGACCCAAACGCATTTGGGAAGGAACCCTAAACCAAAACGACCCAACCCGAACGGGTTTGGGTGGGCACCCTCAAACGAAATGGAAAATGGGTTGCATGAACGTGCACAAGGCACCTGTGCAGTCACAACTTAAGAAAATTTAATACGACCACCCTCAAACGAAACGACCTGACCTGAACAGGTTTGGGCGGGTGCCCTCAAACGAAACGACACGGCGTGCCCTACCGAAAATCGAAGGCACAAGTGAGAAAATGACAAACAGGCCACAAAAATGTGCACAAGGCACTCATGCAGTCACAACTTAGCAAATTTGATATGGCCACCCTCAAACGAAATGACCCGACCCGACCCAAACGCGTTTGAGTGGGTGCCCTGATCATACGGCGTGCCCGAATGAATGAAGGCACAAGAGAGAAAAAAAAAATGGGCTGCACAAACGTGCAAATGAAGGCACCAATGCGGTCATAACTTAGCAAATTTGATACGCCCACCCTCAACCGAAACGACCGGACCCAAACGCATTTGGGCGAGCTCCCTCAACTGAAATGACCAGAGCCGAACGCATTTGGGTAGGTGCCCTCAATTGAAATGACCAGACCTAAACAATTTTGGGTGGGCATCCTCAAATGAAATGAAAAATGGGTTGCACGAACATGCACAAGGCACCCATGCTGTCACAACTTAGCAAATTTGATACGGCCGCCCTCAAACGAAACAACCCGACCTGAATGGGTTTAGGCGGGTGCCCTCAAATGAAACGACACAACATGCCCGACCGAACGAAGGCAAAAGAAAGCAAACGATAAATGGGCCACATGAAAGTGCACAAGGCACTTTTGTAGTCACAACTTAGCAAATTCGATACGGCTGCCCTCAAACGAAACAACCCGACACGAATGGATTTGGGTGGGCGCCCTCAAATGAAACGACCCAACCCGAACGCGTTTGGGCGGGTGCCCTAAAACAAAATGACACAGCTGCAAGAAAATGGTCATCTGAAAAAAATTATTATGGCCTCATTGGAAAATTCCTAAAAGAAATTCACTTTTAATGTTTTCTAACAATTAGAGCAATTTTGGCACTGCAATAATCAGACAACAATGATGACATTTACGATAATGAAAATTAAATAAATATGAATGAGCTTCTCTTGGTTTCAAGAATAATTTATTCTGTACTGAACAGGGCCAACCACGTGAAGGTGGGAGCTCATATGGCCCCTCCCATCCCCCTCACATCACTCTCATTTTCCCAATACCCAATTTATGAAATAGAATACGAACAAACCAAAAATTAATTAAGGTCGTAAACAAAATTTTCAATATACGTTTGTATAAATACATAATTTTAGTTTAGCTTGTACAATAGTAAGGCCATTATTTATTGGTTTGAAATAATAAACAACATGCAATAAACCCACATAATTAGTAAATTATTTAAAGAAAATAATTCTTATATATTAAAATATAAAGGTATAACATACTAGCTCATACTCAAACATAACATATGTATCAATATTCTTCTTCTATATCTTCTTGATCTTCATCCAATTGATCAACATCTATACCAACATCTGATTCAGAAACATTGTTGAAATGATCGACCATGTCATCATCATCATAATCAATTATGTAATTTCCAATTATATCCTCATCGACATCATCATCAATAATTGTTGCCTCATCTCCTATGCCTGGTTCATCTTCTAATATATCTTCTTTATCTGTCAATGCATCTTCCTGCTCATCTACCACTGCATCATCTTCTTCTTGATCAATATCATCTTCTTCCTCTACAGTATACTCTACTGGCCTTCCTCTTGGTCATATCTAATAGCAAATGACCATTCGTTCTCACCTGGAACCTCTGAGTAAAAGACTTGTTCGCATTGGCTTGGAAAAACATAGCGAGCTTTTCCTGCTTCAAAATGTGATGTTTTAACCATTGGAAATCCATTTTCATATTGAATAAGTGTTCTATTATCATCACGTACATTCATTCGTAGCCTATACCATTTGACGTCAAACAAAAATATTTTGAAGGAATTAAAGTCACACTCAACTATATCATCTAAAAACCCATAATATCTGTTTTGAGATTTTCGAGGATGTCTGTCACTCTTGGAGGAAACATTAGTGACCTAGAATACTACAGTTATCCCACTATTAGAATTTTTCCTGTTATCATCCAACTGTTTAACGCGAAATTCATGACCATTGCACCACATAGCCTTGTGGTGTTTCAACTACAATATGCCAAACATGGAAAAGATGCATTCTCAATTAATAATTAATCATATAATTTACACAGCTTGAAAATTATCTCAAAAATCAAACTTGTTGTCACATTATAGATATAATATAAAATAATTAATGAATAAAATAGGTGAATTAATTGCTTACCTTTCTATCTTTCAAACCATATGCTAAATCGATTTCCCTGTCCGTAACGTTTCCATCTCCACTACGATATGCTTCTCTAACCAATTCAGAAAGTAGTTGCCATGATAACCTACCATCGTTACGTGCTTTACATGTTTCAATCCATTCACTCATCCACTCAAGATTTATTGCAATGTATAAAAGTAGTGCCTCATAATCTTGAGCACCTAAATAAAAAAAACAATAATTCACCAGTATTAAATATAACTTATAACCATGGTAAATTATATTAATTAATAAAATATGAAAGAATAAGACCTAAATGAATATAATGATCATATACATGATGTAAAAAAATGAAACATTATATGTATTATACATAATAAATCTTTTATCTCTCACTTTCTTCATTCTACCTTTTCCCAACAGGTGCTCCACTTCAAATTTTTTGATGGAGTTCACATCCCAAATGAAATCCACCGCCTCCATAGTTGGCGTAGCTAATATAGGAAGATAATGACTAATATACACCATGGATTCATATACCACATATCCCTCCACCATAAAACCCTCAGGTCATGCTCTTTGTCTAACCAAAGCCTTCAAGGATTTCAGATGCCTCTCGACCATCCACATTGACCTTGTGTGTACTGGTCCACACATTTCAATTTCCTCAGCTTCGTGTATCAAGTAGTGTTCTTGTGCATTGAAAAATGTTGGAGGTAGATACTTTTGCATTTCACACATTAGTCGAGGAATTTCTCTCTTCCAATACTTCATTTCATCTTGATGGATTTCTTTCAATGACAACCATCTTCAAATCATTATGCAAGGTTATTTCAATGAAACATTATATATATTTCATTACAAGTAAATTAACACATCATGTCATTAAGTGCAAAAAGAAATTGTAGCAATTAGATTTTTCGTATAAATCAAAACTACTTACCTCATGTATTTACTAAGACCATATATAACTTGTTTGACATTCTTGTTGAAGTCATTTGGAGAGATACAGGTAGAACATACTATAACAATAAAAAATTGAATCATTATTGGTTTCCAAATTAAACAGAAAAAAAGGAAAATTTAAAAGATGTATTCAAGCAATAACATACAAAAACGTATACCAAAATAATTACCTTAACAAAGGTATGCCAATCATGTGTTTTCACCCCACTGAAGTCACCTTTCATCGTTAATATATTATTTATGTTTGAAGCAAAACCTGTTGGAAATTTAATTCTTCTAACAAACTCTTTTACATCATTTTTTTTTTGTTCTGTTAATAACCATGGAATATTATTATAATTTCAACCTCCATTGTTATTTGATATGTTGATCACACTTTTCATTGCATGATTTGATTTCTCAATGTCAGCACAAATTTTGTCAATTTTATCTCTATCATGTGCACCATCTATGATTCGTCATAACATTTCTGTCACATTCTTCCCGACATGCATTGTATCAAACAAATGAGCTATTTTTAGGTCCTCATAGTAGGGCAACCTCACAAATTGAGAAGGATAACATTTCATTCCAGGTGGAAGTACAATATTAGTACCTTCATCGTGACGATGACCTTGATATCAAAGAATAGAATAAATCAGAACATTAATTATAAAATATAATAAAATAAATTCATTAGTTAAAACAAAAATTCTGAACATTACATGAACAATTAATATATATATATATATACCAGTTGCTTGATGATTATTAATTCTTTTATATTCCAACTTCCACAACCGAGGTGTCATTCTTCGTGGTTTTAATCTAGTTTCTTCTTTATCATTGAAAATATGTTTTTTAGTAGTACGATACTTATGGTTCCTAGAGAGGAGGTGCCTAAACTCATCAAACACAATATTTCCTAAGTCTGGCGAATGACAATAATTCATCTTAGGGCCACAAACTGGACATGCAAATCTACCCTTTGTTTGAAGACCTGCAATAGATGGATCAACAACAATTATACTATGAGATCATTTTTAAAACATGCAATATGGTATATCTAATTAGATAATTATGTATTATATTAAAGTGCAACGAAATATTACATACCACAAACATGCGTTAGTCCTGGGGCATCATGAATTATCCATACAAGCATTCCACGACATTGAAATATCTTCTGCTTGATTGGTTTAGTGATGTCATACGTAGTGATGCCATGCCATAACTTTATTAGATCATCGATAAGAGGCTCAATATATACATTCATATCTTTGACCTGGTACCTCCCTAATTGTTCAAAATTATAGTACATAATAATTACTACCATGATATATGTATATATAAGTAAGTAAGTAAATATAATATATATTTATGCAAACAACGAGAGAAATGAAAATGTTACATTCGAAAAAATAATGTATCAAATACCTGGAATAATCATAGTCAACATTATGTGCTCCCTCTTTATTGACATCCAAGGAGGAATGTTATTGTTGATAACGAAAATAGGCCACACTGAGTAAGTAGATCTAAGCTCTCCGAATGGATTAACACCATCGGCTGCCAATGAAAGCCTAACATTACGAGGTTCATTTTTAAAATCTACATATTTTTCCTCGATTTCTCTAAATGCAGAACCATCTACAGGCATTCGAAGAACACCATCTCCACTTATATTCTTTGAATGGTAATCCATAAACTGTGCTATGCTGTTACACCTGAACATTCGCTGCAAACGTGGAATTATGGGAATATGACGAAGAACCTTTTGAGGCACCTTTTTGGTTAGTTGATCTATTCGATATCTACTGGTACCACATTTCGGACATTTTGTTTTCAACGCATGTTCTCCATAATATATAATATGATCTTTAGGACATGCATCTATAGTGTTATATTCCATTCCAAAGTGTTTCATAATAGCACGTATATCTCGATATGTTCGAGGTAAAGTATTTGGCGATGGTAACAAATATTCACCCAACAATCTACAACATAAACAAAAACTAGTTAATGTAAATATTGTTAATAATATTCATATATATATATATATATATATATATTGAATTATTATTTTACACATTTATTACAACTAAAAAAAGGGAAAATAATGAATATTTACATATATGTGATCATATATACATATTGCATACCTTAGGAGTTGTGTCATACATCTATTCGACAAATTATTCATAACCTTTAAGTTCACCAGCAACAATGTAGCAGAGAGAAGAGTTGCATTTGAGTGTTCAAAAAGTCGTTCACTTGACGTTTCAATTAGAGGTACATCATAAATACCATCACTATCTCCACCATCATCATCTGACTCACCATACAATTCTTGGAGCATTTGATTTGTCCCGTCATTAATGTGAACTGTCTCATTATTGTCATCATGATCTACCTCCATGGGATCATTAAAATTATCTTCATCATTTGCTTCATGTTCTTCACCTTGTACAACATCATTTCCAATACTAATATTTGCTGCAATATTCTCTTGTACTGGTGCAACATCATCTAATCTACTACTATTTAGTTGTGGAAGCTGGTTGATCATCTGTAAAAATTTGGGGGGAAACTGTGCCTTTATGAAAATTACAAACAATCATTAAACATTAGTGCATATATAAAAAAAATTAAAATAATATAAAATTTTATGATATAATCAAAATCAAGATAGATAATTAATTACCACGGGACGATAGTCATTTGATCCACCATCAATGTGCCCATATTTCCTACAATGCATTGTTGTTGTTGCTATTAAAACTCTAACATTATTTCTCATACAACATTTTTTGCAAGGGCAATAAACTCTACCATCACCCCTTTCAGCCTTTTGAATTTTTTTTCCACCTCTAATGTTTTCTTCCATTGATGAAAATTATCCTATAAATAAAATAATAATTATATTTAGCAATTATCTCTCTCAATGGTGTAGAAAACCCAAGACATGTTGAACTCAATGGGAGCTCAATAAGCAAAAAGAAAATAAAATGATCAAAGTTCAACCATGATAAAAGGATCAAAGGTAAATAATGAATGGAAAACCCTGATCTTATTTATAAAAAAATATTGAGTTATCCTTGATAATGGTGCATAGTAAGATATTATTAAACAAGATCTAGATCTAATAGCTTGGAATATTTTATGGCTAAACTAGCTGTTAGGATAATGACTAGTTTGACTTTGAAAATTAAAATCGAATAATAACGACTTGTTTTATTTAATTAAGAAATTAATTAATTATTTAATTAATTGTGATGATATATATATATATATATATATATATAATAAAATATAAAATAGATTAATTAATTAAATAAGAATATATATATATATATATATATTTATATATAATTTTTTTTTTAGAATTGGCTAAACTAGTTGTTAGGATAACGGCTAGTTTGATTTTGAAAATTAACAACATAACTTCCAACATGATCCTCATAAAACTAACTTAACCCATATTGGTTTACTGTCAAGTTTGATATTTCAATAATTTTTTAGATGATTTTCATGAAATTGTTAGAGTTTTTGTTTAGCTGGTTTAAATTTGACTTGAGATTTCATGTGAACCTCATGAAATTAATTTACCAAAAAAGAAATTAGACAAAATTCTAATGTAATTAATTTTATTCACCAATCTAATAACTTATTTCAAAACTATATAAAAATATATATATATATATATATATATATATATATTTGAAATATAATTGTTAATATATTTGAAATGCAGTGTAAATTCTCTAATAATTTTAGATATTTATTTTTCAAAATTTTTATTCTATTTTATATTTATATATAAAAGTAAGTTAAAAATCTATTTAAAAAATATATTTGAATGTGAAATTATTAATGTGATGTTTATTTTGAAACTATATTATAACATTATATGTAAAAATAAATTTATATTTATATATAAATGAGAAAAAACATATTTAAATGTGAAATTATATTAAAATAATTTGCATTTTAAATTAAATTTTGAGCTAATTATATGTATGTGTTTGAATTATAGTTTAAACAATATGGAGTATTTTTAGATACATAATTTGTTATATATATTTTTACATAGAAATAATTTAAAACCATATACAAAATGTTTGAATGAAATATTAATGCATTAATGACATTTGCTCCAAACAGTTGCAATATATATATATATATATATATATATATATATATATTCGTATTTAATCCAAACTTTATTATATAATTCCACACATTATATATATTAACCCAAAGTTCCAAGGTTTAATTATGGTGGCAAATCATATTCCAAAGTATACCATATGGTGGAAAAACATTACAATGATGGTGTTATAATAAAATTTAATTATAAAAATAATAATAATGATGTCTAACAACTTATAATAATAAAATTAAATAATAAAAATAATAAAATTTAATACAACCTATAATTGTCATGTCTAGAAAATGATAATACAATCTATATAAAATTAAATAATAAAATTTAATAAAACTAATAATGATTATATGTAACAACTTATAATAATAAAATTTAATTATAAAAATAATAATAATGATGTCTAACAACTTATAATAATAAAATTAAATAATAAAAATAATAAAATTTAATACAATCTATAATTTTCATGGGTTCGTAAATGTTCGCAACGTCGCAAGACCGACGTATATGTTAGCACCTTCGCATTTTTGAAAGAATGAAAGACTGACGCCTAACATGTTTGGCTAACATTAAAATGAATGAAAGAACAAAATATTAGACCACCAAAATTGTAGCTAAGTTGTGTAGAGATGGAACTAAACAAGTTTTAGATTATTATGATATCCCCTTTAGGTGAATAAATTGATGTATTCATGGCCATGTTAAAATTGTTGGCCCGTTGGGACACCCATGAATATTTTTGGGTGAAAAAGGAAAGGAGACATAATGAATGATCCTCTAGATATATGGGAATGCTAGATAAAAATATTTTTTGAGCCTATGCTAGGAGTTGAGAAGAAAATATACCCTACCATTACCATAAATTCATTGCAAGGAAAGAGAGCCAATGGGCATGTCAAAATTATAGATTAGAAAAGGGGAGTCCTTGAAAATGATGTTTGGGCATAAATATTTTATGTGGAAAGATGATCAACTTGTATAGGAGATTGCTAGGAGATTAATATTCAAGAAAAGGAAAAATGTAAGTTGTCATAGATCTCCTCCAATTTCATTTTGTTCTCATGGGTTGGTAGTGGATAACCCACCCAATTTTCTACCCCTTGACAAACAAAACTTCATGGAAAAATTTGAGAAAACCATAGTAACAAGGGTTTTAATTTTGAAACTTTTCCACCCAAGGAATTCTTGATATATATATATATATATATATTATAAGGGATAGGGAGGGTGGTCTTCCTAAGGATATGGGGGATATGAGGGTATCTTTTTTTAATATTAAGGTTGATGGAATTTCTTCGTTGGAGGTGGCAATGAGTAGGGTCACAATTCATATATCCTTTAATATATTAAAAAAAATCTCTTTGCAGTGAGGAGTAATTTTGATATAAAAGGTGGCCTAAAAGTAAACGCCTCATCTATTATATTAAAATCCACCATGGGAATAAGGTCATACATCCTTTTGGCTAAACAAAAATTCAAGAGAAAGGTTAAATCAAGGAAGATGAAAAACATTAAGGGGCTCTCAGAGTTGGGACTACCTATGGGGATTTTTAAAAATTATTATTAAGCCATTGAATGTAAACCCGACCCACCCGAATGCGTTTCCTTGAGCACCATCGCACGACTCGATTGACCCGAACAATATGAACGTGTTTCCTTGGGCGGCCTCACACGACAAGACCCAACCAGAACCAACCCGACCCACCTGAATGCATTTCCTTAGGTTAGCTCACATGACCCAACCCAAACACATTTGGGCAGGCGCCCTCAACCGAAACGACATGACCCGAACACGTTTGAGTGGGCACCCTCAACCGAAACGACTCGACCCGAACAGGTTTGGGCGGGTGCCCTAAAACAAAACGACACAGTGTGCCCGACCAAACAAAGGCACAAGGGAGAAAATGGAAAATGGCCCGCATGAACGTGCATAAGGCACCTGTGCGGTCACAACTTAGAAAATTTGATACGACCGCCATCAAACGAAGCGACCTGACTCAAACATGTTTGGGTAGGCCCCCTCACATGGTGCGACACGACGAAACAAATGCACAAGGGAGAAAACAGAAAAAGGGCTGCTCGAATGTGCACAAGGCACCCGGGCGGTCACAACTTAGCAAAACTAATACGGGCACTCTCGAATGAAACGGCCCTAACCGAATGCGCCTGGTTAGGCGACCTCACATGGTGTGACTCGGCGCGTCCAACCGAACGATGCCACAAGATGAGAGAAAATGGAAAATGGGCCGCTCAAACGTGCACAAGGCACCCGAGCGGTCACAACTTAGCAAAACTGATACGCGCGCCCTCGAACGAAATGACCCGACCCGAATTCGCCTGGTCGAGCGACCTCCCATGGCACGACGCGACGCACCCGATCGAATGATGCCACAAGGGAGAAAATGGAAAACGGGCCGCCCGAACGTGCACAAGGCACCAGGGCGGTCAAAAATTAGCAAAACTGATACGGACGCCCTCGAATGAAACGACCCAACCCAAACGTGCCTGGTCGGTTGACCTCACATGGTGCGACATGGCACGCCCGACCAAACGGTGCCACAAGGGAGCAAACGGAAAATGGGCCGCTCGATCGTGCACAAGGCACCCGGGCGATCACAACTTAGCAAAACTGATATGGGCACCCTCGAACGAAATGGACCGACCCGAACACACCCGGTTAGGCGACCTAACATGACGCAACACAACGCGCCCGACCGAACGATGCCAAAAGGGAGAAAACGGCAAACGGGACACCCAAACATGTACAAGGCACTCGGGCGGTCACAACTTAGAAAAACTGATACGGGCACCCTCGAATGAAACAGCCCGATTCGAACATGCTCGGTCCGGCGACGTCGCACGGCGCGACACAACGTTCCTGACCGAACGATGCATTAAGGGAGAAAATGGCAAACAGGCTGCCTGAACATGCACAAGGCACCCAGGCGATCATAACTTAGCAAAATTGATAGGGCGACCTCGCAAGGAGTGACATGGTGCGCCTGAACGAACAATGCCACAAGGGAGTGAATGGAAAACGGGTTGCCTGAATGTGCACAAGGCACCCAATTGGTCAGAACTTAGCAAAACGGATACAGGTACCCTTGAACGAAACAGCCCGAACCAAACACGCTCGGTGGGGTGACCTCACAAGGCGCAACACAGCGTGCCCAACCAAACAATGCCACAAGCTGGGAGAAAATGGAAAACGGGCCGCCCGAACATGCACATAGCAACCGGGCGGTCACAACTTAGCAAAACTGATACGGGCGCCCTCAAATGAAACAGCCTGACTCGAACGCGCCCAGTCGAGCGACCTCCCATGGCATCACATGGTGCACCCGACTGAATGATGCCACAAGGTACCAAATGGAAAACAGACCACCCAAACATGCACAAGGCACTTGGGTGTTCACAACCTAGCAAAACTGATACGGGTGCCCTCCAACGAAACGACCCGACCCGAACGCACTTGGTCGGGCGACCTCCCACGGCATGACATAACGTGCTCGACCAAATGATGCCACAAGGGAGAAAATGGAAAATGGGCCACGCAAACGTGCACAAGGCACCCAGGGGGTCACAACTTAGCAAAACTGATTTGGGCGGCCTCGAACGAAACGACCCGACCCGAATGTGCCTGGTCGGGTGACCTTGCACAGCGCGACATGACGCTCAAACAAACAATTCCACAAGGGAAAAAACAACAAACGGGCCACCGAAACATGCACAAGGCACATGGGCGGTCACAACTTAGCAAAACCGACACGGGCGCCCTCGAACGAAACGGCCCGAACCAAACACTCCCGGTCGGGCAACCTCACATGGCACAACACGGTGAGCCCGACCAAACGATGCCACAAGGGAGCATTAAATGGAAAACGGGCTGCCCGAATGTGCACAAGGCACCCAGGTGGTCACAACTTAGAAAAACTGGTACGGGCGCCCTCGAACGAAACAGCCCAACCCAAACGCGCCCGGTCGGGCAACCTCACATGGCGCGACACGACGCGCCTGACCAAACGAATATGCCACAAGGGAGAAAAAATCAAACAAGCTGCTCGAATGTGCACAAGGCACCTAGGTGGTCATAACTTAGCAAAACTGAGACGGGCGACCTCGAACAAAATGGGCCAAACCAAACAAGCCCAGTCGGGCGACCTCACATGGTGCGACACGGCACACCCAACCGAATGATGCCACAAGGGAGAAAATAGCAAACGGGCTGCCCAAACGTGCACAAGGCACCCGGGTGGTCACAACTTAGCAAAACTAATACGGGCTTCCTGAACGAAACGGCCTGACCCGAACACGCCCGGTCGGGCAACCTCACATGGCACACCCGGTTGAACACCTCACATTCAAACCTGATTTATCTACCTCTCCTCTCTATATGAGCATCCCTGAAGAATAAAAGTCCATGTGGGGCAAAGGAAATGGATATATATATATATATATATATATATATATATATATATATATATATATATATATATATATATATATATATATATATATATATATATATATATATATATATATATATACATGTGTGTGTGTGTGTGTGTGTGTGTGTGTGTGTGTGTGAGAAGGGATAAAGGTAGCAGTTGCCTCTCACATGTGCATACTATAGATATGGAACATGATATGAAAAATGTTTAAATTGTTAAAAAAAGAGCATTTCATTGTATATAAGGAATTCAACAGAGAAGCCATCATGTTTGATATGATGTTAATATTATTCCTAAATATTGGATCTTCAACCTTGATTCAAGTACAAGACATAGACTCGTATAAATATGGAGGATATATTTGTGAACATATATCAGAAACTTTGTGAAGTATATATCATTTTTTTAGTATACATGTTTCATTCGCGTTATCAGACTGTTTTTACTTGAAATTTTTTTGTCTTTCATAGAAAATATGGTTGATATTTCAAGTTGATTCTCATCGTGTTAATATCTAAAATAAGTATCTTTCATATAAATATATGGTTAATAAATTGGCCAATTTATCAATGTTACAAAACAATGTCAATAATAATATATTTGGATCAATGTTATAAACATACAAAATATCTACAAAACTAATATTATTATTAATATCCTTTTCATATTTCATTCATTATAACCAAAAAAAATTATGAAGCTTATGATATACTATCAACACGAACACATAAAGTTGAAGTTAATGATCGGTTGAGGTGAAATAAAATTACACTTTTTATTTCAGTATTGCAACGCTTTGGAAAAGATGTCGGAAAAGTGACATTTTTCAAATAAACATCGGTCTTGCGACATTTTGCTTCAAAACGTCGCAAGACCGACGTTTATTTGAGAAACGTCACTTTTCCGACGTTTTCTCCAAAGCGTCGCAATACCGACGAATGTGTAAGAGACATCGCAATTCCGATGTTTCATCCCATAAACGTCGTAAGACCGACGAAGAGTTTAAAACATCATTTCCGATGACAAACATAAACGTTGCAAAAGCGACAATGTCCCTAAACGTCGGTATAGTGACGGTTTTTGGCGGGATTTGAAAAATTGATAGAAATTGGGGAAATTTCCGACAATACGACAAAAGTGTCGGAACTAAAGTGTCAGAATTTCCGCCAAACATACTAGTGACAACTCTAAGACAAACCTTGTACAAGTGTCATTTCTCCCTTCTCCCATAAACGTTTAGGAAAACTTTAAGGCATGTGTCATTTCTATTTCATTTCTCCCACAAACTCAGAAAGGTGTGACTTTTGACATAACTTCATCAACCACCACTACTAGTTGTTTTAGTAAGTGCATAAAATAATTTTGCAAACCATGTAAATGTCATTTCTCCCAAAAACTAAATGCTTTCTCACATTAATTCAAAGCAAACTTTAAGGCCTAAAAACTAAACCTAAAGTGTCTGAACTCTCATAGGATAGTATCCCCCAAACTCAAGGCTTTCCCCCATTAATTCAAGGCAAACTTTAAGGCCTAAAAAATGAACCTAAAGTGGCTGAACTTCCATAGGATTTTAGTTTTTTGGTTGAGTCTTAACTTCTACAAGCTCTAAAGCAGTCTGTAAAGGGCTAGGTAGCCTCTGGATCTCATCCTTTCTTAAGGCATGTAATTTCTAGGTGTGATTTCTGCCATAAATTTTAAGGCAAACTTTCATGCAAACCATGCATGAACCATGTATATGTGTCATAAATCTCCCTTAAACTCTAGGAAATATAATATTTAACATATATCATTTCTAAATGTGAATTATACCACAAAAGGTAAGTCAAACTTTAAGATAAACCATGCACATTTCATTTATCTCATGCACATGTGTCATTTCTCCCATGCATTTGCAATAAATGTCAATTTAATATATTTTTATTTATTTATTTATTTTTCAGAGATAAAAAAACCCACTAAATATGGTTGAAAAATGGACATTATTCATATATGTTTCTTGCTATCCCAATCTACGAAAAGCAGTGATTACATATGTTCTTTCCAATATTGCAACTAGCAAATCCGTCCAAAGGAAAATGAGTATACTAGGAAGAACAACAAACAATAAGGCATATTATATTTCATTGATAGAAGGCTTGGGAACAAATATGGAGTATGGATCAAATGGAATTGTATTTTTCACCAATTCTGAACTTGTGTGCAATCAGATGAAAGGTGTGTACCAAGTTAAGAAGGAGAGGCTAAAATAACTGCATGGAATAGCAAACAATATTGTTAGCCAATTTCAATTTTTTAGTATAAGACATTGTACGAATGTGAATAAGATGTCTGCTGATCTATTGAGTGGGGCAATGCAAATATGAAATATGAATTAATAGATGAATTAGAATTATACGGGGCAACACCAATGCAAGATTCATTTCTCAGAGATGAATTAGTTTTGAGACGCTCTTCTTCAAAAATTCAAGATTCATCTCTCAAAGATGAATTAGTGTTGAGATGCTCTCCTTCAAAATTTATTGATAGAAATTGTAACATATCTTGGATATGTGTGTGTTTTGTACTTATAATTGCATATTTTTTAATGACCGTGTGTTTTTTTCAATTATATACCAAGTGTGCTCCCACCACACCATGTAAAGCGCAACTTGGTGAACTTCACATTTGCAACAAGTGGTGAACTTCACATTTTATAAAATTTAAATGTGAGGACTTCAGCAAATTTTTGTTTAAATGGAGATTCACGCTTTTTTTTTAATGAACATGTGTTTTTTTCAATTTTATACCAAGTGTGTTCCCACCATGTAAAGCGCAATTTGGTGAACTTAACATTTTATAAAAAAATTTGCTTAAATTGAGTTTCACACATCAATTAGTGCTTTGAAATTTGTGTTTTACATAATTTGTGTACACAAAATTACATTAATTTTCTAAAAAAAAATTGAATTTATTTTAAATAGTAATTTAAAAAAATAATTGTAAATGTCCACTGTAGTTATATATATCATGGAGGATGAATGAAGAATATGAACAGAATCTCATATCTCTACTAGAGAGGGGGATCAGGGATCGAGGGATGTTCATGGTATTTAAATATAATCTTAAATCTCCATACATATACATGCATGTGTGTACATATGGAAATGCCTTTTTATCAATTTTGTGAGTTAAATTAGTTTTTAATAAGTTTTATTTTTTATTTTTTAGGACCTAAGAGGAGAAGGGTGTCTACTCCATCAATGGAGCATGCCCATGGTTCACACAATCGTGGTATGGTTCAGACAATTTAATTAATGAATATGTACATGTATTTATATGTATGAATGTATTTTTGAATTGATTATAAATTCATATTTGTTTATGAAGCTTCTCTCTCCTCTCATAAGGTTGGTGGTGGTTTACATTCCCTTGGAGAGCCATCAATAAGTGTTGGCGAAATTCGTGAAGGTGGTGATATGTATTCCCCCAGAGGCCAATCAATGGATAGTCGTGTTGGTTCTCAACTAATCGGTAGTTGTGTTGGTTCTTGGCAGGGTTGTTCTGGTTCTCAAAAGTCTCAGGGTGGGCAAGATACTAGCCAACCACATTGAGGTGGCCATCAATTTGAATATTATTTTCATTCAATTTGTACAAATTTGTTTACATGTGTTTTTTTTGTATACAAAATTTTATATATTGATGCAGAGGTTGAAAAATTTGCTCCAAATGTTGCTAAAAAAAGATGTAGGGCAGAATTCATCATTCAAGAAGAAGGTTTTCCACCAACCACGACTTAACCATCTGACATTTCCGATATACCTTGGGAAACAAACATGCAGCAATGCACCTTATAAAGGTGTCAACATCTTCATGCAAAATCGAAGAGAGATCTTGTGGCTTTGACTCTACCTGCTAAGAGTCAATAAAGCTTGGAAATAGTTACACACTCTTTAGGCGAACTAGTAGATGTGTACTAAAAGCTTGGGCCAACCACTGATACTTTTGTAGAAGTGATGGGAAAAAGAAATGAAATAGTGATGGGTCCCGATAAATGGGAGGTTGTTAAACAAAGAGTTACAATATAAATGGCCAAGTCTATGTTTAATTTCAAAGAAGGGCTGAAAAGAAAGATACTGAAGGTGAAATATTTAAAGCACCCTCATATAGCTCACTATTTGTATGATAGACACCTTGCAGCCTATGGAAGACTCCCATGGAACGACAAGGTTCCGCTTTATTTTGAAAAATTATTTTATACAGAATTCTTTTTGAAAATGAAACCCAATTATAATGACCTTCCCTCTGAATTTTTTTTTCATGGGAAAGATCGATTGTGTGACCGTAGGGGCGCTAGGCGTGATGTTGAGTTACCTCGCCCTAAGCCACCATTGGCTAGTCAACCTCTTCGGGTCGAAACTTTGTGGTCAGAGATGGATGCCACTTCTCAAATTAATCGAGAAGAAAGGAATGCCATCATTGAAAATGTTCACAGTGGATTGGGTGGAGTTGATGTTTTTCTGAATTGACAAAGAGAACATGAGAATGCACGTGCTAATTTAGTGTATTATACAGATGAAGAGATTGACAACATGAGTGTTGAAGATCTCAAAACATATGCAAAGAATTGTCGCAATGGTTTCCAAGACCTAATTTTTCATGAGGAAGAGGGCATGGGAACGATATGCATTAATGGTTAGGGTTCAATTATTTTAACACATGTACAATTTTTTATTAAATACATATATACATACATTTATTTGTATACATTAATCTAACAAAAATGTATCATTATATGTTAACACCATTGTCAGTTGTCACGCTGGATGAATGAAGAAAAAGTTAATATCACGATTGGAGCCTCTGGTTCAAACAATCAAGATGGGTCCCACCATAAATCATACAATCAAGATGGTTCTCACCATCAAGATATGTTGGAAAATGTTAGTGTTTTTTAAGTGAACATGATGATGTACAATTATTTTTTTATCTATTATTATATATATCGAAACACGATGAGATATTTTTAAAATAAATAATTGTGCACACATGTACATGTACATATATATAATAAAATGTTTTAACAAATTATCATTTCGTCCGATGTTTTTGGGATGGCGGTACCTTCTTCCTTGGGAGATGTACCTTCTTCTTCCTTGGGAAATGTGCCAAATCCACCATCACAAGTATGAACAATTTTTCACTTTTAAAATTTATGTTTTTAAGTTATATATTCCACCTCAAAAGGTTCCATTAAAAAATGAGATATATTTAGATCTTTAGTTATTTTAATTTTTTTTAATTTTAGGTTTTGGAGATTTTCTTTCTGAGACACTCTTAGGAGATGTGCCAAATCCACCAGCACAAGTATTCAATTTTTCACTTCCAAAATATATATATATATATATATATATATATATATTGAAGTTTAAAAGTTTTATTATAAATTGAGATCTAGAGATTTATAGTTATTTTAAATTTTTTGAATTTTAGGTTCCTATAGAGGATTTCTTTTCTCCATGGACTCTAGCGATAGATATAGGAACATCCACACCATTTCAACCATTTGAACAAGTTGTCTGACTTTTTTTTAATATTACTGAAAATAAGTTTAAATATGCATTTTCCTTTGAAAATTTTTAATATATATATATATATATATATATAACTGTACATGCATATTGTATAGTTTACTGTTGAAGATGTTCCTGTGGGGGAAGTTTTAATGGACGAGCAACAAATGGAGAGGGAACCTCTTGAGGTATTGCATGATTTTTTTTTACATTTTGTTTTTTACATGAAGTTCTATATATTCTCACTCAATTTTAAAGCATTAAATTTTAATTTTTGTACACAATGTGTACAGGTTCCCCATGCTTCGTAGGATAGCTTGAGGATCGTGACTTTGCTAGGAGAGACACTACATCCATCTGTATTTGATGGATGATGCACATGCACACGTGCAACATTATATTTTCAATAGATTTAGTCTTAAATTTAATTGTTTGTATATAGTCTTATCTAGATGCATGCATATATAACTTGATACTTGATACTTGATACTTGTGAGATCTACAAATTTTGGACATATTTTATGTGAACTAGATTTGGTACATGTGAATGTGATATATAATGTTTTTAAAACTTAATTTTTGGATGGTTGAACTACATTTTTCATGTGAAGTAATGTTATAGTGTTATATAATTTGTTTTGTTTTTAAAACTCAAGTTTTGGATGGTTGAACTACATTTGGCATGTGATGTGAAGTAATGTTACTTGATGTGAAATAATTTGTTTTGTTTTTAAAGTGTTATGGTTGAACTACATTTGGCATGTGAAGTAATGTTACTTGATACTTGATACTTGTGATATATAATGTTTTGTTTTTAAAACTCAAGTTTTGGATGGTTGAACTACATTTGTCATGTGAAGTAATGTTGTGTTATAGTTTTGTTTTTAAAACTTAAGTTTTGGATGGTTGAAATACATTTAGCATGTGAAGTAATGTTGTGATCTATAATGTTTTGTTTTTAAAACTTAAGTTTTGGATGGTTGAACTACATTTTACATGTGATATAATGTTTTGTTTTTATTGGATATTTGAACTATAATTGGCATGTGAAGTAATGTTGTGATATAATGTTTTGTTTTTAAAACTAAAGTTTTGAATGGTTTAACTACATTTGGCATGTGAAGTAATGTTGTGTTATAATTTGTTTTGTTTTTAAAACTTAAGTTTTGGATGGTTGAACTAAATTTGGCATGTGAAGTAATGTTGTGATCTATAATGTTTTGTTAAATTAAAACTTAAGTTTTGGATGGTTGATCTACATTTGGCATGTGATATAATGTTTTGTTTTTAGATAGTTGAACTACAATTGGCATGGCATGTGAAGTAATGTTGTGATATAATGTTTTTGCTTTTAAAAATCAAGTTTTTGATGGCTCAACTACATTTGGCACGTGATTATGATATTATGTTTTTTTTTTTAAATTCAAGTTGTCATTTTCCAAAAAAAAAAAAAAAAATAACATGAATATATGTACATGTAGAAATGATTTTACACATGTTTGAATATATATGTTAAAACGATTGAAGTACAATATATATATATATATATATATATATATATATATATATATATATATATATATATATATATATATATATATATAAACAATCATAAGATTCTAGTTCTTGCTATATGTGTCAAACAATCATAAAATTTAAAAAGTGCAACATTTATATGTATCTAGTACGTGTAACAATTTTCATCAATGCATGTATAGAAAATATATTTTCAGTTAATTCCATTCTAGAACATGTATATCCAGTACGTGCAACATTTTTCATCAATGCACATAGAAAATCTACTTTCATTTAATTGAATTCTAGAACATATATATCCAATAGTTCAACATTTTTCATCAATGCAAATAGAATTTAGCTACTTTTAGTTGATTTCATTCTAGAACATATATATTCAGTACGTGAAACATTTCTCATCAATGCACATAGTAGAACTACTTGAACAGTTAATTGTGTTCTAGAACATATATATATCCAATACGTGCAATATTTTTCATCAATGCACATAGAAAAGTTACTTTCAGTTAACTTCCTAGAACATGTATATATCCAGTATGTGAAACATTTTTCATAAATGCACATAGAAAAACTACTTTTAGTTAATTGCATTCTAGAACATATATATCGAGTACTTGAAACATTTTTCATCAATGCACATATAAAAAATACTTTCATTTAATTTCATTCTAGAACATATATATCCAGTCCTTGCAACATTTTTCATCAATGCACATAGAAAAGCTACTTTCAGTGAACTGCATTCTAGAACATATATATATCCAATACATACAACATTTTCATCAATGCATGTATAGATAAGCTAATTTCAGTTCATACTAGTGTGCATGTACCAAAACAATGTACATGTGCAAACACTTGCATAGATAACATAACAAGGCAGCTCAATAGTCGAGTTCTGGAAGTTCTAAAACATGAATCTAAAGAGAAGAAATTGTTGGACAGTTTAATCAAAAAATTTCCAATGGAATTCTATCTTCAATGATCCGTTCATGATCTGATTTTGACATTTTCCATTTCTTAATTTTTGTTTTTTTCTTTGATTGAACCTCTATTAACTTGATGTGTGTTGCACACACCAAGTGACTATATTGACAACTTATGACATCAGATTCATAGTATTCAAAGTAAACAAAATCCCCACTTTGATTAGTTTGTCTGAAAAAATAACCTTTCAGTATAATAGATCCTTTTTCATATGGAAACCCGTGATCATTATATTCTTCTAATAATTTCATCTTTCGTTCAATGCAACGCATCAAATAATACTTCACATTTTCATCGTTGTCAGTAGGTGCAATTACAACAAAACCATCTCCTACACAATAAAACAAACTTATGTATTTAAATTTAGATCATAATTAACATGAAAAATTAACTTTTAAATAATTTTAGTATCTATATCTAGATCTTTATCATTTGAAAGCAATTCAAATGTTACCTTCTCTAACAAGATCAGAAACTTGATGACCATCACATGATATTGTAATCTCCTCTGATTTCATTTCTTCAAACATTGCAATGGACATTTTCCCCTTTGTATTTAGCTTTGCATGTTTCCAATATTTTACATACATTTTAATTTCACAAACATCATTGGATTCTATGTTGTCTATGCAAACATGACAAAAACAAGAATATTTTCTTTTATCCACATGCAAACACATTTGTGGACAACGTTGTTTTAATTGAATGCAATTTTTTATTCCCTTTTATTGCTTCAACGTCATTTCTAATTGATCTATCTACATCTTCGATCCCAATATGCCAAGAAAAAATATATATGGAAAATTCAAAGAAGAATGTAAATATGATATCAAAATACCATCAAAGGTAATCATTGTGATAAATTTACACTGTTTAAAATTGGATATCTAATAAAAATTAAATTGAATGTACCTTCGCACTTCCCTTGTTCGGTTAGTCTCATTGCTTAGAGCAGCGATGCACGATTGAACAACTTATTTAGCGTCCACAATTCGGTTTGCTGAGGGGTTCGTTTGATATCTTTGAAGTGCTCATTTTATGCATGCCCTTGCACCCTCATGTTCTCCTTTTCCATGGCCAGTCTCAAAGAAATTCCAACAATGTTTAACGCAAGTTTTCTTATGAAGACAAAAAAACCAAAGGAATGATCATGAATATTTGAATTGACTTGTGCATCTATCTCACCGTATCCATTGTATATTGAATTTTATTCCATGACTTTTCAAGGAGTCATAAATCTTTCCAAAACAGTGTTGTACAAAATATGTATCATGTGTACCATCGTCACTGATATAAAAGTGATATTCTTTAATAACATGTTGATTTTCACCAGTGCTTTCTATATGATCGACATTTTGTTTAGCATGTCCATATAGAATATGGACGAGCATGGAGACTTGGTCATAATGATAGTATTGACTCTGAATTTCTTTTTCTGGAACAAATGTGTAGTTTTCTGCAAAATCAATTACTGACAAAAAGGTCCTTGGTGGAAAAATTTCACGGGATTTTTCGAATCTCATGTCTTCCCATCAAGCTCTATGGGAATTCTTGGTGTATTTATAAATTTCTTCCTCAATCTTTCTCAAAAAATCTATCACAAAAATTTATTCTTCTTGTAATTCAATTCTTTTAGCACTATTTGAACCTTGAACTGATGTATGGATATATTCATATCTCTTCCATTTCACTTTCATGTTTGAAAATGATTGATCATTTATATAAGTACGATATTTGTTTTGAAATTTAGTCAAATTTCCTCAATCATCATATTTTTTACCACCAACACATTTCTTTTCACAAAATAATTCATCGCTTTCTCTTTCACATAGAATTTGAGATATGAAATCACGGATAGTGGAAGGAGGAGGTGAATCTTTCCAAAATGTTCTACCAAAATTAAGGAATGTTTCATAATATAATTGAAATTCCACATGATAACGACAACAACAAGTGTTGCGTACGGTGATCGATTTAAAATACCATGGTTTTTGTTGAACAAAAGCATTGATTGAGACATGAATTTCATGATTCTCTTATTTGAACTTGTTGAAAAACTCTATATGAGTGGTAACCAAGAAATGTTTTTCATGTTCTTCATACTGATTTCATGCTATTCTTCTTCGGATCACATCCCTTACATTTGGCGAAACACGTGAATTTTTCTTCCAATATTCATATTTGTTTTTTTTTTAATTTTCTCCAAGTTTATCTTTGTATGGTTTCCTACAAATAGCTCTCCAACAAGTGAGTTCATCATTTACATCTAATTGCAGCCAAAATTTCTGATGTTTGTGCAAAGTTTTTCGTGAGTTTCCTAATGCTCGTGCCATAGATTTTACCAAGCAATTCTCTTTAGTACTTGATGAAACCACTTCCATATTTATTTCTCTACGTACAACTAAAACATTTTTCTGTCTAGATATTCTAATTGAATTTATAGCACTATTTATATTTTGTATCACATTTTCATTCTTTTTATATCTTTTGTTGATTTTCAAATACCCAACCTTTCAACATTTGGGCTTGAACTGTCACATTTTCCTTTATGAAGTACGTATCGAAAATTCATTTAACACAATATCATATAACATGGTCAGATCTTTTATCTCCATATGTGTGAGTGTCAACATTTTCTAACATCTCATCATCGTCATTGATTTCATCTGTACAAATTTGAATGAATAGTACATAATAATTTTACATATTCAATAAATAACTAAATTAATAAATATGTATAATTTCAATAATACGAGCATGTGTCCAACATATATATATATATATATATATATATATATATATATATATATATATATATATACACACCTTGTGATTCTATTTCTTCACTTTAATTTCTTTCAACATTTTCAACATCTTCAATCATTGGTTCAATATCTCTTTGAATTTCTCTTTCAAAATTTTGCATCTCATCATAAATGTTTTATGGAATATCTCTCTCTGCTTACATTGCAAAATATTTTTCAAATTATTTCATCAAATAAAAATTAAGCTCGAACACATTTTACACTAGGAAAATTTGACATATGAAATTCATAATATTTACATTTACATACATACTTCAACTTCTAGTTGAGATTGATTTTCCCATTCAATATTTGAGAGTGCTTCTCTCTCTCTTTTGCAAGATTCTCTCTCCTGTTCTCTACGTTCCTCAGGTTCTCTTGTTCAATCATATTTTCTCGCACAATTCCTTCGATTTCCCATGATAATTGAGTATGAAGTTCAAAACATTTCCTTCAAAAATTTATACAAAAAATCAATTAAAAATAACATCACAAAATATTTAATTTAAAAAAAAAAAAACTCATTTTAAAAATTTTGCAAAAAATACATACTTCAATCCAAAACACTTACATTAAAAAATCCGAGAAAAAAATGTCTTATAAAAATGAAACATAGCTCAAAATATTTCCTTCCAAGTCCTACAAAAAAATTTCTTTTAAAAAGTTAGACAAAAACTTATTTTAAAAAATCATTATAGAAGATTTACTTCAACCCAAAACACGTACTCTAAAAAAACATCACTTCAAAAAATACCTCCAAAAATGTCCATTGAAAATTAATTACAACTTCTTAAAAAATGCCACTTTAAAAAATACTTCAAAAAAGACTCTAAAAAAAATCACTTTAAAAAATTCCTCCAAAAAATGTCCTTTGAATATTAAGCCTAAAAAGATTCCTATCAAAATTAAATCAAAAAAATGTCTTTTGGAAATTAAGCCCAAAAACCTCTCAAAACAAAATACATCCAAAAAAATGTCATTTTAAAATTAAGCCCAAAACCTCTAAAAACAATGAAAATTAAGCCCAAAACTTCTAAAAAGAAAATACCTTAAAACCAAAAAATGTCTTTTGGAAATTAAGCCCAAAAACCTCTAAAAACAAAATACATCCAAAAAAATGTCCTTTGAAAACTAAGCCCAACATTTCTAAAAAAAATACTTAAAAAAAAAACCAATGAAAATTAAGCCCAAAACTTCTAAAAACAAAATACCTTAAAAAAAAACAATGAAAATTAAGCCCAAAACCTCTAAAAACAAAATACCTTAAAAAAAAATGAAGCCCAAAAAACATCCAAAAAATGTATCACATACCTCCAAGAAAAGTCCTTAAACCCAAAATAATCCTTTGCAAAAATGTCCTTTGAATGTACCTCCAAGAAAATTCCTTAAACCCAAAATAATCCTTTGCAAATATGTCCTTTGAATGTAACTCTAAGAAAAGTCCTTAAACCCACAATAATCCTTTGTAAAATCAGACCTTTGCAAAATTAGACCAAATGAAGTAATGTGCAAAATTATGTGAAAATAATGAATGCTTTTACATCAATTTATATTGTCGTGAAATTATTTTTTTGGAGGGGCTTCATTGTATTTTCTGGGAGACGGAAAGTCAAGTAAATGTTTGGCCGAACTTTTGTGTTGTTAGACTTAATGGGCTTTCGGTGCAAAAAATAATTTAGCCAAACTTTTTTACAAGTTCTTCCGAACTAACACGTCTGCAATTATGCAGAGCCAAGCTATAAATACATATTTTCAACTTTGGACTGATTAAACTCCATGAAACATTCTCAATTAACTATGAAAACCAAGACAAGCATTTTCAGAATTCAATCTACTTTCAAGAAATATAAATTTTGTGGAATTTCATAAATATTTACTAATTTTAATTAATTTAGTAATAAAACAGGTGCAAACAATTTCTGAAGGTCATTATGATTCGGTGAAATCAATATTTTGTATCTTCCAAAATACACTGTAAAAAAATTGAAAAATTTGTGGTGCATTACATTGGTCCATCGTCTGTAATAGGTATTTTTTAGATTTTTAGTTTATAACTTATATGCTGAGAAATTTCGTGCATCACTAAACATATTCAAAATATGCAAATTTTTCATATTGGATCAGTTCAGAAAATTCTATTAATTATGATATGCATCAGTTGGTTTTGTAAATATAACAAAACAAGATTAGACTTTGTCTAGATTGTTGTAACACATTTTGTTTCTCAAAAACAAAAAGTTTCAAAGAATACACTAGTGCGTATTAACATGAATTCTTATGAATCTTTTGATTGTTAAAAAACACACACTCAAAGAAACGCTAAGTTGACATATCAATTGTGTATAAAATAATTCCAAACAATAATTAATAGAAAGCTAATAAAATTTCTGACAACTTTTTTTTTATCGCAAAATGAAATTCTAAATAGAAAAAACTGTTTTGGCTTGCAGAAAGTTGAAGAACATAAAAAAAATGATATTTTTTTCTCAAAAAAGGGCAAAAAGTGTTAGGAAACTTCACATTTTCAGCCATTATATTCATTTACAGAAGAAAACATAGATAGAGCCATACATAATCATTGATAAAATACATGCTTATAACTAGCATAATAACATCATAAATACCATGGATATAACATCAATGAAATCCAAATAATAATCAATACATTTGAATACCAAATACCAGAGGAATGAGATTCTCATTAATGAATGTAAAAACAAACCGGAGATGGGGCTTCCATGTTGCACTCAACCATAGATTGGTTGAGCCAAATATATTTTCATCCAATCACCCTGTGCCATATTCCAAACATGAATGTGGGACTCAAACTGAAAAACCAACCAGGGCATCCTGAGGCTAAACCACCTCACCCTCATCAAATAGAAATAAACTTACCGTGATCCACACTTGATCACTAGGCCAACATAAGCATGGATATCATTGGACTCTCTCCACCTAAAACATGAGGAATGTTCCTGTCTCCTAGTCTCTCAGGCTTTACTGCAACCACAATCCAAATCAAGGGTCACTAAGCCCTAAACTGAGACATACTTTCCAGGATTTACCGCAATCCCATACATGGGATTCCTAGGCTTGAAATGGAAAGCAACCACCACCTCACAGGCTTTACAACAATCCAAACCTAGATTACTAGGCTCAAAACCGAGGCAACAAATGAACCAATTCTACATTCATTCAGATATCCACCTCACTCAACTTTTAATCCATTCATTAATCGAGCTAAACCAAAACATGAGGACTCCACAACACCATGGCTATCCGGAAATGGCAAGGCTAGTTTGAATACACTATCACACCTAGAAAAACCCATGCCAAGGTAGCAAAGAACCACGTGAAATACCATGCATTCCAAATGTAGTAAGGAAATCATACATGAAAATCAATACCTACAAAGAATCATGTTGTAGCTACTTGATTCTTTCTCCTTGCTTGCTTCCTCCTTTTTCCTACTTTTTTCCCTTTCTTGTTCCAAGCCAAAATGCTGCAAAAATTCTAAGTTTCCAAGAGAGAGAGAGAGAGAGAGAGAGAGAGAGAGAGAGAGAATAATGAGAGAGCTCCAAAAATTGCACTGACAAAAGGTACCAACTAATCCTCATAAGACTTTTTATGGAAGAGGTTTTTATTTTCTTCGTTTTCCATTATTTCCTTCATTTTCCTCCTCACATGCAACCTATGAACTTTCATCTCCCTTTTCTCCCAACTTCCATTACTCTCATAAATAAATGTGCCAAAAATGCCATTTTGCATCTCCTTTTCCTTTGCCTTTTCCTTTGCCAATTTCCTTGGCCATAATAAAGCAAATTAACACCCCCTAGGATGTTTTCCCCAACATTCAACTTGGAATAAGTGTCACATCAATTGTGGTTGTTATTTTTAACTTTTATTACATGGATTTTTCACCAAGGTTGTTACATTTTAAATCTTAATCGATGGCTCAAACTATTTCTCTATTGATGTGTGATTTTCTACATGATTTGAATCTTATATCAATTAATTATGATTAATTAACCATATTTCCTAAGTTTAGACTTGTGGAATATTAAAAAATAGGCTAATAATCTAATTGAGATACTTTTAGGTAAAATTTCTAGAAATATTTTATGGGTTATGGAGAACTCAAGTGTTTTAGACTCTCCACAAAGTTTTGAGACTAGAAAATGTTATGGTGTTGTACTATTGGTACAACACCTTGTATCTCTCTCACTCTCTATCACATTCTTGATGTCTAGCCACCATGATTGTCTGCCACTGCCCACCAACCACTGCGCAACTCTAATGCTACATCTCTGTTTCAATTGAGAGTGTTATGTTGATGCCAAATTTTCATATGCAGCGCAACTCCCTATGATCTATTGTTGCTTCTAATCCAATTGCAACTGAGAAGCATCCTAAATACTAGATCAAATGTGCCAGTTTCATTTGTCTCAAAATTCCTTACTGCTACTAGCCACTACACAGTCTACTAAAGAATCTATGCTGCTATTGACTTTGCACTATGACACTCTACACTTTTGGAAACACGGCACTACACTCCTCAACATCTGACTGCTACTAGTATGCAACTATTACCCTAGAATTTGACTGCATCATTCATTCTAATCTATCATTCTACTGAATATTGTGGGCCATTGTAGTAAATTAATGGTCCATTAGGGGGGAAATCAATGGACCCTGCCCAAATTCTGCAACTCTGGGACTATAAATCCATATCACCCCACCTCACTCCTAGAGGTATAACTGAAAACATAGTTAATTATTCGTCCAACCTGATGGACAATTTAACCATCTCTATGGATGTTGTCACCTAGTATTTCTTCTCCTACTTTTCCTTCTTCCTTAGAGGAAATTGGGTACTATAGCAACAAAATTCACCAAATATGAAGCACTTGACCTTATATACGTCCTTCTTCTTCTTAATCTCCTCGTTTCCTTGATTGAAACCCTTTAATGCTAGGGCCACATTATCCTCTTCCTTATCACCCTTCACGACCTTTTTGCTACTTTCGCTAATGGTGCTCTTTACTAAAGCCTACCTCAATTCCTCCTACTATAGGTCATACCACATCCTGTCCTATCCAGGCGATGTGTCTCTACCCAAACTATTTTGGAACAACACTTGCTACTCCTATGATACATTTTTCAGTTCCAATAGTGCAAGCACCTTCAGTTGGGATGCCTCTCCAACAGTGGAAAGTTTATTACAGACCTCCTGAATATTGATGTGGAGTGGATCTATGCCTTCACCCTTCTACATCTTGATTCTTCTCAACTTCTCCTAGAGAAACATCTTCCACTGCTGAGAAGAGCTCTGATATAGCTGGGAGAGAGAATCCCACATTTTCTTGGTAGTGTTCTTGACATACATATGTGAGAATATATGATATTAGGTTCCATCCAAGATCATATGCTTTGCCTTCATCATTTCCTTCTTGTACTCCTTCAACTGATCTGCATCATGGGGTATTGTTACCACATTATCCACATAGAATTTCAATCCATATTCATTGAAAAGGAAGGACATCTTAGCCTTTTGGATGGCATAGTTAGAGGCTCCCTCCAACCTATCGTGACCTCTAATCCCCACTGGGGTGATCTATAAATATGGTCTAAAATCTCCCTCTTTCACTCTGCTTAGTTGTTGGATATACTACACACACTCCCTTTTGGAGTAAGGAATTATGCCCACCACTCCTACCAATATGCAATAGGAAAATTGGATTTCTAAAACTTGAAATCCCCTGTGGTAAATTTCCCTCATTGTCTGTTATTTCTCTTTCACCTAACACTTATTCTACTTTTCAAAACTGTTGCAAAAACATACGTGCCCAAACAAGGAATTTTCTCAATGAAAATCTGAGCTTCTACTGCTCCCTCTACCTGTCGGAATCATTCAACTGGAAAGTCAAATTTTTCTGCCAACCTGCAATAAAAAAAAATAAAAAAAACTTTCCCCAAAAAATGTGACCTGCCTCGTTGAGGCTTTGCATAGCCCCCAGAAAAATAATCTTCTTTCTCCCTTTGAATAACGAATTATTTTCTCTTTGCTTCTGAGCTTCCCCTTCTGATCAATCATGCTTTGATACCATGTGAAAAATTCACCACTAAAATCCTATTGTAACAACCAAAATTATTTCTTCCAACTATAATTAATTTTACAGTATATTGCTATGAAAACAGTGAAATAATCACACTACAATATCCACAAAAATACTGTGGAAAATAATAGTGTTGGAAACTGATAAATATGCTAGTACACACACATATACATTGAAACAATTACTTTTGGGAAAAAGTACTCGGGAAAACCCAACTTTAGAAAATCAGTGCAACAACTAAGGGTTTATATTATTAAACAAAAATGAAAATATTTGAGTATGATATGGATGCCAAATAAAAGTTATCCTGTAGAGAAAATACTAAAAAAAATTATCTGACAGAGATTAGCCTCACTTTGAGCAATCTTGACACTTAAATGCCTTTGAAAATCATGTTGTCCACCTAGCTCTGCACAAGCCCTCCTCCACTTCTCTGTAGTTCCTCAAACACTATAACTCAGAACTTCTACAAATTCGATCGTCATATATGTTGTTGATTGGGAAAATGTCTCTACAACACTCTAGAAATGTCTTATGACCTCTGGAACTGATAACCAACTTAACCCCAACAAAATCGAACTACCCTCTAAATATTTTCTACTTCCTCTACGAAACCTCCTAGAGAAATTTTTTCCTCTCGGCAATTTACTTGTCAGATATGAAAAATATTCCTTTGGCCTCACTGTCCCTATTCCTCTTTATCTACGTTTCCCTTCTGAAGTTAGAACTCCTCCGGAAACTAAATACTTCTCTCTAGAAAATAAAACCCTCCAAGGAAAATTATTCTACCAATCAAATTATTCTTATCATATTCTATTGGGACTCCAACGACCAAGATTAAATCTTAATCAACCGCTCAAATTATTTCCTTGTTGATCCATGTGAATTTGTAGATTATTCACACCTTATTGTAATTAATTATGATTAATTAACTAGATTTATTAATTTTAACTTAGGAAATATTAAAAAATAGGCTAATTATCTAATTGAGACACTTATCAGCGAAATTTCCAAAAATGATTTTTGGGTTGTGGATAACTCTTGTGTTTTAGCCTCTCCAAAAAGATTTGAGACTAGAACACCTCCAACGCTACAAAAACTAACATTATTATTCCTTTCAGTTTACAATATCAATCCCTTGGGTTTATCAATCAAAGGGTTTATATTCATAGTGTACAATATTATTCATAGGGTTAATAATATTAATCCTAGGGTTTAATGTAAAGTCATTGTGTTTATAATCATGACCAACCATGGTCAAACATAGACCAACATCATATTGTGACAAATATTGTCTTAATATGAAAATAAACCATGGTCGACCATTGTCAACCATCATCAATCATGGAAAGCCATGGTTCAATGTCATATTGTGACAAAAATTGTCTCAATGTGAAAATAAGGCATGGTCAACCATGCTTCAATGTTGCATTGTGATAAATATTGTCACAATATGAAAATAAATGATGGTCAACCATGGTCAATTATGGTCAATCATGGTTAACAAGGTTCAAAAATGTTCCAACGTCACATTGTGACAAAAATTGTCTTGATATGAAAGTCCCCTATGGTTAACCATGGCAAACTATGGTACAACATTGCATTATGAAAAATATTGTCCCAATATGAAAGTAAACCATGGTCAACCATGGTTAATCATGGTAAACCATAGTCAATAAGCATGGTCTCATTGTGACAAAGATTATCTGAAGATCCAATGTCACATTGTGACAACCATGGCCATCCATGGTCAACGACGACCAACCATGATCCAACATCACATTGTGACAAATATTGTATTAATATGGAAATCAAACATTGTCAACCATGGAAATAAACCATTGTCAACAAAGGTCCTTCCGACCCCAGGTTTTTCTTCACCAAAAATTGTTATGCTTGTCACCACTTGCATTTATAAGCTCCGACCTTGGGCTCCTAAACTTCCTTCATCAGTTATGACCATTTCTCATTATCATGCATATTTTAACCTCTCACACCCCACTTGTTACATCAGATACCCTGGTCCCTTGCATCAATACTTCTCTCAATCAGTTGTTGCTTCCTTCTTGTCGGCTCCACCAACCATCTTGAAAAAAGGGGACAGTACCTTGGATGGTTGTTCACCTCAATAGGGGTATTCTCAGATGGAACTATAGGATTCATCATTGCCCATTGATGTCATTGATCCTTCTTACATTCAACTGCAACATAAGATTTCATGTCAAGATGGTATTGTTCTTCAACACCATTGCACTTTTTTAGAATTTGTCGAAGACCCATGCCATCATAAGCATCTACTTTAGCAATGCTTACACGGGAAGGTCCCCAGCCAGAAACCCGTGCATACAATGAGAATTTTCTCTAAAAACATGACATATCAATGCATGTGGGAACTACATTCATGTATTGTCAAAGAAAAAAAATACCCTCGAGGGCGTCAGCAACTCTCGTCACCAACCAAACAACGGGTCACTACCACACAAGTGACACAGAAAAAACCTTATCTGTCAGATAAGCTTTAACTAGCCAAAGTATCACGAGCATGGGACATGCCTGCCTTGTAGAAGTAATTTATTTATTTTATCTCTTGCAGCTTTCCAATAGAACATGGTACCTCTTTTACTCACGGTAAGGGGTTTCCAACCTTAGGTTTCACGGAAGTTACCATCTCTCTCTCCCAAACGGATTATAAAGAAAAGAAACTATAATGTATTTTGGCTATACAGTTATTCCTAGACCCCATACATTAGGGGGAAACTTATATCACTAGAAAATCATACAAGCAAAAGGCATTAGGAAATGTCAAGCAGAAGGTACAAATAAGAATTTACAGGGAAGAAAGACATTACAGGATCTGAAAAGTTTAACTTTTCCTAAGGTAAAGAAGGTAAATTTATTAAATAGCTTACATAAGGCACTAACCCTAAGAGATTTGTGCAGCCTTTTCTTTGATATTAATGAAGATCATTGCAGTTATCCCTCAGATAGCCATGCGGTCTTGGGTATGGTGTAAAGTCACCATTCGAGACCACTTGGCACACTTGAAGAAGAATATTACCACTCAAGCCAGAAAATTACAGCCTCCTTAGAGCCACCTTGAGGCCTTAAGTGCAGCACACAATAGAATCAACCTCCCACTCTTGTGTTAACATCCATCTTGTACCAAGAGAGGGAGGGAAATTTTGAAATTTTCCTATAAAATACCACCATGGGAAGAATAATGGGAGAAAACATTTTTAAGCTGGCCACACTGCTTGAGAGAAAACCATGATTTTGTTTTCCAAGTAGCAAGGAGTGGAAATATTCAGTTGTTGGCCATCCAACACATCAATCCAAGAGAATAAGTTCACCAAGTGTCCGTTATTCTACCATCCTTCGAGAAGAGAGAGAGGCTTGTAAGAATCTTAAAGGGAAGAGACCCCCTTGCCTTGAATATTATAGCTCCATAACTCTAAGGATTCATTGCAATAGATTTAGCACCCTATTATCTTATACCATCAACAACTAATAAAAGGGAAAGACTTCTCTGTTTGGATTATTGGTGTGTTTGATTCGATTGAGATTGTTATTGTAAATGAGTATTTTGTTTTTTGTTTATTATTTATTGTAGCATGCTATGTTATTTACTTAGTTTACTACATGTTATGTTGTTCCATTAACAATATAACAAACTAATTGACCAGTTACTTTCTTGTAGGAAAGCAACCTCCCCTACCAAGCACGATGGATTTCGTCCTCGATGCATCGAATGAACTACAACACACATAAATGTAGTTGGGGAATTAGGCAAAGCGAATGGATCTACAAAAAAATCGTAATACCCATACTTGGTCCTGAATGTGATCTTGTATATGTCCTCTTCTTTGATATGTACCTGATGGTATTTTGATCTCAAGTCGATCTTATAGAACACTGATACTCCCTTCAACTAATCAAACAAGTCAACAATCCTCGACAACAAATACTTGTTCTTGATGATAAATTTATTCAACTACCTGTAGTTAATGAAAAATCTGATAGTACCATCCTTCTTCTTCACAAAAAATACCTGTGCACCCCATGGCGATACACTTGGCATAATGTATCCTTTTTCAAGAATCTCTTTTAGATACAACTTAATTCTACCAACTTAGGTGTGCTCATCATTTAAGGTGCTTTCGATGTTGGCATTGCCCCTGGTACCCACCCAATAGAAAATTATACCTACCTATGAGGTGGAAACTCTGAAATATCTACAGGAAATACATTTTCAAACTACTGTAGAACTGGGTAGCTTCTCAAAACATCTGCATCCTCAACTTCCTTACCTTTGTCACTAGAAATATGCACTATGAACAACACACACCCTTTCCTGTGATTTCACTTGGCCTACATGGTTGTCACCATCCTAGCTGATATGGATTTATTCTTTCCATGTAAGACTCTTGGTTCCCCATTGTCATCCAATCACTCAATGGCTTTGTCATAACAATCCACCTTGGTCTTGTGAAGGTATATACACTCAATACCAAATAGAATATTGTATGAACCCAATGGAAATATGTTCAAGTGTGTTTTTGTAGGCAGACCATTTAACTCAAATTCACAAGCTCTTACCCAATGGTGAACTCTTTTCTTTGTACCTGTAGCAAAATTCACTAACTAAGATTCTGCATGAATTTCTTTATTCAAGCCACACTTATCCACCAAGTTGGGGCTAAAATATCCATAATTATATCGAGGGTCAATAAAAATAGAAATAAATTGATCACAAATATTACTGTCCATCTCAATGATATATGCCCGATGATATGTCTACATATTGTCCAGAACTATGTAAATACGAGGAATTCTCTACCCAACATCCCCAACGGTCTACTCCTCATGTTCACAATATATATGAGGCTTAGCACCCTGATTCTATGGAAAATATCTCTTATGGTGTTCATAACCGCATGCCCAACACTCCAATCATCCAATACCATCACCTATATTCTTGTGATGTGATCCATGTCCCTATCTAGCTACATTAAACTTATTTTGTGGTGCCACATTTTCTTTCTCCTTTGCCTTGTCAGGCCTTTCTCTTTTCGGCTACCACTTACCTTTACCTTTGTCTTTCTCTTTCCACCCTTATTGGGATTCATTCTTATGCTTTGATTGTTCATAGAAATGCTTCAATTTCCCAATGACTTCCACAAGTGACCAAGGCTCATCAGACTCAATCTGATCTCTAAATTCTAATGGAAAAATACTGAAAAAATGTTGAACTTTAGCCTTCTCATATTTAAGATATGGTACATAGATCAATAGCTCCGGGAACTTAGTCATGTACTATTCATTTATCATTGAACCCATATTTAGCTCATAAAATTATTTGGCCTTATTGTCGTAGTGCCTTTCTGAGAAGTACTTCTTCTTGAAAAGCCTCTTCAACTTATGCTAACTCAAATCATCTGTCCTGATGTATCTCACCCGATTCACATCTTCCCACCAAATGTCTAGTTTAACTTTCAAGTTGAAGATAACAATTTTGGCCTTCGTTTTATCTGTGTACTCATGCAACTCAAGGAATTTTTTCATCCCAAGTATCCAAGCCTTTTCATCTTCTGGTTTCATCGTATCTCCATCAAACATAGGTGGTTTTTCTTTCTTAAATTCATCTGGAAAGTATCCCCTATCACTCCTCATGTAAGGATTATGACGATGAAAATCATAATTCCTATCCGAATAATTAGAATAGTACCTGTATCCATCACCCCTCTTATCCAGATTATCCAAAAACTTTTCATCTCTCACTGTTTCAACTCTATCCGACTTGTGTCTACTAGGAGACCTACTACCATATGGCCCACTAGTTATGTCCTCTTGCCCATGGTTGATCCGAAGTGGTTCTTATCAATGCAATTTTGGCAAACTCTTAAGGAGTATTGCAATAACCTCTTCTTATTTATCTTGTGCCTGTATGATTCTATTATTATCTTCCTTACAACTCCTTATTTCTTCCTTCAAGCTTCTCAATGTGTCTACAAAATCAGAAGGGTGCCCCCCACACTGCTCATCTTATTCATAGGGAGAGTGTTTCTATTCGACCATATTGCTATAATTTCATTTTGATCTCTTTCCTGCAAGGCATAATATTTTAACTAAACCAAATCATAATAAAAAATGTACCTTAGTATAATTAGGGGAGGACGCATCATCTTCAAGATCATCCAAATTAGCGTAATAAATGTACAAACATAATCATAACAACATATAGATATATAACAACTAAGTGTACCAACACATAACATCATTCTAGTTAGAGTCCAGTCATCACTGCATGACCATATCACTACACATACTATGACCTCATGCATGGAAAAATCAACCATACTAATGTACATGGACAATACACAATCATAAAAATAGACAATACACAAGTGTACACATGGACATTACACAAGGATAAACACAGACAATACACATGCATAAACACATGTAACTAAGCATAAATGGATAATACCTGTAACAAAATGTAACATGTAAAAACACCATGTAAAAAATCATACAAGCACGATACATGTTGGAAAAAATAACAACATGTAACCAAGAATACACTCATGATGACACACCTCCCAATAACAACATCCTCTTCTACATGGCGACATGACTACAACCATGAACGACACCATGCATATGAAACCAACATATGGAACACAAGGATAGTTAACTCAGATGTAATGACATGAACGTATGACCAAAAGATGCCACCCATCCAGTCCAAGGGGTGAACCATGCTCTAATACCAGTTTGTAACACCCTCATCCCACATATACCTAAGTAACCGGCCAACTAGGGTAAGTATGCGACGAGAGGCTACTATGATGAGATTCAACCTCTTAGGTGACCTTAACGAAGTGGAACCGATGGAAACACATCATACATACCTTCCACATCCATAATAAGACTCCTAGGAACCATCCCAACAACTCAAGTAACTAACCCCTGAGTCCCACTAAGGTTTTAGTCCTTCAAACCTCTGAACTCTCCCATAGTATAGGCATGGGTGCGTCTAAGAGGCTCTGGACGCTTCGAAAACATATGCAAGCATGCGTCCAGGGGATTTTTCCCATAGACCCATGCTAGCGTTCCCGAGTTTTGAGTCACTTTTTCAGGTCCATAACCCAGGTCATGTCCTAGAATTTAATGACAATATCATACATGAAATATAACATTGAAAAATGGTGTAAAATAAAATACATGAATAAGGACTTGACTGGACCCCTACTAACCATGACAAGAATTTCGTCTAACATGTCACAAATATGTAATATACAAGTTTAAATAACATATTTTAGCATAGGGGTCTCATGCTCATCTGATAATCTCTAAGAAGCATTGTTCCCTTATATCATTAGTTGCAGTATCATCTATTAGGTCATACATACATTGTTTACTCATTTACAAATAAGAAATGAGGAGAGCCATACATCGTCATTGTCATAATACATGCTTATAATTAGCATAATAAAAACATAAATATCAAGGATACATCAGCCATAGAATCCACATATAAACCAGTGCATTTACACATAAGATTTCAAGGAGAGAAAATCTTATTAATGAATGAAAAAACAAACTCGATATGGGACTACCACATTTAGCCCGACCATATATTGGCTGGGAAAAATAGCTCTTCATCCAATCACCCTTGTGTCATATTACAATCATGAATGTGGGACTCAAACTGAAAGAACTAACCAGGGAATCTTGATGCTAAACCACCTCACCCTCATCAATAGAAATCAAGATTTACATTATTCCACACTGGATCACTAGGATAAAACAATAAACATGTCATAACATGGTCATAACATGCTTTACCTTGATCTCTACCTGATCACTAGGCCAAAACAAGCATGGATGCCACCAAATTTCTCCACCTACATCGTGAGGAATTTTCTTATCTCCTAGTCTCTAAGGCGTTACCGCAATCCACAGTTCGATCCAGGGATTAATAGGCCCTAAAATGAGACCTAATCTCCAGTCTTTATTGTATATCCCAACCCGATATTCCTAGTCCTAATGGTGGCAACCCACCTCTATAATTTACTGTATATCCCTCCATTCAGTAGTCGAGGATTCCTAGGCCCACTGAGGAAACACACTATTCAGCTTTACTGCAGCCCACAATATGGTTTAGGGGTTACTAGTCCATGTGTTCTATCAGTTCAAAGATCCACCTCACTCAAATTTGAATCCATCTGGTAATCCATCTCAACCAAAATATGAGAACTCCATCACACCATAGTTATCATAAAATGGAAAGAATAGGCTGGAAACACTGACACACCTAGAAAAACCTATACTATGACAGAAGAAACCACATGCAATACCATGCATGCCAAATATATTAAGCAAAGAAAACATGAAAATCGATACCTACAAAGAATCCTCTTGTAGTTGATTGATCTTGCTTTTCCTTTCTTTCTCCTTCCTGCCTCTTACCTTCTTTTCCTTTCTTGATCCAATGGCAAAGTGATCCAAGAAAACTACAAGTTTCCAAGAATGAGAGAGAGAGAGAGAATAATGACAGAGCTCCAAAAATAAATTGACAAAAGGTACCAAATGATCCTCAGAAGCCTTTTTATTCATTAGTACTCTATTTTCTTCATTTTCCATTATTCTCCTTCATTTTCCTCCTCACATGCAACCTGCGACCTTTCACCTCCCATCTCTCCTAATTTCCATTATTTTCATAAATAAATGTGCAAAAAATTCCATTTTTCCTTTCCAAAGCCTTTTCCTTTGCCTTTTCCAATTTCCTTAGCCATAATAAACCAATGAACACCCTCACTAATATGTTTTCCCAACATTCAACCTAGAATAAGTGTCCCATCAATAGTGGTTATTATTTTTTCCTTCATTACTATTATTACATGGAATTTTCACAAGGGTTGTTACAATATAGCAAGTTGTATCTCTCCCGTTAATTACATCATGGGATGGTTATGATATTTGCTTGGTAAGTTGTATCTCGCCTATTGCATGATGAGATGACATGAGATGGGAGTGTGTGAGATGACCTCAATCATTGTCCAAGAGTGTGGTAGCTTTAGGTCCCCAATGATTCTTCTTCTTTAGATTCAATTATGTTCCAATATATAGAGTTGAGAAGAGATGGGACATGACATGTCGACATGTCACATATGATTATTACATCATGCAGTTGGAATTTATCCCTAGTTGAGAGGGAGTGTTAATTTGGCAGCTCAATGACAAATTCCAACCATGTGAATATATTCCTCTTTTTACAGGACCAATTTTGAAAATTAAAGCTCTCAATTTGGACAAGGGAAAGTGTACTTATGAAGAAAATCCCACATACACACATTTTGAGAGTTCAACCCTAACAGGAAATTGGTCACCCTTAGAAGCCTATAAATACAAGTGACCTCAAGCTCATTTGACATCACCAAGCATCATAGTCTTCTCTTATTCATTAATCGGTTCGCAAAGTTTGAGGTTGGGTCGAGGAAAGTGCTTCATAGAGGTATGCAAATAGAGGGTCTAAAGTTTGCATGTGTTCTAATGTTTTAGGTCACAACCACAAGCTCGTCAAAAGCGATTTTCGGTTGTAACCATAGGCTTGCAAGCACAAGGGTGCAATTCGAAGCTATCAGACACACATATCCTTCGTCCTATGTGTGGCTAAGCTCTAGGGTTGTATTTTTACATTTGAACACAGTTGGTCGTAGTTGACTGAAGGAAAGACAAATTGACTTTGATTTGGGTTGATGCTAGGAAAATATTTCTAAATTTTTTTGTGTTAATTTTGTTGGATGAGTTTGTATTGGCCTCATTGTAATCTCTACTGAACATTTTATGAAAATATAATAGAATAATAATTTTCAAATGGTTTTCCCCCTTGTGCGTTTTTTCCCTCGTATTTAACCAAACCTAGTTTCTCTTGTTGATGTGTTAATTGTCTCCATTGTCATTGAATTTATTGTTCTATCTTCAATTATTGTTGATAATTAGAAATATTAATTGCTATTGAAAATATTGTTAATTGAACAATTTAATTGGGCTAAAAGTAATTAAAAAATCACAGAGAAGTGTGAAATTTAACAATAACTATAAATGAAAATCAAATAAATTGTAAGAGTACACCAATAAAATAGAGATATATCTCTAGAACCTTCGAAATTTCTTGAAGTTGCACATGAAATAAACCAAATACTTGGCTAGTAAATATCAATAAGAAGTGAAATGTATTATTCTAACTATAATGAATATAGCATAAACTAAAATAAACCAAAGATGTAAATAAATTACTCGGATGTAAAGAAAAATGAAGCATGCATATATATCCTACCTACAGGATATAACTGAAGTGCAAGCCAATTTGAGGGGTCCTCTCAAGTCGCTTGCATTGTAAATAATTACAATGCTATGAACGAATTATCAATATGAAGGGATTGACTTAGAACATCAATAGATGGGATTTTATTAATTCATAGGTTCATTATTATGAGTATGAAACTAGAATCTTTTGTTTCTATTATTTTTTTGCTCCTCTCCTTTAAGATCTCATTACAACATATTTTATAAAGTTTACAATGCAAGGGATTTGCATCCCATTATTAATTGATCCTAAAATTGTCTTAAAATACTTTCACCGAGAATAGAGGATATGTATCTCAATGGAAACTTGATCCCTTAAAGAGAGGAACACTACAAAAGCAGTTCATGGTATTTACCATACAAAATCCCCTTCTCGTGCTCAAAACCATTGATGATGTCAATGGTTGTGCAAATTTTTTACCCTAATATTCCAGTCTTCATAATGAGATCTATGTCTGGATAATAATAAAAAATCATCTCAAGGAAATTACAAATAAAACCCATGTGCTATTTCTTGTCATGGAATAGAGCATGTATGCAAAATATGGAGGTGCTACCATAATTTTTGAGGTTAACTACTATATTAATTCCCTTAGCAGATGGATTTCTATTAAAATTATGAGCTATCACACTATCCAATTCACTATATGTGATATAAGAACAAATTCCAATCTAAATATTCATTAAAGCATTGGAAAAAATAGCTTAAATTCATTGTGTTATTACCTAATATATCTGCATAAAAATAAAACTTAAAAAGGGAAGAAATATGGTAGTAAAGGCTTCAAAATGATGGAGATAAAGGAATGTGGTAGGTAAAAAAGGGAGTATGAAATTGCAAACAGGTGACAAAATCAAGGTCCGACATCTCTCCAATGCTTAATTATTTACATGTCCTCATGCAAAAAAAAATTTACCGAAAATAATTCCTTTCGAAGAACTTAAAAATATAATAAATTTGTGCCCCTGTTATCATAATTATGCATGTTATACTACTTGAATTGGAATTTTAATGTTATATGTAGAAGCTGCATAAGCTTGATGGCTTCTATGCTATTGTTGCATGATCTTGATCTTCAAACTTTTGTTTTGTCTCCCTAGTTTTAGGCTTAATTTACTTGCATAAGTTAAAAAATTTATCATATCAATTAAGGATTCGTAAACTAATGAAGCACACTCACTATATGTGAAATAATTATCATAGTTTCCTAATGTGTCACTTTAAGCTTAACTAAGATTAAATTTCAAATGAAACTCCGAATGAATTTCAAATGAATAGTAAAGGATGTTAGGTAAAGGTTTGAGAAAAGAATGAGATTCAATATAAAACTAAAAGCATATAAAAGCTAGTAATTAAACAAACTTTGGAATGAAAATGAAGCTCAAACTTTAACTAAGAATAAAATTCAAGGTTCACATATAAATATGAAGTTCAAGTTTAACATCCAAGAACAAAATTTATGTCTTTGGCTAAGAATGGAATTCAAACTTAGTATCTATAATTAGAATAAGAATAAGTACATTAAAACACTATTGTTGAAACAATAAAATTTCTTGATATCAATACTAACTCTGCTTAAACTATTTCAAAGAAAAAAAAGGTTCTAAGCTACCAAAGTAAATTTCATGAAAAAATGGAGCTAATGTTTTGTTGGAAATATTGTCATTGATGGAAAAGGAGCAGAAAGGATAAGCACCATAATTATCATTGATGACAAAGGAACAGATCACGATCAGCTGCAGTATAAAGGAGAAATAAGGAAAATAAGGAAAAAGTACAGTGGAGGAGCATAAAATAGGAAAAGGAGCAGCATTATGCAAAAAGGAGGCAAGGAGTTGCAATGTGCAGCAAAGAGGCAAAGGAACAAGGAAAAGGAGCAACATTAGAAGTATAATCTAAGGTAGAGGAGCAGCAAAGAGGCAAGGAGCAGCATTAGAATAATTATCTAAGGCAAAGGAGTAGGGAGGAGCAACAAAGACGAATGGCGCAGCTTTAGAATTATTACTTAAGGTAAAGGAGCAGCAAAAGAGCCAAAATAGCAGAGTTATGGAGAAAAGAAGAAAAACGTGTAGTGTAGGGTCAAGATGGGTTATTCACGTTCATTACAGTAAGTAAAGAAAATTTTTGCAGCATGGGTCAAGTCGGGTCAAGCTATAAATGAGCTTAGCGTGCAACATAGAAGGAAAGGAATGAACACATGAAACCAAAGAAACCAGAACATGAATGGGTCGAGTCGTGCACTCTACATTCAACACAGTTCAAGAGTGGGGCTGGTATATGCATTCAAAATAGTGCAAGTCGAGGGTCGAGTCATGCAAATACACATTCAAAACAATGTTCGGTGGAGAGAAATCACATATCACAATCGCAGGAGAACGAAATATCACAAATTCATAGAGTAGAAGAAACTACGAAGTGCAAGAACTGACATGGCATTATTAGGTGGTAGTGATGTGGCACCCCAGTGGTACTCGAACCCTTTATCCCAAGACGCATATCAGAGTTTGCAAATCTCAGAAGGGATAGCACTGATGAACCACGTTGAAATTTCGAAATGCGAACTGCGATAAAGAGTCCAAATGCAATATGCTTCAAAGCCAAAGGCTAAAGGATTTAAAGTCCGACGATACAAGAATTTCCTTAAGAAATTGCACTGGGAGGATGGCTGAGAAAACAATAAACAAATAACAAAGGAAGTTGCCAAAATGAAATAAAGGCCCAGACGCGATACCTTTCAAGAGTAAAAGCTAATATATTTCAAATCCAAGTGTATATGAAAGTCCTTTAAGAAATTACATCAGGGTTTGGAAGAGCAATATCTAAATGAAGAACAAGAGAAATAGTTGAAATGCCAAAATGTGATAAAGGATGTCGAATGCGATTTTATTCAGAGTTCCTTTGTAATATATTTCAGGCCCAAGTCCTACGGTGGTTTATAAACAAAATTATGAACACAGAGTTGACTTGGGTAACTAAAATAAAGCCCTGAACCCAAGGAAAGTCTCTAGTGAAATAACATGACACTACATTCAGAGATAAATAACGGTTATTCCTTGATGATAAAACAAAATTCTAAACGCGAGAAGTAGAATTGGGTAAGTGACCCGACACAGAGAAAAAGGGAGAGTAGGCTAAATGTCGTGGTAATGAGGAGATAGGCACCATGGGTCCAGTCGGGTTGAGCAAAACCTCTAGGCAGGGTTGGGTGTTGAGAAAAGCAAAAGGTTGGACACTGCGGGCAAGAGAAGGAAGGCAGATAGGTAGAGTCGGGGAAAAGGAGATATGGTGGCACTGTTGGAAACGCAACAACTAGTGGGTCAAGTCAGGCAAAAAGGCATTTATGCAGAACTGTTAGAATATAACAGCAGAAATAAAAAATACAATGACAACAACAGAAAAGAAAAATACACAGCAAAAAAAGAGTTGAATGGGTTGAGTGAAATATTGTTGTAACTATAAAAGTATTAATTATTTTTATTGTTTGTGATGCAAAGACAAGTCTCCATAGGCATAGGAAAAACTCCAAATAGTGTTGAAATGATTATTTCTGTATTTTTTGTTAATGTATATACCTGAACTGAAGGATGAGGAATCGAATGGGTGGAAGTCAAAGAGACAAGCATGTTCACTTTGTATTCCATTTAAAATTCAAACAATCAGGAGTTATCTGTATAAAATATGTAATATCAATGTGCATAGGAGGGTTAGACAGTGGAAGAATCAAAGAGTGTTGAACAATGCGAGAGAGATGTTAGAAATAATGTGCACATACAGAACTTATATGAAGCATATTTGAAGGCTGGAAGGGCAGAAGAGAAAGTGGAAGAAAATAGAGCTAATATCCAGGTAAATTAGCATTTTATTTTCATTTTGAGTGACGGGATTTTAGTCTCATTTCAAGTTGTATCTTGATAAATTTCCAGTTGGAGCTGGGTGAGGTAGGAGCCTCCTGTAAGTTGTAGCATGTAGAAAATTTATGGGAGTTGGAGTTTCTTTGCAATTTGTAGCTTGCAGACGTTGACATAGGAGTGTCTTGTGGGTTGTAGCCTACAAAAAATACATGGGAGTTGGTGCTTTCGCTTCAAGTTGTAGCTTGATAGATGTCCAATTGAAGCTGGTTGAGGTAGGAGCCTCCTGTGGGTTGTAGCCTGCAAAAAATAGATGGGATTTGGAGCTTCCTTGCAAGTATTAGCTTGAAGAAATTGAGGTAGTAGCCTCGTATAGGTTGGACCCTATAGGAAATCAGTTGTGAGAGGGAGTAGGAGCTTGCCTTTGCATCACAACAATAATAAGATGTGGTTTTCTCCCTTATGGGTTTGCACCTATATCTGGTGTATATGTGCTTGATGATTATGTGTTGATGTGATGTTTTAATCTTCTTAATTACTTGTTATCCACACATTGAGTTTGGTGATTCATTATGTATTAAGATGCTTATAAAATGAAGTAGTTAATGGGTGTAACGAAAAGAGTTTTAATGTCCATGAATGTACTAAACTAATTCACCAACCCCCCCCCCCCCCTCTCAGTTTAGCTAAGGATTCATCGTCTTTTCCATTCTATGCTTCGTAAGATTACATAGATAGAAACTCCAATTGTAAGATATCATGCCTCAAATGGCTCACACAACGATACTCTTTTCACTTGTGGAGATTCGTGATTGGAAAAGAAATTTAACCACTCTTTCATTTAATGGAAAACTAATCTAAATCAAATTAAATAAAATGAATGGAATTGAATAATTTTAGCTAGATTTCGAAGGATTTAATGAGGTCTCGACAAGTGGAAAACCAAGTTGCAGTGTCTTTAAGAATAAAATTCAAGTCTTTGACTAATAAAAGGAATTCAAGCTTAATATCTACAATTAAAGAAGAAGTTCATGAAATCATTGAAGTGAAAATAACAAAATTTTTTGACATCAAGACTAACTCTACTTGGACTATTTGGAAGAAAAACAAGGTTCAAAGCCAGGAATGTAAATTTCAAGACAAAATAGAATAATTATTTTCCAATCTAAGCTTCCAAAGCTTACATAGATAGAAACTCATGTGAGATATCATGTCTGAAACGACTCACACACATAATTGTACTCTCTTCACATGTGATACTCTCTTCACTTGTGGAGATTAATAATTAGAAAGTAAATCTAACAAATTTTGCATTAAATGGAAAACTACTCTAAATCAAAATAAATGAAATAAAGGGAATAGAATCAAAGTTACCTAACTTGTTAAGGAGAATTACAATAAAAGTTCTTGAGAATGTCACTTGCAGGTTTGTATCGCTATAGAATGGGCAAACATGTTGCAGGTGCCTGCTTTCACAATGCGGCACCTCAATTCCATTTTGTTTGCAGATAGAATGTTGTGCTGAGTATCTACACAGAAAAAACAAATGAGGTAGAGCTTCAAAGATCATTTGTATTATGTGGTAAGGTATGTAAAAATATTCTCAACGTATCTTTGAAGGAGATAAATCCTAAATCTATAATTTAAAATGTGTTAAATTTGCCTCAATTGAGAAATTATAAAAGGTTAAAAAATTGAGGGCTTTTCAAGTCCTCATTTGACACATTTTGAAACCTATGTTTGAGGTTTAAACTTAAAGATTGAAGGTTTAGAATCCTTCCCTACATTTTTGTAGTTTTTCGTAACTTCCACTTCTCCATCTTTTCCATGGAATGTGGAGAACCTAAGGCCAATGGATCTATTATGGAATATTTTGTTCAATAACGTATCAATATCGCATTTTAATTTTATCATATATATATTATGTATATATAATTTTCAAAAACATATTTCTACGTTTTTAGTTAAAATAAATAATAGATTCTTTTAAATGATAATTTAAAAATGGAATTTAAACATTAATTTATTTGTTTTAAAAAATAATAAAATATTTATCATTTTTTTTTTTTAAATCGATAGATGTTATGTGAAATTGTCTGTATAATCTTATTAAACATTATATTTTATACATTTATTTAGTTGTCAAAGTCAAAATTATTTGTTATCTTTTTGAAATTTCTAAAAATGAATTTATAACTATATGAAAATTTGTCACATTGAATAACTTTAATATTTGAAATAAAAAGAATATATCTCAAAATTCACAAGCATTGTTTGGTTCCGGATATGTATGATTTCAATTTAAAAAAAATGTAAAATATCAAATTTTCATTGCTTCATTTCGGCAAAAAAGTGGAACATATCTTTATGAATTCATCTTTTATATTATTTTAAATGTATTGCAAGATTATTTGGAAAAGACCATTATTAGAATATTATTGTTTATATTCATGTTCTAAGGAGTAGCTTCCTTATTTTCCAAGAACAGATAACATTGCAATGTAGCAAACAGTAAGCAATGTCATAATGTGACAAACAACAACAACATTTCAAAAAAAGAAAGAAGAAATGAGATCACACTATGTTGAAGAACAAATGACATCATAATTTCACAAATAATGAACATCGTTGCAATATAAACTAGGTTTACCAGGGTTACTTGGTTGACCCAAGTACATTATCAAATCATGGTCAGTGATATTGAACTAAGTCAGTCTAGGTTATTTATAAGGTATACTATACATTGATAACATATTAGCTAGCTTAGATCCACCTTAATACCGGATCTACATCTCTTGAAGTGGAAACCCCTTTTAAACTGAAAAGAAATTTGGTCCCTTTCATGCTTGATATATAATTAAGATGAATCTACGATAAAAATAAAATTTAAAAATTTAAACTCTAGTTGCAATTTGAAAAGTGAATAAAATAGAGAACATAAAATGTTGAACAAACATGGACATGATTTAAATCCACGGAAGTACACATAATCACGTAATGATGAAAATAAAATCGCAGACACACACACAAAGGCATCCTTCAAATGATGACGATGGGAGGAAGTGTTATCATCACACATCTTTATTTTGCAGTGTAAGCCCTTTTGTTCATATGAACGCGTGGCTCTAGTCTATTTATTCATAGGTAGACAGATTAACATATAAATATATTTAGTTGTATAAGTCGGGATTGGAGAGGAGATACTGCTCCACCTTCTTCAATTGGGCAATGCTAAATTCCTTTATCTCTTTTAATTTGCCATTGTCAGGCTGAACACTAGGAAGAGTTTCGTAGTTAATGGTCCATGTCGCTACGCTTCCCCCTTCATTCCTAGGAATGAATTTGAGCTCAAATGTCGCAGAGCTCAATCTCTTCCCTAGCTCTCCTCCTTCAATGAGTGTATATTTATACACCAAATTTTTCTCGTCAAGTTCATCCACTCGCTCCTTGACGAAGCTGAAATCCCTGGTACCTGTGACAAGAAAGTGAAAATCCTTGTAAGTATTAAATAATAAAAAAGGGTTAGATAAAATAATCTTTTTCACCTAAATTCACCAAAATCTGTTAATACAATTTTGATATTTTTTGTTGTTTAAAATATAATTTTGAATGCGTAAATGGATTGAGCACCCTTAAAAATCCATCGAGCACTCAAATTATGTAGATTAAACAATTTAAAGTATTAAAAATCTATATCAAATTTTGATTAAAATTAATCAAAAAAATATTCGTGAAAAATGCTATTTCATCTATAAATTAAACTATGTCATACAAAAATATTCAACCCCATCTACATCTAATTGGCTAAATTAGGCTAAATTCAAACGGGAAAATAATTAGGTGTAGCATAATGATGTTAATTAACGATGATATGGGATGAAGAGAGGATTTTACGAGTTATACCAGGGGTGATGTTGAGCTGCTTGATGGTGCCCACGCCTCCATCTCCTTCAAGTAAGGTCACAGAAGTGAAAACTTCGGGCAAAACCTTTGGAAAGAAGTTGTGGCCGTCTTTCACTGTGGCGTTCCACAACCTCCTTGCGTCCACTTGAAGCACATCTTCCGTTGTTGCAGTTCCTGACACCATCTTCAATTCTCTCGCAACACGACACTTATTTCTTCAATATTATCGTACACAACGAAAGCTTCTTGCACTCATTTGTACTCGACGAGGCAGTATTTATAGGAGTCATTTACAAACCTTCAAAATCTGTAGATTAAAGAGAACGCGGAGGTGATGTTATGAGAAGTGACATGCATCTGGCATTTTGTTATTGAGACTGACGGATCGCCGCACACAATGGCGAGTACCTGCGCTTTTTATTGAATCGTTGCGGCATGTGGCCGACTAATAGTGAGTCCCATGCCTGGTTTCGAAAAGTTCTCAATCACGACTATCCCCGTACCCCACTCCCTCTCCTAACTTTGGAAAAACATTTGTTATTTGTTATTTCTCTTCTCCTCTAATTAATTAAATAATACATATATAATAAAGAGTAGATACGACCAAATAAGCCATGAAATCGATAATTGATTAGCTTTTAATTTACAAAGCTATCATTTCGTTAATGGATTCAATGAACTACTAGAACAGCTACAAAATTGCCAACGCCACCATAAATAGCTTGCAAAGGCTTGTACATTCACGAATGACCCTTCAATGCTATGGTGGAATGCATATGTTTCAAAATGACTTTTCCCCATTGAAATTACGAGTTATATCCCAATAATCTTTTCGTTCCCCCCCAAAAAATCAACTATTTCCAAACTTCTTTACATAATTATATTTATGCACCTTTAAAAAAAAAATATTTGGAAACTTTTTTACATAATTATATATATATATGTAACTTATATAATTATATATAATAATTATATGTATTTTTATAGGCATGTTTTTTTGGAATTGGGTTTTGGGCTTAGGTTTATATCTTAAGAGATTCGATCTTTCTCAACACTTGATATGGAATTAAAATGAATCTAACCTCATTTAATTATTAATAATTAATTAAAATTTAATTTAATTTCATATTTTTATATAATTTGATTGAGTAAAAAATGTTTACATAACATAACATAACTTTATCCTATCTCTTTCACACTACGCTAGAGAGCACTTTTTGGCGATTTTATACATTGATTTATACGTTAGCACATGTTACCTATGGTTGACTATGGTTAACATGGTCAACCATAGACAACATAGGCATCAAAGTGAACCATAGTCCAAATGGGTGTCGTGGTGACACATATTCACCATGGGAATTAACTTTAATATTGTTCCCAATGTGAAAAACAACAAACATCACAATGTGACAAACAATAAGCAAAGTTGTAATGCGACGAACGAAAAACACTATCACAATTGGATAAAATAATGACATCACAATGTGATGAACAATGTTGTAATTTCACAAATTAGAAATGAGATCACAACAGGATGAACAATAGATAATTTGAGGATCACATTACTAAACCATAGTCAAACATAGTTAACTATGTTGACCTAGGTTTAAAAGGCCAACCATGGTCAACTAGGTTGACCTAGGTTTCCAATGTCTACTACGCATTGATAACATATTAAATATACACCAATATGTACATTAACTAATATCACCTATGGTTGACTATGGTTTCCTATGGTTAACATGGTCAAACATGGTCAAAATGGGTGCCATGGCGAACCACAGTTACCATGGGAAATAACTTTAATATTGTTCCCAAAATTAAAATCAACAAACAAGTCACAATTGGGAAAAACGATGGCATTGCAATGTGGTGAAGAAGAAACAATGTCATAATTTGACTTGAATGATAAATCATATCACAACATGATGAATAATAAACAATGGCATAATGTGGAAAGAACATTAATAAATCACAGTCAACTAAGTCTACCTAGGCTTAATGGCTTAACCATGGTTTACTACATTTGCTACGCTGACCTATGTTTACTAGGTTTACCAAGTTTACCTAACTTCACTAGGTTTTCCTAGGTTTACTAGGTTGGGTTAGGTTTACTAGCTTCACAATGGTTTACTAGGTTTACTAGGTTGACTTAGGTTAAACTATGTTATCATAGGTTTATTATTTTTATTACATTTACCCAAGTTCACTAGGTTTATTAGGTTTACCTAGGTTTACTAGGTTTATTAGGTTTACCTAGGTTTTCCAACTTTACTAATTTGATCTTTGTTTATTATGTTGACCTACATTTTCTAGGTTTTCTAGGTTCACTATGTCGACTTACATTTATTATATTAACCATGGTTTACTAGGTTTAATATGTTGACCTAGGACTACTAGGTTTACTTTGTTTATTAGGTTTACAAGGTTTATTAGGTTGACCTAAGTTTGTTATGTTGACCTAATTATATTTGGTTGAACTAACTTTACTAGGTTTAATGTATTTATTAGGTCAACTCATGTTTATTTGGTTGAGCTATGTTTACTACGTTGACTTAGTTTTAAGGTTTACCTTTTGCTTACTAAGTAGATCTGTGTTTGCAAGGTTTACTAGGTCAACCATATTCAACCATGGTAAACCATAGTTACTAATGTAATTGAACATGGTCAACATCTTCATCCATCATCAATCATAAAAAACGAGAGACAAGATGGTAAACCATGATGAAATTGGTTAAACAATGCCTAGTCATGGTCAACATGGCTAACATAATGTGCCATGTTCAAACATGGGTAGGTTGTCTTGAAGGTTGGTCATGATTAACACTAGCCCACAACATCGACCATATTCATTTATAGTTGAATGTTGACATCCATGGTTAACAACGTTCCCCCATGGCCATACATAGATAACCATAGTTAACCTTTGTCAAACAAGCTTAGCCATGGTCAACCATGGTAAAAAAATTTGAACCATTTCCACCATGGTCAGACATGGTCACTGAGTTAAACATGGCCAACATGGTCATTTATGGTGACATTTATTCCACCATAATATGTCATCTACATATTTGTTCAACAATGGTTAGTTAAGGTCAGCCTTGGTAAACCAAGGTCAACCATAACCAAACATACTCAACCAAGGTCAACCTCAGTAAAAAAAGTTCTACCTCAATGAATGATGGTCAACCTTATCTACACTTTTCAACCATTAATGAAACCATTTTTGTAACGTTAATATTATCATTAATGTAACATCAACCATGGTCAACATGAATGTAACAATGTAACAGTCATCAACATTAATTTAATATTATTATATTAACATAGCATAAATATATTGTTACATTAATGGTTGATCATGATCAACATCAGTCAGCTATGGTAAACATTAATTAACTCTCTTAAACATCGACCAAACTCATCAAACCTTTTCGACCATGGTCAACCATCAATAACCATCAACTAACATCATTAACCACTATCAACCATGTCAACCCTTAGCAACCATTTCTAACCATATTCAACAAAAATGAACCAAAATCAATCATGGTCTATGAATCTTCTCGAGGCACATCAAGCATATACTAATTGTTTGCGTTGTAGACTTCATCTATCTTTTTTTCTTATCCAATTTCTAAATTCCTCCTCAATTATTAACTGTTTTCACTTATCTTTATCGGGGTAGAAAAATATGAGGCACTGTTCGTCCAAACATGGAATCATTGTGTTCACCATTTCTATTATAATGTCAAGTTGTTGATTATTCCTGTCAATATTTTACATCTATGTCTGTTGAATTCAATCCATTTCGTTACCTAGTTTTCGCATCTTTACATTTAGTTTGATGAAATGTGTGGTAAGTATTGTCTATAAAGGACTGGTCACTACACCTGAAACTGAGGACTAGTCACAATACTTTGTTACTATGTGCTATACTGTAAACTTCTCTACAATTCCAAAAATGTTTCAGGTGCAGTTCCTTCCTCAGTTTTTGAATATTGTTGTATCATTATAAAATAATATCAGAATTCAATATACTAGTAAGGAAGAGTGGTCGATAAATCCATCGCCCCCTCATAAATAAGGATAGTTGAAGGGGGGAAGTTTGGGAAATTGATGGAACATGTTGGCCATGCCCTCTGACCTTAAAAATTTGATAGTCAAATAACCCTGTGATAGGAAATTTCACGGTGAAATGCCATCCCTGGATGCAAGTCTTGCATATGGTGGTTAGTGGATAGTGAAGGGACACCATTAGCCTAACACCTTGTACCTCACACCTCACCATGCCACTTAAGCATCCTCCTTTTTCATGCGACATCTATCCTACGCATGCAGCCACCTATTCACAACACATGTTGATTAATTTAGGAAATTTAGGGCAGATTAGGGTTTTTTTTGGCATTTGTCTTGAAGGATTCTCAAAAACTTTGTGTTATTATGCTCAACGTTGGTTATTGATCATTTTGTCTCTCGGGTACTTGCATGACCCTGCTGCAATTTTGGTCACAACCATCATCGTTCTTGGTGCTATGGATAATGGGTTATGGGGCGTGATTGTTGCTTGTTTGAGATGTTATTGAATTTTGATAGATCATTTTATATGGTTTATTAGGTTGGTTATTCTTCCCCGCCACACACTAGCAACTGGGGTATTCGTCTCTGTTCGACCTTGTGGTGGATTTAGCTTGGATCGGTGAAGGATATGGTCGTTTCATGCTCTAAAGGGTTTTTTTCCAGGTAGATTAGAGATTTTCTTAAAAGTTGGGGAAATTTTATTTTTTATGTACATTTTCATGAATGTAACCCCATGACAATATTATTGCTTGTCTTGCAGGTTATTATGTGTGATTTGGAGTTTCAGCTAAGGGTTTTTGAGCATATGGGGTTCCTATGGCGTGTTGGCATGGAGGAAGCCGAGGAAATGAATTAAGGTAGGAAACATGCCCTACCAGCTTCTTTACCTGTGTTTTTACACACATTCAACCGGATGGATTATTGTGCCTTTGTTCAGCTTCCCTGTCTGTATTTTAAACACCTTCAATAAATTTGTTGTGTGGTTTTTGTGTGAGTTTTGTGTTGATTTTTTTGTAATTTATGGATTTTCTGTGGATTTTTGTGTTGGGTTTTGTGTAAATTGTGTGTGTGTTTGAGTTTGTTTCTAGACCTAAATAATTCATGGCCTCTTCCTATGTCAAACAAATCTCTCATAGGTTTTGGGAAAAAGAGCATATGATTGGAAAAAGGCCCATTTCCTTCTATGATTAAGGTCACTGTATATGGCATATATTGTAGAAGTATATGGTCACTAAAAGGTCAAGATGTTTTTATTTTGAGCTTATGCAATTTCTGTGTTTCCCCACACACATCCTTCTTCAATTACTACCTTAAAGTCGATTTACCACAATTTGAAATATCAAACTTTGATTTTTGTTGTGATGCTCTGTTTTTTTCTCTATTTTGCTGTGATGTTATGTTTTATGCACTAAATTATGTTTTTTCTCTACTGAAAGTAAATTTGGGTCATTTGAGACACTCTTTTTGAATACTACATGTACATTATACGTACATGTAAAGTCCTTTATATATTTTGGAAAATTTTCAATACAAGATGGTTAAAGAAACTATAACATTGGTTCGTGTGTGTATATGTTTGAATATTACCTCTGGTTTCCATTTTTTTTATCTACTTTGCGTTATCTGAGTATAATATAATCTTTCTAAGGCTAAATATGAGTTTATGTTGAATGGAGCCCTTATGGATGGCATACTCTCTTCTGCGTACTTACAAATATAGTAATGCTTCCTTGTAATCATGGATAGTGTGTAATTTAGTTATTTTTTTATTACAAATATTTGTATTTAATTCACTTACATTTATGTGAATATTTTGTTTATGTATCTTTAGAACTGTATTTCTTATGCACTATCTGTAATGCATTTATTTATATATTGAATTACAATTCTCATTTTTGTATTATAGGATCCTAATTAAGGTAATTATAGAAGTAATAGAATGTTGTGCTCCTCGTTGTCAATAGCCTCAAGTGTACTTGGCCTACATTATTTAGATACAATTTTCACATCATATTTATATTATTTTCTTAGACTTGTGGATAGTTTGGGAAGTTGGATTCTTTATTTAATGTTAAATGCATAATTATTTGTTGTTAATTATTTTCAATGGTCAGTGTGTAAGATAATTTCTTTACCAATGGAATATTGTTGCCTTTGGTTGTCAATGGCATAATTATTTGCGTAATTGTCTTAATAAAATCAATCAAATAATAATGGTGTCCCTCCCCTAATTTGTTAACTTAGAACTATTTGATTGATTTTTTTTCATGTTCCTCATAAAGGCAATGGTCACTGTGTAAGATAGTTTCTTTACCAATGGTATATTGTTGCTATTGCTCAAGTTTTTATACTAGTGCATGACTATCTTGGTCATAATTGTTGTATTTGGATCTTCACATTGAAATAAAAATACTTTTCAGATGATGACGAAAACATAACCAACTATAATTCCATGACCATTAAAATTTTATATATAAGGAAATCATTATTTTCAAAACCAATTTATATCATAGGATTCACTACTTCTAATCAAGAGTAAGTAAAATTTACCTTTCCAATAGAGTTAAAATTTCATATTTTATACTTCTATGATGAATACCTTGTTATAGTATGGCTTCTAGATCCATCACATTAATAAAGGTTTATAATCAACATCTAAAACCTTCTACTAAGGTTCATCATCATGATGCAGAAACATGCTTCTGCATCCTGATGATGAACCTCAGTATAAGGTTCAAAACGTCGATTATAAACCTTTATGAATGTGATGGATCTAGAATCCATACTACAACAAGAGTTCAAATTCTTGAATTCAGTTGATCTACCTTTGATCCTTGACCATCACAATGGCCATTAATGAAGATTCTCAAATGAAGAAAAAGCCTCAACTAAATCAAGTAATAATAGAAAGAAACTAAGGAAAAGTGATGAGAAAATGTGAAAACAAAGAATTAAAACTGGATGTAACTATGTAGAAGAGAATGGTATTTTTATCATTTTCAATCCTCAGTGCACTAGGCCTTCTCAAGGATAGCGATAAATATTGAAGGATTTAAAAACATCGAAGGTTTCTAGAAATTTTCAAGAAAAATGTTAGTTATTTTCATTGCAAAAAGTATATAAATGAATCCACCATGTCATTCATAGTCACCAAATTTGGGATTTCACGTAGAAATTAAGGGCTCCAAATCTAAATCATTATGTATTGTTTCATTTTGGGTCTTCATGTGTCTTTTACAATTAAGAAAAACATATATGTCATATAAATTTGTTCTTAGTAGTGTAGCTTCTACTATGAATCCAATCTGAAAGGTGTGCTCCAAAGACATAATAGATTAAAGGTCCAATTTCTTCCTTGAATGCAAAAATAATCTATAGGATAACCTAATACAAAAAGTATATTTAGAATTGGTTACCTGATTTATAGACCATAAAATTTTATATTAACCATGCAACATATTAACCATGAAATGGACCACATACCATGAACTATTTTGTAACCATGCAACAGTATTCATCCTTACAAAATCCATTTTGCAACGTAGTTACAAAAATTAAGTCATGCCACCCCTATTCTTGATGGCCTCCATTTCCTTCATTGCCCAAAATTGTTGAGTTTCCTGCTTGACCCAAGTATGGTGGACTACTGAATATTGGTTGATTAGGATTTCCCTGAATGTTTCCATTTTATTGACTCTAAATTTCTCCTTATAGCCATGGAGGGACGCAGTAGCCCAATGTACTCTTGTGTTACTAAACCTAACACCGAGTGCAAGTGTCTTATAAACATAGTTAGGATCTCAAACTGCACTAGTAGAGGTATAAGAGGTGGAAATAACACCTGCATAATATAGGAGGACTTGGATTTTAATGAGGTCTTGGTATGATGGTGTTTTCTCTACAATGTGGTCTAGAGTGTTGGACATCATCCTATTTTCCTCAAACTGCCTTAGACCATAGTCTTCCCTGCTTGTCACCCCTCCTCCTTTTTCCAACACTTTTTGAACCTTTATTTCCTTCCCGTATTTCCTTGCCAATTTTTTTTTATGTTGCTTATATTCCCTTGTTTTTTTTCTTTCCAACCATTCCTTTTCTCGATCTTCTATTGTTGCAATCCTTGTAGCTTTATTTTATTTGACCAACTCTTTTTGGTCAAATTTTTCATTGATGTAAATATGGTATTATTGAAGATGACTAGAATGCTAATAGTTTCCTAACCCTAAGTGATTGAAAACCCTAGCCTTGACCTATGAGGAAATCCTAGATGCATATTCTAGGTACATGAAAAACCCTAGCTCTTATTGAAGAAAGTATAGCTTGACAAACCTTATCTCTTTTTGAAGCAACCTCACTGATAATAACAAGCCCTAGAATTGTTGAAACATTTCAAACGTTGGATGAACACTTAGGAAAGGATCCCTAGATCTATGTTGGAGAATCCCTAAACATATTTTAAGACCTAGAATTATTTAAGATGATGAAACCCTAAGTCAAACCCTAGGTCTATAACAAAGATACCCTAAACATTGCATTGTTGAAGATGACGAAAATTGAAGAAAACTTAGTAGAATACATAATGGTATAATATATCATTCATTGATAAAGAATTTGTTGGCTTCTCTGCATAAGTGAGGGTGGAAACAACATATTTATCCGACAATAATAAATCCATGGGGTTTCATTAGGAAACTAGCCAATATATATATATATATATAATAGGGATGTTCAACATAAATAAATACAAACTATGTGACAATAATGATACAATATATCCACATAACATCTAGGCCCACGTTATCCAACGATAGTCATAAAGGAAGATAGAAATTTTCATTTATTTTATAACAATGAAAACATGTTAGCTTCTTCATAGTCATGTCGGCTCCTTCTAGAGGCGTGGATATTAAAACATGGTCAAATACGTATAAATAGACCATGTGTTCTCCATTTTTTAAATAAATGAAATCAAAAGATCAACTCTTTAGATGATTATATTTATGTCGTTGCATAATTATATATAATTATATGCATGCTTGTTTTCAAATTAGGCTCTGGATATCTAGAATCTAGATTTATATCTTGAGAGATTTGATCTCTCTCAATACTTGATAAATTTGGAGTTAAAATGAATCTAACCCGATTTAATAATTAATAATATTTTTATTTTTATGTAATTTTACTAAGCTAAAATGTTTACATAACATAATCTAACCCAATTTAATAATTAATAATTTTATTTTTATTTTTATGTAATTTTACTGAGCTAAAATGTTTACATAATATAGCATAACCTTACAACTCTTCCATACTAGGTTGGAGAGTACCTCTCGACACAATTATACATTAACACATGCCACTTATGGTTTACTATTGTTAGCTATGGAAATATGGTCAACCATAGTCAAAATTGGTGGCATGGAAAGACATATTCACCATGGGAATTAAATTTAATATTGTTCCCAATGTGAAAAATGACAAACAACATCACAATGTGAAGAAAAATAAACGCCACAATGTGACAAAAATTAAACAAAGTCGTAATGTGATGAACAAAAAACATTGTCGCAACTTGATTAAACAATGACGTCACAATGTGATGAACAAGAAATAATTTTGTAACCGCATAAACAAGAAATGAGATCACAACATGATGAACAATAACAATCTTGATAATGTGAGAACCAGATTACTAAGCTATGGCCAAACATAGTCAACTATGTTAACCTACGCTTACTAAGTTGACTTACGTTTAAAAGGACAACCATAGTCAACCATGGTCAACTAGGTTGACCTAGGTGTATAATGTCTACTATACATTGATAACATATTAAATATACATCAATATATACATTAAGTGATATCAAATATGGTTGACTATGGTTCTCTATGGTCAAACATGGTCAACATGGGTGCCATGGTGAACCACGGTCACCATGGGCATTAACTTTTATATTGTAACAAAAAAAAATCAGCAAACAAAGTCTTAATTGGACAAAAAAATGGCGTTGCAATGTGATGAACAAGAAACAATGTCATAACTTGATAAACAATAAATCATATCACAATGTGAAGAACAACAAACAATGTCATAATGTGACAACCACATTAATAAGCAGTAGTCAACTAAGTTAAGCCAGGTTTAATATCTTAACCATGGTTTACTAGGTTGACCTATGTTTACTAGGTTTACCAATTTTACCTAACATGACTAGGTTGACCTTGGTTTACCCAGTTGACCTTGGTTTACCAGGTTGACCTAGGTTTATTAGGTTGGGCTAGGTTTACTAGCTTAACCATGGTTCACTAGGTGATTAGAAACTCAATTGGGGGTAAAATTTTGCTAAAAATTCAAAGTTATTAGAATCACTACAAACCATAACGACCAGATAGGTCTTGTCTCTAGGAATCCAGTGCACTTCGTTTCATCGAAAAATGACTTTGTATGAGAAAGTTAGAGCCTGTCATTTACTTTGCCAAGCAAGTGAATTTTCAAAAAAAGGTCAAATAGGGTCAAAGGGGTAAAATTTATGGTTTGCCTCTGGCCAATAGTGTGCTGACAAGTTTCAAAATGTTGGTTCACTGGAATTTTTTGGTTGGTTGTGGACAAACCAATGGGATGCTGACACATGGCTAGCCTTGAAGCGGCCACATGACCCTCCCAAAGGCAGAACTTTGATTAAGTTCAAAGGTTGAACTATTATATGGTATGGTAAGAATTTCACATATTATATGGTTTCAAAAATTTTATATGGTGGTCGAGCGAAGGTCGAGCTCGACCTTGAAACCTCCCCCACACCACGCGCCAACGATACCAATAGACCACAACCATGTTTCTTAACAACCTTGGGCATGTATTGTATTCGATGTTTATACAATGATATGGTGGAGGTTAAGAGGGCTAGCCCTCAGTCGCATAGAAACTTGGCCTGTGACCAGGAAGAGCTCCAACGCTAATGCCGTGGATTAACTTAATTAAACCCACTTATTTAACCACTAAGCTACGGTTTTTACATGTTATTCCTTCTTTAATGTTAGATTTGTTTAAACACGCTTAGAATGCTAACTACCATTTTAACCATGCTTATCCACCAATTAGTTGTGCATAACTTGGAAGTTAGATTGGCGGAGTTCGCCAAATTCAGTGCTACCTTCAAAAATAGTGGGGTTAACTGGAGTTGTTGCAGTTTTAGTGGAGTTTTTCTAGGAAAAACTGAAGAAGCCATAACTTTGGAATTTTTCTACCAAATTATGTTGAGAAAAAGTAAATCATAGATGATGCGGATGCTCTGAGCATGATGGTGCAGGTTTGAGATGTAGAGGAGAACTTTTGTAATTTTTGTTTTTCATTTGAGGATTAAAGAAGCCTAGGGCCACCAGGAGAGGAGGCCATGTGTAGATCACCTTAAGACCATTTGCGGATCCAGAAGAGGCTACCTAGGGGTTTTTAAGTCTTTTGAATCCAATGGAGTAGGTTGTAAAGCCATTATAGAACTTTAGGTGCATGTAATCAGAAAATTTCCATTAATCCAAAGAGGGCCAAGCCATTGAATCAGGTCCATGGAGATATAGTCCAGGAGGGGTGAAATCCGTTATCAGCTACTTTTTAACTTGTTTGTTTTGTATTATTTATGTGCGATTTATTTGCTATACATGTGTGTTTAAAAGATAATTTACTTAATTAATTTCTCATAAAATACACACAAAACTTGACACATAAACCCTCTCATAACTTGTTAATTTGATAATATCCTTAAACACAATTATTTTATACTGATGAGGAAGCTAGCACATCAAAATAATTTGTCCATATTCAGATAAAGTTGGTACCAGAGCACAGATTAGCTCATTTTAACCCTAATATTGTTTTCCAAGTTTAGCTAGAGAATTAGTTATTGGTTTTGTATTTGTGCAAGGAGGACTTAACTGTGTGCAATTTTATGTGTGTAAGATAAATAGGATAGAAGCTAAAGATTGATTACTTCACAGTCAAATCACAACAAAGAAGCTTTTTATGCATTACAAGTGTGATGGAATCTTCATCAAGCATTGTTTCTAACCAATATTACTTAGCAAGATTCTTTCATAAGGAGATGTTGCAGAAGCTCTACATCATGAGAGATATGGTGCAAGAGATATATGAAGATAAGAAGGAGAACATTATACTTAAAGAGCATTCGATTTCCTTGAAGGAGGAGAAGCAAAAACTTCTTGAAAATATGTATGAGATGGAGACTCAACTCCATATTTCCAATTATGTGCATGAAAAATAGGTATGCAATTCAAGTTTATCTTCAATTTCTTCTCAAGATTAATATTTTTTGTGTTTTTGAAAGGCACACTAGAGGAATAAGGTCCAAATTATTGATGAATATGGGCTATGAAGGTAAAGGATTAGGAAAACATGCACAAGGCATAGTTGAGCCAGTTGTTGTTGAGGAAATGTCTAGGTATTTGGGTCTTTATTATGGACAACATAATGGAGAATGCTCCAAAGCCAAAGAGGCACATGAAGGTATTCCAAGAAGGAATTTCATTACAAGTTCATTACCTCAAGCTTATGAAGTTTTTGATCATGAGGAATACAAAATTTTTACATCTACTATGAAATAACATACTCATAAGAATGCAACTAATGGAAACGAAAAACAAGAGGATGTTGAAATCTCTAAATCCATTGAAGCCATTGTTGTTATTTCGAAGAGAGCAAGTACCTCATAAAATTCACCTCCTCAAGAAGGTGACAAAGGTGAATGTGCAAGGTATAAATCTCCCTTTAATCAAGTTGCTTTTGCTTATTATAAACATCAAAAATATTCACATAATATTTGGAGAAACTTTACATGTTCCTTTCGTGGTTTTAATAACCATACTGTTTCGAGATGTTGGAAGAAGTTTTCCATGCACAAGAAAATTTCAAAAAAAAGGATAAAAAAGCCAAAGGTCCATTGGATAATGAAAACCATGTTGAAAAGAATATGAAATTATTTTTCACTCATTGCTATAAGAAGAGTAATCTTGTAGACAAGTGTTAGACTTTGTATCTAATAAGTCATCCACGACATTTGAAGAAGGTGGAGAGAGAGTTCGACAAGAATAAAAAAGAGGATTCCATAATCAATGTGGGTCAGAATGATTCACATGATGAAGTGTAGTTGAAAGAAGCGCCATAGAACTGGTTTGGAAAGAGATGGTTAGATTTCTTAACCAATTAAGGCCTTAAATTTCTTTTGATAATTGATGCAAATATTGCCTTATCGATTCATTTATTTTCCCATTGAATGCATTTATTTCCTCTTGAAAGTATGTTGCATATTGCATGAAACAAGATGTTGGAAAATTATAGTTATGTTGACTCACTTGGATCCATCAAAGATGGAAATTTGTAGTTCAAATTTTCATGTGAATCCATTTATTTTTCTCTATAATGCATGTTGCATGTTTACGCTAGGAAGGTGTTTGAAAGTGGAGTATGTTGAACAAATTTTCTGCAACAATACCAAAGGTTCAATTGGGTCAAAATTTGGTCATTTCATCTCTTTAAGTACTTGTACATACCAATTGGATTCTTGTACTTGTGATTATACTTGTGAGAGAGTTGAGAATTGTATACATGCATGAGAGTTTGTATGTGTGAACATTGGAATTTTTTATAAGTTTCATTGTGTTTGAGCGTGCATGAGTGATCTCCTTGTGTTGGTTGATTGCTTTGTTTATCATGTATGTTTGTCAACTTGAGGGTGTTGATCATTTTCACATGCATGAGTGATCGGATTGTGTTGGTCGATTGATTTTTATAGGTATGTTATATTGACTTGGAAGAGTTTATTTTGTCTCCAAAGATGAAAGGGAGATGTTGACGAATTTTTTCATGAGATGTTAAATTCTTTTTGTTTTTGGAAAAGAATAGTCATGTTGTTATACATGATTTTGTTTGATTTTAGATTTAATTGTTTGAAGAGGCATGTTTTGTCAATTTGTGTTTGGTCGATGAGTTTGTACACCAAGATGTAAGAATGCATGGCGATGTTCACAAGATGTGACATTTTTTTATTTGAAGGAGAAAAAGTAAAAGTGTTGCACTGAAAATTGTCATCTTGACATTCTACTATCTGTATGAGCCCATTATCACTCATACTTCCTCCTCTACAAGTCTAACACATCAGTTCCTCATGTCAAGCCTTAAAAATAAGATAAAGGTTCTAAAAAATCTCTTTAACTCTGATGTTGCACTATATCTTTGTCTTGCCTGCGGTCCTGCACCTAATGTTCATGACTCCTGCGTACCTGAATGCACTTTCTCTGTGTTAAGGGTGCGGACCCTTGTAAAATATTAAAAAGGCGCAAGTAAACTCAAAAAGCTCACTTTTAGTAATTTCTAGAAACCTCTGGAAGGAATCTTGCGTTGGAAGAACCGTTCTTTTGAGGTTCATGTATCCCTTACCTTAAGGAGCTAACCCCTTGATGTGAGGAGCTTATCCCTTTGAAGGAGGATTCTATATCTTCATAGTTGGAAATAAAACCTCCTCTTTTGCACTATAAAAAGATGCATTGGGTAGCCTCAAAGGGAGTTCAAGCTTTAGAATTATTTTAAGCTTAAGTGCTGTTGGGATTCAGACTCATTTAACTGAGATTTTTTGAGGAGAGATCACATACCTCTATCTATCTCTGTTGGAAGACTGCAAGGCTTGTCAGAGTAGAGGAGATTCCTGCTTTGGACCTCAGGAAGGCTTGTTCAACATCAAGGCTAAGGTTGTAAGGTTTTCTTTATTCAAAGTTAATACAAATGAATTCATTTTTCTCAATAAGTTGTTAATTAACTGTTTATTTCATGGATTCCTTGATCACCATGATAGGCATGATTTATAATATTTACTATACAGGTGCTATTTAATGTTTTCTTGTTTGTGACTGAAGGTCTATAAAAATAACTCCTTCAACTGATCGAGGGACAAATACTTCGAACAAGCATTGGATCTATGGTAAGACCTTAACACCTTTATAGTATTATTTTGTAAATCGCATATGTCTAGAGAAAGATAGTTTTATTTGGCTGTTTGTTGCTAGATTACCTTTTGGTACTAGGGAGATCGATCTTTTCCGCAAGATTGATTTATCCGGTCAACAAAGAGGTCATCAAGTTGTATTTATTGCATGATGTGTTTCAAGATTAGTTGTTTTTATTGTCACAAGATGTCTCAAGATTTTGGAAGGTCCACACTTGAGTGAGAGGGTCATGATTATACTTCATTCTCAAATCATGGCATGAGCAGCATGTTAATATCGGAGGCTGATGGAATCAAGAAGCGGAAAGTGTATAAGATGCCAAAAATTTTGCAGTAAAAAAAACAACCATTATAGACCATTTGATGTGTTGACGCCAAGAAGCGAAAGAGATGGAAAATTCATTCTTCCAGATGTGGAATTTGGAACCGTGGAGGTAAAAATAATGGTCATTTTTTTTCTTGAGATTACTAATATTGGAACTCATTTCTGTAGTTCACTCAGATGGGCTTAACTTGAAAAAGTGGTTTCCCAGGAGAATCTTGCATCGAATGCATGTTTGTGCAAAGGAGGAACAAGATTCTCAATGTGAAGGCCATCAATAATATTTCCAAGAACAAAGGTATTTATTTGGTACAACAAGGTTTTAATCAGTCAAAAAGCATCCAACCAGTGTTGGACTAGGTCAACAGCAAAGGGAGTACATTGGTTGAAGTGCCAAGACATTTTCAAGGCAAGGCATGTTAGTGAACCAAAGTGGCTTTCATGGAGATTTTTCCAAGTAGAATAAAGTTGATAGAACCTAGGCAAGAGAAGAGTATTCAGCTCTCATTAGATAACTAGCTTTTGTGGAACCAAAAGTCGGTCAGTGGGAAGGAGTGATCAAAAATTGAATTAGGGGCAAATATTTGCTAAAAATTAAAAGTTCTTAGAATCGCTCCAAACTAGAAAAACTGAATATGTCTCGTTGCAAGGAATCCAATGCACTTTGTTTCATCGAAAAACGACACCATATGATAAATTTAGAGCATGTTGTCCACTTTGCCAAACAGGCGAATTTAAAACAAAAAAGGTCAAACAGGGTCAAAGGGGTCAAATTTATGGTTTAACTCTAGCCAATAGTGTGTTGACAAGTGTCGAATGGTGGTTGGCCTGAATTTCTGGTTTGTTGGCAATTTTTGGTTGGTTGTGGACAAACCAATGGGATGTTGACACGTGGCTAGCTCATAGGCCGCCACATGCCCCTCCCAAAGGCAGAAGTTTGATTAAGTTCAAAAGTCAAATTATTATATGGTATGGTTGAAATTTCACATATTATATGGTTGCAAAAATTTTATATGGTGGTCAGGTGGAGGTCAGGCTTGACCCCGCGACCTCCCCCACACCACGCGCCAACGATACCAATAAACCACAACCATGTTTCTTAAAAACCTTGGGCGCATATTGTATTTGATGTTTATACAATGATATGGTGGAGTTTAAGAGGGAAATCCCCAAAGGGCCAGCCCTCGGTATCATATAATCTTGGTCCGTGACCAGGCGCAGCTCCAATGCTAATGGTGTGGATTAGCTTCATTAAACTCACTTATTTAACCACTAAACTATGGTTTATACACGCTAATCCTTCTTTAATGTCGGATTTGTTTAAACATGCTTAGCACGTTAACTACAATTTAAACCATGCTTATCCACTTATTAATTGTTCTTAATTTGTCAGTTAGATTATAAGATTCCGTCAAATTCGGTGCTAGCTCCATAAATAGTGGAGTTCACTGGAGTTGCTCCAGTTTTAGTTGAGTTTTTCTAGGAAAAACTAAAGAAGCCATAACTTCGGCATTTTTCGAGGAAATTAGGCTCATAAAGAGTCAATTGTAGATGATTTAGATGCACTTATCACGATGGTGTAGGTTGCAGAGGTAGAGGATCGCTTCTATAAGTGTTTTTTTTCACTTTCATGATTAAAGAAGCCAAGGGCCACTAGGAGAGGAGGTCATGTCTATATCACTTGAAGACCATTAGTAGAGCCAGAAGAGGCTACCTAGGGGTTTTTGAGTCTTGTGAATCCAATGGAGTAGGTGCAGAGCCATTGGTGCATTGTAGGTGCATGCAATCATAGAATTTACCATTAATCCAAAGAGGGCCAAGCCATTGAAGTAGGTCCATGGAGATGTAGCCCAGGAGGTGTGAACTCTGTTATCAACTACCGTGTAATGTGTTTGTTGTGTATTATTTCTCTACAATTTATTTTATGTACTTGTGTTTCTAAAAGATAATTTACTTAATGAATTTCTCATAAAAGACACATAAACCCTCTCATAACTTGCTAATTTGAGACTATCCTTAAACAGAATTATTTTATACTAACAAGGAAGCTAGCACAACAAAACTAGTTTGCCCATATTTATATCACTAGGTTGACTTACGTTAACCTATGTTAACATAGGTTTTCTAGATTTATTAGGTTTACCTAGGTTTACTAACTTTACTAAGTTGACCTTTGTTTATCATGTTGACCTACATTTACTAGGTTTTATAGGTTCATTAGGCGGAGTTATGTTTATTAGATTAACCATAGTTTACTAGGTTTAATAGGTTGACCTAATTTTACTAGGTATACTAGATTGACCTAGGTTAACCTAGGTCGACATATGTTTAATAGTTTTACTAGGTTTAATATGTTTACTAGGGTGACCTAGGGTTACTTTTTTTATTTGGTTTACAAGGTTTATTAGGTTGACCTAAGTTTTCTATGTTGAATATTGCAACAAGAAACAATGAAGGAGGCATCCTAAAACATCATCCTTGATCCTAGTTGGAAAATAATCACCTAAATTAGGTGGGGCCCACACAGGTGATTTTTGGCGCAAAGTCTATTTTTAGACTATGTATATTTTTAGACATGGTGAGCATATTCTATATGTAGCAGGATGCTATTTGTGGATGGTTGGTCAAGTTGGAAAAATAGATGGAATTCTATTTTTAGACATATTGGGCAGAATCTATTTTTAGATTGCGAGTCTAAAAATAGATATGTCGAATATTATTAACTCTTAATAATATTTGGAGTTTAAACATTATATTATTATCTTGGAGCACTTCAGTTAAGTGCACAGATGTCGCACAACTGCTGACAGAATTAATTACACTATTCCTGAGGTTTTACTAGAGCTATTGCATGGAGGAATTTAGTTAGAACTCATGTGACAGAGTTTGGTGGAGTTGTAGAAGTAGTTGGTGGAGTTGTGTTCAGTTTAACTCAGTTAGACACAGTTGAGCTATTTGTATCTACTCTAACTGATTGATACACTAGTGAGAGTGGTGTGAATTAATTATTAATTAATTCACTAAATAATAACTCATTAATTGACTGAAGGATACATCAGTTAACTACAGTGCATGGACAGTTTCAGTGGAGACTAGTGGAGAGGTAGGTGAAAGAGCAAGTGTGACTATCAGTTGTGACTATAGTGTTGCATTGTTTGCACCACACATTTATTGGAGATGCCAATGAGGATTGCATGAGAAAGGCTGGAGCAATTCGATTTCATTCAGAGCCATTCTTCAGCAGGGATTGCACAGTAGAGGAAGGCTAGAGGATGGCAAAGATAGGTGCATGGATTTGAAAGATCGGGATTGATTAGTGTGTAGCGATTGGATTGTAATAAGAGCTTGTGATAAGCTTTGTGTGAGGATTGTTACATGATCTCTATGACATATATTATATAAAGATAGTTGGGGTTTTTAGCTTTAGGCTTTCCTGTTAAAACAACTTTGTTAATGTGTGTGAATTTTTTTGGTTTCATGTGTGCATTGCAATTGATTTAATTTCCGCCTGTGATGATCAATAGTGGAATAGATTCTGTATTGTGCATGAAGTCAAAATAGTGTGTGATCAGGAGAATATTGGACACATCCATGCGTAGTGCATATAATTTCTACATGGTATCAAAGCAGTTGATCATTGGAGCAGATTGCAATTATTGAAGCGGTTGAGTTTTGTGCCAGTGGAATTCGAATTTGCTGCAGTGTTTTCTTGGTGTCAAATTTGAGCATTCATTGAAATGTATTTCAACAAATTGTGATTAGAGTATGCACTTGAGGGTAGCTTGAATTATATTTCATGGAAGGATAGGATGGAGGCGGTGCTGGAGGATAATGGGTTGAAGGAGTTCACAGATGTTGATATTCCTAAACCGAGTTCTAGTGATGTAGCCGCACTTGACGCATGGAAAAATAAGGTAGCAAGGTGTTGAAGGATTCTGTTGGAAGGTGTGAAGGATAAAATTGTGTCCAACCTTCATGGTAAAGCCATTCCATTCTCGATGTGGAAGGATTTGACAGAATTGTTCCAAAGAAAAAGTGACCAGAGGAAGTTGGTGCTTAAAGACAAACTCAGGAAAATAAAAATGGAGAAGAATGACACTATTCCAGTATACTTGACAAAGTTTTTCCACTATAGGGATGAGCTTGGGAGTGTAGGAGCTATTTTGGATGAAGAATACTTGGTGATCTTGGCTCTCCTTGGGCTTCCAAAGAGTTGGCATAGCTACGAGGACTCTATCAATGGTCGGGAGAAACTGCCAGGATGGGAGTGATTTTGGTCGTATCTTGTGCAAGAGGAGATAAGATGCAGTAGCAGGGATGGCTCTTCATCAAAGAATTATGATGAAGAGGATTGCGCTTTGGCTACCAAAGCAAGGAAAGGGAAGGGGAAGAAAAATCCTTCTCAATCCAGTGCGGATGGAAAAGAGCAGGACATGTCCAAAGTGAAGTGTTTTCACTGTCACGAACATGGGCATTTTGCCACACATTGTCCACAGAAAAAGAAGAACAAGTAGGCTACTGGAGTTTCAGCTGGTGAGGCTCTTGCCTCACAATTTGAGCTGGACTTCTCATTGATCGCATGCATGGTGTCTAGTGCATTGGGATCGGGGTGGTGCTTTGATAGTGGTGCTTCCTTTAACATGACGGGAGATGTGAACCTTTTCAGTGACTTGGTGGAGAAATATCTCCAGTTGCATGTTGAGTTGGGCGAAAATGGACGATTCAATGCGACTGGAATTGGTACGATTACCTTTCAGAGGGAGTGAGGTAAACTCATTCTTTTACAAGATGTAGTGCATGTTCCAGGTTTAAAGAAGAATTTAATCTCAGTCGCAATGTTAGAGGATAAAGGGTACGATGTTTTCTTTAGTGAAGGAAAAGTTTTCCTTGGGTACAAAGCAACAGGAAAAGTCAAGAAGGTTGGGATTCGAGCCAAGAATCTCTACAGACTTGAAGTAGATGGGATTTCTACGGAGCTTCCTACTGTTGGGAAGTGTGAGAAAGTCATGCAATTAAAGCTTGAGAGGAAACGAGATTTGCATGCAGGTAAGAGTGAAACTCAAGATGTTGAGTAGCCACAAGATGAGGATCATGGAGTGGGAGAAACCACTCATGTAGAGAAATTTCGTGCCAGATGGGCAGAGGGAGTGCATGCATCTATACCACCAAGTGAGAGGTGGGGCGACATGCATGAGTAATCCCAAAAGGAGATTTCTGGGCAGGATTCATGGAGATGGTGTGGATCTCATGAATTGAACCTGGGTACAAGGTACCCACAGAGCAGTAGTAGCATGATCAATTGGATTGATGCAAGCAGATCAAAGTGACATTGTCAGATATTGGAGTGGGGTTTAGAGTTGACAACAAGTGCAGAGTGCATGGGTGCAGAGTTCAACAGCGCAGTGGTTCCTGGAGACATGTGCAGTTGGTACCAGCAAAATTTGAATACTTTGATGATAGATGCATCATATTGATTGATCTGTTTGGATCCTTTTCAGTTTCGGAAGAGTTGCAGAGCAGATGCATGGAGTTGCAGGATGCTTGCAAAGGTTGCAGGGCAAATGCATGGAGTTGCATGTCTCATGCAAAGACAGTCCTTTCTTTTTGAGAGGGAGTGTTGAATATTGCAACAAGAAACAATGAAGGAGGCATCCTGAAACATCAGTTGGAAAATAATCACCTAAACTAGGTGGGGCCCACACAGGTGATTTTTGGCGCAAAGTCTATTTTTAGACTATATCTATTTTTAGACATGGTGAGCATATTCTATATGTAGCATGATGCTATTTGTGGATGGTTGGTCAAGTTGGAAAAATAGATGGACTTCTATTTTTAGACATATTGGGCGGAATCTATTTTTAGATTGCCAGTCTAAAAATAGATATGTCGAATATTATTATCTCTTAATGATATTTGGACTTTAAACATTATATTATTCTCTTGGACAACTTCAGTTAAGTACACAGATGTGGCACAGTAGCTGACAGAAGGAATTACACTATTACTGAGGGTTTACTGGAGCTATTTCATGGAGGACTTTAGTTAGAACTCATGTGATAGAATTTGGTGGAGTTGTAGAAGTAGTTGGTGGAGTTGTGTTCAGTTTAACTCAGTTAGACACAGTTGAGCTAGTTGTATCTAGTCTAACTGATTGATACACAAGTGAGAGTGGTGTGAATTAATTATTAATTAATTCACTAAATAATAACTCATTAATAAACTGAAGGATACATCAGTTAACTACAATGCATGGACAGTTTCAGTGGAGACCAGTGGAGAGGTAGGTGAAAGAGAAAGTGTGAGTATCAGTTGTGACTATAGTTTTGCATTGTTTTCACCAAACATTTATTGGAGATGCCAATGAGGATTTCATGAGCAAGGCTGGAGCAATTCAAGTTCTTTTAGAGCCATTCTTTAGCGGGGATTGTGCAGTAGAGGCGGGCTAGAGGCTGGCAAAGATCGGTGCATGGATTTGCAAGATCGGGCCTGATTAGTGTGTAGCGATTGGATTGTACTGAGAGCATATGATAATATTTGTATGAATATTGTTACATGATATCTATTACATATATTATATACGGATATTTGGGGTTTTTAGCTTCAAGCTTTCCCATTAAAACAACTGTGTTAATGTGTGTGAATTTTTATGGTTTCATGTGTGCATTGCAATTTATTTAATTTCTGCATGTGATGATCAATAGTGGAATAGATTTTGTATTGTGCATGAAGTTAAATTAGTGTGTGATTAGGAGAATCTTGGACATATGCATGCGTAGTGCATATAATTTCTACAATTTATGTTGACCTAGTTTTAATTGGTTGAACTAATTTTATTAGGTTTAATATATTTATTAGGTCGACTTAGGTTTACATGGTTGAGCTAAATTTACTAGCTTGAGCTATTTTTACTTGGTTGAATTAGGTTTTTGGTTAACTTTTCTATACTAGGTTTATCTATGTTTACTAGGTCAATGATAGTCAACTATGGTCGACCACATTTATTTATGCCATTGAACATGGTCAACATGTTCATACCTCATTATTCATAAGCAACCAGAGACAACATGGTCAACCATTATGAACTTGGTTAAATGATGCTTAGCCATGGTCAACATGGTTAACATAATTTTCCATGGTAAAAAATGGCTAGGTGGTCTTCAAGGTCAACCATGGTTAACCCTAGTCTTGTAGAAATAACTCAAAATTTGTTGATTCTAATGAATTCAGACTGAAAAAAATACACAAATTTATTCTACTCAATCTACATGAGGGAAAAAATACACATGCAATCATTCAATCACAATGAACACTTTTTTTACGAGGTAACCCGACAAGGAAAAAACCATCCTCTGTTTATATTATATCAGGGTGAAAGCATGGAGCTGGGTTACACTTTTTGGCAAGAGAGGGCGCCTTTGGTTGGAAAAACGATGTCTCGATTGAGCTCCTTGAGTGATTAAAAAACATCCTGGTCTAGCATTAAAAATAATTCTTCATCAAGCTCATATGTAACCCCAAGTTAGGAGATCGATTGAGCCCTAAAGGTCCATCGAGCCTTGAAGTTGGAAATTTTAAAATTTATCTAAATATCAATAATGATATGAAAACCTTAAAATTGTAAGTATTTGATAGTTAAAAAAAACAAAATTTAATTACCAATTACATTTGAATAAGTAATTAACAATGACAAGATACTCTTTAACAATGAAGAAGGAAAAATGTAGCACGAGTGCGGTAGGGTTTCTGCATTTGGTTTTTCAAGCACTGCCTCGGCCGCCTCAAAATTTCTCTCGGAGGTCTAGACTGGCTACCCTGGTTATGCGGTCACTAACCCCAATCAGATTCACTACCTGGATGGAGGTATCACGCACTGGAGATTCTGATTTTGGTGCCCTGGTTCCCTTGAAATTTCATTGGTGGGCTCCCCTCACACTTTTGTTGTCTCCAACCAAGGGTAATTCAATTCCCATGTGACATTCGTCCATCGAATCTCATCAATGCTCAACTTAGACACAGATGGATTATTGAATCTGATTTTTTGGATGCGACGGGATGGAATACCCTACTATATTTTTCCTAGTTTGGTGTGTCGATGGTTGTTCACGGTGGAATGGTGCCTGAGTCCTCTATTTTTACAATACTAGGGACATCCTCAAACCCTAGAACTGTGTTGGGTTTTGGCTCCCTATATGTCCCTATTATATGTGGGAACAATGTTGGTAGTACAAAATCTTGTCTGGGACTGCCCTGTCCCTGATCACTGTGACTTTGTGCATTTGGTGTCCCTTGGATATATGTCTTGGAGTCTATATAACAAAACCTACTGCCTCAAGACATAACCAGTCGATTTGATCCATAGAGGCACTATTTTTATTTTTCCTTGGAACCAACTCAGCCATCGATCATGTTAGTGTCTACCAGTTCTTCTAGTCACTAGTTATCAAATTTTCTCTTACAAGGTTTTATTAAGGTCTTTTTGTGCTATACAACAACCCCCATTTATTTTAATAAATGGGGACCCTTTAAAAATAATTAAGAAATTCATTTAATTTATTTTTTTAGCTTAAGTCAAAAAAATTTAGGAAATAAAGTTTCTCTTGCTTTTCCACTTTCATTCCTTAGTGCGCATCACAATTTTCATAACTTACAAGCTTAAACAAATTAAAATCAACTAAGTCATGCAGGCTACGATATGCGCTAAGATATTTCCAAAGTCATATTAAAATCTTATTGAAAACACTTTAATCACCGTTATAAACCAAAATCGCATCACGCCTCGTTTAAACGATCGAACTTATATGAATTTCGGTGAAAGTTACGATTATGCAGACTAGATGAGATAATAAAGAAATAAACATAAAGTTCCAAATTCCAATAAAGCGCAGCTGCTTAACTTCTTAAATACACACTTCACATTTCACAGGACATGACTAAAAGCAAACTCGTTTACCGCATGAAAGTTACGATGTGCTATTTGCATAGATCGCATTTCGCAAGATTTATTCTTAACATAATAAACATAAATAGTTATAATTACAATGTGAAATGAATCATAGTTAATTACTCAAGCATGCGAAATGATCCATGTCATATCAAACCAAATACGATATCCAACGTCTTAAATTGGTCGATAGACATTTCACGTGAAGGTGTAAGAGATTTGATTTAAAAAGATTATTGGTGATTAAAGGAATTTAATAAAATTAAGGTTTTGACAGAGTCATATCTACTTCGAGCATGTGTTGAAGTGATTGAATTTCACATTTGTTTTAATTTTATCTTCCTCTCTATTCTCTATATTTTCAATGTTTGCTCTGTTCACTTAAAATAAAGAAACCACTTAACGGAGCAAGGGAATTAGAGATGAAAAAGAAAGGCAAAGAGCATAAGGGGAATTTTGAGGTCTAAAATAGGCCTCCTAAGGAAATTATAAAATAATAGTGGAAGTAATAAGATACGATTTGATTACATCATCAAATTTTAGAGGGAAAAAAGGAAAAACTTTTTTTTCAACTTATCTCCCTATGGGTTTACTCATTTTCAAGCAGAAACACTCGCTAGATGTAGAATTTAATTTCCCATCCAAGGAGTACCCATGTTGCATACTTTCGATGGATATTGCTACATGTAAATTGATAAATACATGAAAAATGTGATTGTAAACACGTTTTTCATGTATTTCTGATTTTTCATGTAGCAGGGTCAATTGAATGTATGAAACATGGGTACTCCTTGGATGGGGAATTAAATTTTTCATCCAATGAGTACTCCTGCTCAAAAATTGAGTAGAAAATTAGAGAGATAAGATGAAGATACGAGTTGAAAAATTAGTTTTATTATTTTATTATTTTTTAATATTTTTACTTTTTTACTCCAAAAATGGTGAATCATCCCCCATGGTTGACATAATCATCTTGAATCATATTAGTTCTTATAAAGTTTATTTTTGTTGTACATTTTTATTACGAGGCCCATATTAGACCTCAAAATTCCCTTAATGATTGCCCAAGTATTGTCTACCAAAGACTCAGAAATATCTCCCCTATTCTCAAATACCACGTGCAACAAGAAATGTGGAAATTATTCATGGGAGGTAATGTATAAGTTTTTCAAAGAATAAAAACCAAGGGTAATACTCAAAGTTGCTACAGTAGGCACATCAGTTCCTTCAGACCCAACCTATTTCGATGTTTCATGTTCATTCATTCATAAGGTATAAGCAAGGCCAAAGATTCTCCCCTATATAGATATGGTTAAGTGGGTAATTTACCACTTAAACGTAGAAGATATAATATTCAAGGATTAAATGGGCGAGAATATCGGTTTGTTCAGGGAAAAATATTTGAGGACATGTACCACTCACCCATCCCACATCAGAACTATGACAAAGATTTTCTTCAAAGATTTAGAGAAAAACATGCAGACCTGATGAAATTCATAAAGGAATGGAAGGAAGTCCAAGAAAATCTTAAAAGAGATAAACTCGGTACATACCTGGTGGCACAAATACCTTTCCCTTACTCTTATGATGCCGGTATGTTGTGTATATTATTCGCAAAACTTGATACCACTAGGTTTTCTATATATTAGGTCCCATTAATTGACATAATCGTCAATTCCTTAATTCTGAATTGGGATTACATCCTATCTGATAATATAGCCAAAAACATCATGGATTATAGGATTAAAAGAAGAGTTTCATCTAGAGAAATACCCCCCTTTTACAAGAGTGCCTATGTCATGCACACAATTTTCTTTTCTTCTAGTTTTCCTACCATGGGATGGAAATGGACAGCCTAAGACCCTAATCCAATCCACATTTATCACAGATTCCTTTGGGATTCAGACTTCCATCTGCATTTTTACAAAATTTTCCATAGAGTCATGTTTCATCTGCACCAGATGATATTCAATGAGAAATCCCCTAGGGTTTCCAAAGAGGCTAGTAGAGATATGTATCCAGTTTCTAGATGGTTTGCAGAAAAAAGTTTCATAGATATCAAAGTATTTGGGAGTTATGCTTCTCCTCATGTCTTGCCATATTATGTTCATGAAAAATTACTTACAGAGAAATTTCCTACCAGCTTGTTGTAAATGGTATTTCAAAACAGGTTAAAGATGCTAAGAAGGTCGTTTGGCCTAATTTTCCTTTATAGTGTAGTACTTTTTCACTTTTTGATATTGGTCATGCCTATAAGGAAGTGTCAAATGTTAATCTATTGAATTTGGAAGTAATGCCTAAGCGACCATATGACCCCAATGATGTGATTAAAAATTACATTACAGAGCTCAAAGTAAAACCTTTTGTGAAAGGGATAGATAGATTTGATGATTTCTTTCAAGGTATTGAAAAATTTTCAGATGTACTTAAGTTTGCATCGAGTCAACTCATTGAAGATGACTTGAAAGCTTTCCAAGCATACAAAAACAAGAGACTGGAAAATATTCCTTTGGATTTATTTACTATTGAAGATGTCAACAGAGCTACTCCAAGTATTAGCTTGGATAATGAAGTGAAAGACATGTTTGAAGATGATTCAGGGAAATCAGAACATCAATCTCAAAATTTGGATCATTCTAAAAATGGATTCAAAAACAAAAAGGAGAACCTAGAAAATATAATTGATCAAGTAATCCAAGAGATTGAGATGCAGGAAAAAGGAGGAAGAAATGGAATAGATTCAACTTCCCAAGAAGTTTAGCACACTCAAGATACACTTGATCAGTCAAAAAAGTCACAACCAAAGAATTTGAATAGTGAATGGGATGAGCTTTCTAAGGCAATAAAAACTCCTCAAACGAATCCCAATACTGATCAAGCTATTATTTTTCAGATACCTGAACATTCCCATAAGCTAGTGGAAATTGTTACTCCACTATAGCAAGTTCCTGAAACTAATGATTGAGAGGTCATTCTGGCTTATCCTATAGACCAAATAGTGTACAAGTTGAGGAAATCCCTTCGTTGGATGTCTTCTATAGTCCTAGTCATAAGGCTGTAGTCAAGAGTATAAAAAGGAGAATATTTAATGAGATAGTATTAGAATTTACAAATGAATCAGTTGATGTTTTGTGGAAGGATTCTCTAGCTGATACTACTGAGAATTTAACCAAAATATCATAGTTTGTATGGGAATATGCTACTGCCACTGTTGTAAAGCTACTGAAGTTAAAATTTTATTGAAGCAGAGAGAAGATAGAATACAAGAATTAGAGAGACTGTTATAGCAAGAAAAATCTAACTCTAGCGAGCAAATGGAATTAAAGATGTCACAACTTCAGAAATATTTCTAAATTCTTAATTTACAGCATCAAGTACAACTCACTGAGAAGCAAACACAATTGGAGGCAGCAATGAATATATTACATGGATGGCCACAGTTAGATAAATTCATAAAGGAAGAATTAGATGTGAATGCTAAGTTAAATCAACAACAAGAATTATTTTGCCAACAAGCTTCTATTACTGGCTCTTATTGGGACTCAAGTGAAATAATGATCCAAAAAGTAACTATCTAGAAACTTGAATGTGATAAGATCCAAAAGAAAATCAATGAACACATTCAATGGCAATCATTAGACTCAGGCAAGTAATTTGATCTACCCCAGATAGAAAAATCCCACAAGGATACCATATTTAAGGATTGGGAAGCACAAATAAAGCAAGAAGAGAAAGGAGTAGCGAAAGCATCAAATATGACAAAGGAAATTACTGAATCAGTATGTGAATAGATGTTGAAAGCAGAACTTATTAAAGAGTGCATGTCTAAAGTGCTCTCAGAAGTCAAATAGCTGGAAACACAGTGGAAACAAAAGGCAGAAATACAGGATGAAACAATTAAAAAGGTAAATAATTTTGATCGAGAAAATTATTCAAATTTTATGATCAAACCTTATCAGTATCCGACCCTGCAGTCTTTAACAGATTCAACAAGAAGATCGTATCTAGAACTCTCAAATGTGGTATTCAAGGGACATGTTAGATCGATAATTTTGTAGCCAGCTCAACTCAAGCCCATGCTAGATATTTGTCGACTTCGAGATCAAATCCAAAAGAACGATCATAATTCATAGTCATATGGTTACTTTATTTTCGTAGATTGTAGTTAAAGTTATTCTTACGAGGATGGTTGTTTTAAACCTCCTCTATTTTTATGTAATAATCCATTTTTTAAACATATTTAGTTTAGTATTTAAACCCTTCTCATGCATTTAGATAAGGGTCCAGAAATTTGTCAAAAAAATTTACAAAGAATGCACTATTGTAATTTTGTGAATGCTTTGATGAATTAATGGAACACAGTCTGTTATCTTTTGATGTTTGAAGCTCTTTAACTAATGTTTCACTATTTTACTCTTTCAATTGCTTTAAAGTGAACAGGAGTAGATATCCACTGTTAGTTTACATGAGTAGAGCTTCGTACATATGGTACTTCTATTCACTTGTATTGAGTCTTGCTTTCTAGATTGACAGTCATCTTTTTATTGCATTATATATTTGAAACATCATTATAGATGAATGTTAAATGCACTTTTGTACTAATATTTGTCTGTGATTTCTTGTCTGATATATAATCATACATATGAATGTGATATATATTCCACAATTATTATAATCAAACTATTTTTTTAGAAGGATCATCTTACATAATTTTCATCTCTTTCAACTGTTAAATAATCTACATTACTAATAGTTGAGAGATATATCTTTACATCGCATAAAGAAAGAAACACTAGAGGAATATAGTAGAATTAAATAGTGCTAGATAGATGCATGTGATAGATTAGAATCATTTTCCATTGCATTATATATAATAAAAACACACCCCAAAATAATTCCTTACTGGGAAACTGGTCCCACTACCCCTAGTCAGAGCCACCACACCAAATGGAAAAGGAGCTTCTTTAAGGTCCGGACTGGGTGGTTTTCCCACATGTTGTGGCAGCAAATTCTGAGGCCTCAAAATTTTGGCGCTAGAAGGAGGGCCTTTTGAATTGCAAGAAGGTTTGATCAATCTACAGGTCAATCTAAAAGTCTCTCTTCCTCTAGATCCCCATCAACTTCCAGAAAATTATCTAGATCCTCATCTTTAAAATCTGAAGTTGATCATATTTCTCCTAAGTCTCCTAGTGATACTCAACCCATAATGTCTCTCAATTTTCATCAAAATTCCCCTGAAGTTCAGTCTTTGATAGAAAATTTAGACAGAGTATCCATTTCTTCTCAAAAGCCTCAATATTCTCAAAAATTGGATATCAGTATTTCGTCTTCTTTACAACCTTGAAGAATATTAACTCGATCAGAAAGTCAAAATACAAGAATTCTTCCTTTTGAATTTTCCATCGATAGTACTCAGAAGAGAATAAAGAGGACTCAATCAGATTCAATCGCCAGCGAGATATTATCTCATTCACCTCCATTACCTCCACTCGCTTCCAACACTTCCACTCCAACAATCAGTTTTACTTTAACTAGTTCCAGTACTCAAACTACTATCCCTTCAACTAGTTCTAACACTCAACCTGCCTCTTCTTAAACTCAAATGCAATTCATCACATCCACCCAAGTTCCAATGGCAAGCCACCCATGGAACAATCCAATGGCTGTAAATATTCCCGCTTCTCTTCATGCTCCACCAGAAGCACCTCAAATATGGTTACCTAAGTTCAATCCTGATGATGTTCTTCTAGAAGAAGAATACATTCATAAGTATATGTTAGCCATCAATATAAAAGAAGTAGTTGAAGAGGATTGTGTTGTAAGATGATTTCCATACACTCTCACAGGATCTATATGATCCTGGAATTTTTCACTGCTTGCCTGCTCTATAACTAGTTGGAATATGTTCGAAGAACAATTTCTAGCAATGTTTGGGGATGACAAGACCACCACTACGCTCATCAATGATTTATCAAATCTAAAGGCTAAATCGGGGGAGAAAATACAATATTTTAATTCAATATTTAATAAATTTCTCAATAAAATTCCCGCCACATCAGTTCTTGGTGCAGAAGTTCAAATTGAGTGGTATATTTCATCTCTTCCATCCAATATAGCCATTTTTGTTGATAGATAAAAACATCCTATACTCACAGAGAACATGAAGGTATCTTTATCTCTAGAGAAACGCATAACCACTCTTGAGAAAAAGAATTCTTAAGAAGAAAGAAAATCAAATAAAGTATCCTTCAAAGATGAATCGAAAAGGAAGCCCTCAAAGAACCCATTTGATGTAGAAGGTCTTCAAAACGTTTTGAAAACTATGAAAAATGAGATGGAAGATATAAAGAAACAAGTTGTTGAAAGTTCTAGCTCAAAAAAGACTTTCAGAAACTTCAAGAAAGGTCGGTCCTCTAATACTCAACCACCGAATATCATATCTAATGCTGAGTCTAATCAAGATACTAAGGAAGAGAAAACAAAGGAAGAATAAAATGAAGAAGAAGAAGATGTTGAACTAAATGGAATGTGGGATTTCATCCTACGAAATGAAGAACAACATGACACTTTACCTGTAAGTACAAGGAGCTAAAATACTACTAAAGCAATGCACCCAAGTCAATAATAGAAGAATTCAACTACTACTAAGGATAAAACAGTAAGTAAAAAGTCTATTTCAAAGGCTACACAAACAAGTCCTGTTACTTCAGATATTCCACCTACATCGAAGATAATGATAACCTTAGACACTATTTAGTATAATTTAATTGAAGATATGAGGAAAACCAGGGCCAACATTTCAATTCATGAGCTTACTAAATTAAGGCAGCAACAAAAGATCTTACTTAGAGACTTGAATGCAGTTCCTGCTTCAGCCTTACCTGCTCCAGTAGTAGTGCAAGATGCTAATCAAATGGGTAAGCCACCTTCTCCTTCAACTAAATGATCCAGATTTATGCAGGAACGCAACAGAATACAAAAATAACCATAAACAAAAAATACAGCAGAAATAAGGCTTCATTTCATTAATATCAAATCACAGAAATATGCTTACAAACACGATGGAAATAAAATAGCTAGGGTGATGGTAGTGAATCTTTGAGAAGATATGTGGTGGCTACAGACCTCTGAACTATTTTACGATGAGGCTTGAGGGCCTATTTATTGTGGAGAAACAATGGAGAACTCTAAACATCTGAAAACCTAACCTTAGGAGATGAAGCTCCAAAACTATGGGCCCCATTTGGGTAAATTGGTGTTTCAACTTCCAGGGGATGTAAATTCGGCATAATATCTCTACTTGGGGCTTCAAAATGGCTCCAGAAGTCCGGGACCTCAAAAATGGCTAAAAATAGTAAGTTGTGAAAAAACTAAAAGAGACAATGGTGGGGCCCCAAGTGGAATAGGCTGGTTGCCAACAATATCCACCTGGATCATTCCTCCCCCCTTAGGAAGCAATGGTCCCCATTGCGTTGAGTTCCTCCATGAGATGAGAAAACTTCTGTTGAACTTGGTCCCTGGTGAACCACTTTCCTTGGTGCAGTAGTTGGCTAGCTTTGACAAACCGATACAGTTGGATCTTCTGTCAGCGAGTGTTCTTGATTTTCATGTCCATGATACAGTCTGTAGTGGCCTTTTCCATGCAGTCTAGGTTTAAATATTTTGGTGTGAGTTCTTCTGCAATGTCAGAGGTGTCTAATAGAGGTGGGAAGTAGGGATGAAGGCGGTCTACATTGAATACTGGGTGGAGATCAAGGAATGGTGGAATACTGAGCTCGAAGGCATTGTTCCCTACAGCCTTGGTGATGGTGTACAGCCCATATTGGAGTGGGTGAATCTTGCGGTGGGGTCCAATGAGGCACTCCTTTTGCAAATGTATCCACACTTTCTCGCCCACCTGGAAGTTATGTGGCACCCGATGTTGATCATGTCATTGCTTGTACTTAGCATTGGCTCTATCCAATATGTCATGAACCTGTTAACAAATGTGCTGAATGCACTTGATGAAGTTGTTTTCTTTGTCATTTTCAAACTGGACATGAGCCGAATCGGCCTAAGTAGCTGCAAATGGCATGGCTATGTCAATGGGACATAGTGGCTAGAATCCCAAGCCCACCTGAAAGGGGCTATGGCCGGTTGAGCTGTGGAGAGCCCGATTATAACTGTGTTGTACATAGGGAAGGCTCTCATCCCATTTGCATGGATTCTTTGCATTGTACATGTGAAGAATGTGTACAATCATCCTGTTGATGACCTCTATCTAGCCATCAGTTTAGGGATGGAAAGCTGTGGACTTGGTGAGCTTGGTGTCCAATATTAACCAGAGGCTGGACCAAAATGTGCTGAGGAACCTACTGTTGCGATCTAATATGATAGACTGTGAGATCCCAAAGTGCACCCACGCTCGTTCAAAGAATATTTTAGTAGTGGCTTCTACTATGATATTCTTCTTGCAGGCCGCCATAATGGCCATCTTTGAGAATCTTTCGACGACCATGAAAACACAGTTGTTTCCATGCTTAGTATAAGGAAGACCTAACATGTAATCCATGGAGATGGATTCCCAAGGTCGACTAGGGGTAGGTAGCGGAGTATAGAGCCCTTGCTTCTTGATGGTTGATTTGGAAATGGTGCAAGCAGTGCAGGATCTGATGTACTTCCTGACATCCTATCAAAGGTTCAGCCAACAGAAATACTTTTTTAGTACTGCCACTATTTTCTTAACCCCAAAATGCCCAACGACTTGAATTTAGTGCGCTTCCTATATCATATTGGCACGCTCACTTGAAGGAACACAAAGGTGTCCCATGTGAAATAATAGTGCTTCTTGGAGGTGAAAATTTGGAACTTGCATATCCCCGAAGAGTGCCCTGTATGTGTAGCTGAATTCTGGATCGCTCTTGTAGAGAAGCAGCCAATCAGAAGTCTCATGCCCACAAGAGTTGAGAATGGTGGTTATGGCCACGATCGGTGGTCGGCTGACGCAGTTTGCAACATTATTGGTGCTACCCTTCTTTTACTTTATGTTCAAATGAAATTGTTGCGGATATGTGGACCACTTCTGATGGCGATCGTTCTACAACTTCCCTTGTGTCTGTATGAATTGCAGAGGTCGGTGGTCTGTGTGGATGATTGTATCCTTCCCCAAAATGTAATGCTTCCATTGCCAACAAGCCTGCACAATGTAATACATTTCTTTGTCATAATTCGGATACTTTCGAACTGTGTCAGACAATGTCTCAATGTGATATGCCACTAGATTCCCCTGTTGAGTAAGAACTGCCCCAATAGCTAGTCAGAAGCATATGTCTCGATCTCAAATGGTTGTTGCAAGTCTAGTAATGTGAGCACTGGGGCAAAATAGAGGCGATGTTTCAATTCTATGAACGTCTTCTGTTGAGATTCCGACCAACAAAATTTTTCTTTCACTCCTCCTTTAGTGACTTGACTCAAGGGCCAAGTGATATGAGATAATCCCAGCACGAACTTACGGTAGAAATTAGCAAGACCCACAAAGCTGCAAAGCTCTGTTAGGGTGGTTGGGGCTGGCCAATCTCGAATGAATTGGATCTTGGTTGGATCCACATGCACCCCCCTTTCATCAATAATGTATCCCAGATATTGAAGCTGGGTCATGCCAAAAGTGCACTTCTCCAAATTAGCACACAACTTCTGTTGTCGTAGTGTTTAGAGGACTTCGCGGATCTAGTGGAGGTGCTCTTCCCAAGTCTGGCTGAAGATGAGAATGTCATCCAAGTATACCACTAAAAATGAGTTGGTGAATGGACGCAAGATATCATCCATCAACCTCAGGAAGGTTGCAGGAGCATTTTTTAATCCAAAAGGCATGGCGAGCCCTTCAAAAAGGCCCTCCTTGGATTTGAAGGCAGTCTTCCACACATCAGAGGGTTCGATTGGTACTTGGTGATACCCAGACTTCAAGTCGATCTTGTTGAAATATTTTTCCGCTTTGAGTTGGTCTAGAAGGTCATCAATCGATGGGATCAAGTGCCTATTCCAAACAGTGATCTTGTTCAACACCCAAAAATCAATACAGAGTCTCCAAGTACCATCCTTCTTTTGTACCAACATGATCGGGCTCCCACAGGGCGGTGAACTTGGCCAGATGTGACCTTTCTACAGCAAATCCTGAGTCTGCCTCTTGATTTCATCATTCTCCATAATAGAGTGCCTATATATTGGTCCATTGGATAGCAGCACACCTTGGGTCAGGTCAATGGGGTGCTTGACCTAACAGTGTAGAGGCACCCTTGTGGGTGAGGTGAAGATGTCCCCGTACTCCTCCACAACCTTGTACATTTTTTGTTGTCATGTAGAGGAGCCATGTCTGGAGGTTGTGGCCACAGTCTTATTCTTGCCCTGGGGGCAGATCATCAGGAAAACAAATTTCCTGGTTTGGGAAATGAGCTTACTACATTTTTTTGTAGTAACTAAAGAGATAGTGGGAGGCGATGGTACCTATGGTATCCTGTACAATTTATTTCCCAAAGTAACAATAACAATGCGAGGCGAGGAATCATATACAACATGTCGCTTCCACAAGTATGGTTGGCCTAATAATACATCAGAAACATCAATAGGAGCAATGTCACACAATAACTCATCCGTGAAGGGCTTGATGCTATAATGAAGGCGGCATTGTTGGTTGACGCAGAGATCCCGTCCTTGGTGAAGCCACCTGATGGTGTATGGTTGTGGGTGCATTTTGGTCAGCAAGCCCAACTGCTTCACAACATCTACTGAAATGAGGTTATTTTGGCTCCCATTGTCGACAATGAACTGTAGCAAGGAACCCCTTACCCACATTTGGGAGTGGAAGAGACGCTCTTCCTCCTCTTGATCTTCTGGTTCCTCCTTCTGGATCTTCGTAGTGGCAATAGTGGAATTGGGCTCCGCATCAATAATATTCTTCCCTTTGTCATTCACCTTGTCAAGTTTTGATTCAGAGTCATAGCATGCATTTGATCAGAAGCCCTCATCTCGGCCACCAATGACTGCTTTGCCCGACACTCACTTGTGTTGTGAGTGGATCACTTCTGGAACTCACACCACTTTCTCGTGTCCTTCTTTGGCTTTGTGGTGTTTTTCTTTGCTTGTGTCTTTGGCAGGTTGCCTTGGGCTGCCATGCCTTGGCTTTATCCTTTGTTCTGCGGTTTGGGGGCACCTTTCCCTTGCTTTTGATTTGCAGATCCAAAGTATTGCTTCTTCTGTTCGAATTTCTGCTCAATATTGGCAACATACCGACATTCCGTACCAAGCGAGGAGATTTTGAGGAACTCCATTTCCTCTTGAATGTATCTGTGCAGACAACTGTGATACTTTAGCACCAAATTTTTCTCTTAAACTTTCATACCCAACTTTGTGCGTAGGGTATGGAACAGATTCGTTAGCTCATGCACATCTTGATCCCTTTGTTGCCGCAACATGGTCCATTGTATGTACTTGTCCTCATAGCTCCCCACGGGATAGTATTGTTCCTTGATGGCATATCGGAAATAATTCCAAGTGGGTACGATTGAGAAAAGAGAGGGTTTTGTCTCGTCCTTTTTCTCACAGTAGGTTTCCCACTAGTCCTTGACATGGGGGGTAGCTTTGAGGAGTCAAAAAATAATATTCTCCCAGCCGGAAAAGTCATGAACCGAGAAATATCCTTCTAATAGACTCAACCATCTATCTATGTCATCTGCATCTATTTGACCCTCAAATATGGGAATGTCAAATTTTACTTGTACCTTAAAGCGAGTCGCGCCTCCAGAGTGGCTGCTGGAAGCAGATGCGCCACTGGTGGGTAGTTGTTGAAGGATCTGGGCAAATTTATCCATCATCACATTCCTTTGTTTTTTGAGGGCCACATCGAGCAATATTTTGATAGGATCTCCTACTCCCTCATCTTTCTTTTCGTCCCCCATGGGCATCTGTTGGGGTTTGCGAGGCTGATCTTGCAAAGGTTCCACCAGATCGATCCCTAACTCCTTATACCCTGACCTTGTTGGGGACATGCAAAGAAGTATTGATAAAAAGTAGGCCTCTTTGATACCACTGATCCAGATTGATGCAGGAATGCAAAAGAATACATAAATAACCATAAACATAGAAATACAATAGGAATAAGTCTTCATTTCATTAATATCAAATCACAGAAATATTCTTACAAACATGATGGAAATAAAATATCTAGGGTGCTAGTAGCGAATCTTTGAGAAGAGATGTGGTGGCTATAGACCTCTAAACTGTGTTACAATGAGGCTCGAGGGCCTATTTATTATGGAGAAACAACGGAAAACTCTAAACACCCAAAAACCTAACCCTAGGAGATGAAGTGCCAAAACCATGGGCCCTATTTGGGTAAATTGGTGTTTCAACTTCCCGGGGACGTAACTTCGGCATACTATCTCCGTTTGGGGCTTCAAAATGGCTCCAGAAGTTCAGGACCCAAAAAACTGCTAAAAATAGTAAGTTGTGAAAAAATTGAAAGAGACAATGGTGGGGCCCCAAGTGGAATAGGCAGTGGCCACCAATATCCACTTGGATCACTAAAATAGATGCTACATATTTTATTATGATAGGTGATCAATCCATCACTCATACTCTTCCATTTCTCTTGACCTATGAGATCTTTAATAAAAATGTTCATAATTATTTAATAGACTTAGGGGCGCCCTCTAATATAATGCCAAAATTAGTTTGTGCTAAGTTTAACATAACTCCTCAAAGTTCTCATGTTCATATAGTACAACTTGATAGAACCAGAGCAGAGGTGGTAGGATAAATAAATTATATTTCTATCAGATTGTCATCAAATCCCAAGGTTGCTGAAATAATCAATATATTGGTGGCTGAAATTCCTGATTTTTACGGTTTAGTATTAAGAAGAGACTGGTCTATAAAGCTTCATGGATATTTTGCAACAGACTGGTCGCATATGTGGAAACCATACAATGGAAAGCCAAATTAAATTTGGATAGACCGTGAAAAGTTCATGAAACATACAGTCACTGATCTTGAAGGAATTAATGAGCCAGTAGCATTCAATAATGAAATTATTGGAGATTACTCAACATAATCATTTTTGGGAAATTTCAATGCTCAACCATCACCCTTTTTTTATAATGCAGTTATTTCTTAGATTGATAATTTTTCCCAGACAGACATTTCGAAATGTAAAATTTTTGAAGATAAACCAGTAGTTAGTTCTTTATTTTGGACTCTTTATTTTGACAGTTCTAAATCTGAAGATGGTTTAGGCACTGTCTGTATTTTAATAAGCCCAAAAGGAGAAAAAATCATGTTAGCCTGCAGACTTGAATTCAATTTTAAGAACAATATAGATGAATACGAAGAATTAGTCCAAGGTTTGTATAAAGTCATTTATCTTAATATTAAAAATATGAAAGTCTTAGGAGATTTGAAAATCATTGTTAGATAGTTAAGAAATACCATTCATTGTAATTATGGACATTTAAAGCATTACCAATCATTAGTCCAAGAATTAACCATTCATTTCTTAGCCTTTAATATTTCTTCAGTGCCTAGAATGTAGAATGCTAGTGCAGATCTATTGGCTAATGTAGCATCAAAGTTAATTCCATCTCAAGGGTTTAGTCCTAATAGATTTTCTATTAAATTAATTTTTATACCATCTATGTCTAGAGATATTACCAATTGGAGAATATTCAATAATGATTCATATATCATATATTTTTAACATTTGAAGGATCTTATGATAGTCAAATTTTGGATGAAAATGAACATGATATTAAGATTAAGGAAGAATAAGATGAAAATCCAATTCTTAAGCTTATTTTCAAGTTAGAAGACCTATATGATTTTAAAGGTGGGTTTAAAAGAGTTACTAAGTCAAAAACTCAAAGTTATACCTTAAGATTTGAGTTAGTAAATCTAGGAATTGACAATAAACTGCAGAATGTCAATTTAGGTCTTGGTCTATCTTTCGAAGAAAGACTATCATTTATGAGGTTTTTTAGAACGTACAAAAGTGTCTTTGCTTGGGATTATACTGATCTTAAAACATATTATGCTTTTGTGATTCAAAACAAAATTCCTATGATTTTAGATGAGAAAACTATACAACAAAAAATGAGGAAGATTCACCCGAACCTTGAAAATCAAACAAAAAAAAAGCTGAATAAACTCGTCAAAGAAAATATCATCTTTCCAATTAGACATTCTAAATGCGTTTCAAATTTGGTACCCGTCAGGAAGAAAAATGGAGATATTAGAATTTGTATTGATTTTAGGAATTTAAACAAATCATGTCAAAAGGGAAACTTTCCATTACCCACCATGGAAAAACTACTGCAAACAGTAGGTAGTTATGAGCTTATCTCCTTTCTTAATGGATTTTCACAATATGAAGAAATTATCATACATCTAGATGACATATTAAAGACCACATTTAGGACTAAGTGGGGAACTTATGCCCATCAAAATATGCCATTTGGATTCATTAATGCAAGTGCCACTTTTCAGAGAGCTATGGACACAGCTTTTAGGGGGCTTATCAATAAATCACTGGTTGTTTATTTAGATGTCATCACAGTCTTTTCTAAACAAGCAACCAATCATGTGAGAGACCAAAAGCAAGTCTTTGAGCGATGTAAAAGGTATGGCATCTCATTAAATCCAAACAAATCATGTTTTTCTTTAGAGGAAGGAAACTGTTTAGGATTCATTGTATCAAAGAAAGGTATCTATATTGATCCTGAAAGAATTGAAGAGATTAAAAGAATTTATTTCCCTCATAAAAAGAAAGCTATGTAGTCGTTTCTTGGAAAAATTAATTTTGTAAAAAATTTTGTCCCTGACTTTTCGCAAATAGTTTTACCATTAAAAAACATCATTAAGAAAAATTAAGTATTTTAATGGGGACATAATGAAAGAGAAGCATTTGATTTGATCAAACAATCTATTGTCAATGCTCCATTCCTGACTACCCGCAATTTTCTTAATCCTTTGACTTTATATACGTTTTCATTAGATACATCATACGCTGATGTTTTAACACAACTTAATGACCAACAAATTGAAGGACCAATATCATTTTTCAGTTCCAATTTGCAAGGTGCAGAACTAAATTATTTGTCTGTCGAAAAGAGAGCATTTTCTATCTTTAAGGGTATAAAGAATTTCAGGCCATTTCTCCTAAAAAATCACACGAAAATCATAGTTCCATTCTCTACAGTGAGACAATTATTAATGCAAAGAGAATTAGGAGAGAAAAGGGTTAACCGGGTTACCGCTTTACAAGAATATGATGTAGAAATTAGACGCTCCAAAATTGTTAGAGGTCAAGGTTTTTGCAGAATGCTTACAGGAGCATCCCATCTATCATCAGAATAAGATTCAGGTAACAATGTGAAAATATTAGTGGTAAGCCTCAACGATGTACAATCTCAATACACTGATCTCATATTTTATTTAAAAAATGGATATGCCCAACTCAACTCAGTTATAAAGCGAAAAATGCTTTAAGATTAAAAGCGAAGCAATATGAATTAATCAAAGATGTATTGTTTAGAATAAAATTTGATTTTGTACTACTAATATGCTTAGAAAAATCTGAAGCAGAGAAAGTCTTGCAGGAACTCCATAATGGACCAGTTAGAGGACATTTTGGGGGAGATACGACAACACACAAAATCCTGCATGTAGGTTAATATTAGCCTACACTTTCCAAAGATGCTCACGAATATGCAAGAAAATGAAAAGTGTGTCAAAGTGCATCTGGAAGACAAAGGAATCCAACCTTCCCATTACATCCAGCTAATATCAAAAAACCATTTTAACATCAGGGATTAGATATATTAGTGATATTGTTCTTAACTCTTCCAAAGAACATAGATATATTCTCACAGCTACATATTACCTTACTAAATGGGTGGAATAAATTCCATTGAAGGTAGCCAACTCTGAGAATATCATTGACTTCATTGACCAATATATCATAATTAGATTTTGATTACCTACTGCTTTAATTTTTTATAATGCATCTTACTTCTCAAGAACTGCTATGATGGAATTTGCAATCAAAAGAGGCTTTAAACTTATGTATTCTACAAATTATCAAACATTAAACCTTATTATAACTATCAAATGAACTGTTGATCAAAACCAATGAAATTGGCATAAGTTATTAATCTTTGCTCTTTGGGAAAACTGAATAACTTAGAAAGCTTCGTTTGGCACTTCTCCATTAAATATTGTTTATGGAAAATAATTTGTGCTTCCTACAAATGTAATTATTCCCTACCTACCCTTAGTTCAATTCATTGATGAATCTCCTTCTTCTTCATTACAACTAAGACAATTTCAAATTCTTAAGCTAGAAGAAGAAAGACAAAAATCTAAGCACACTCATGCACATCATCAACAGATAGTAAAAGATTCATTTGATTCAACTTCTATTACTCCAAAAAACTTTCAAATTGGTGATCTGGTATTGAAATGGGACAATGCGCACAAGGAAAATGGTAAACACACTAAGTTTCAAAAAATCTAGCTAGGTCCATTTCAAATAATTGAAGAAATATGCGCATAAAAATTCTTATTGCAAGATCTATCAGGAAAAAGAGATTCTTTTCATGTTAACAGGCATATTTTGAAAAGATACTTTTCATAGGACGTAACCCCTTCTATTCCATGTATACTAGTGTCTTTCTCTTTTCCTTAGAAAAATAAAAGTTTAGTAGCATGAATTTTTGGATTTTCAAATAATCATCTTAGGTGATATTTTTGATTTATTGTTTATAGAAATAAGAAATGTTAAGGAACAATCAAAATATTTGAAAGACAAATATATTTTATTTTCACTGAAAGATGAAATTTCACTGAAGTTATGTATTATCTGATGAACTCTCATCTTTATAAAGCATGATTATTCTTTTATCAGTCAAGAAAATAATCTCTGACAAAGTAAAGACTCTTTTACAGTAGAAATCTAAAACTCAACATTATCATCCAAAATTTTCAAAAGGACCAATGATTCACCCCATTTGGGAAAACTTATTAATATTTAGAATAAATTCAAAAAATATTATACTAGAAAAACTTAAAAGATAATAATTCTCATCACGAACTTGTTTACCATGTTCATAGGGAAATAGTTGAACTGACATTACCAATACCGCCTACAAAAATAGGGTAATGACTTGAGATTATATCAAGAGGACAAGGGGTCTCATCAAGAGCCAACTTGAACAATTGAATTTCAACTAGTGAATGGCATTGTCATTATTTGGTTATCAAGACAAGAGAATGGATTTTAAGTAAATAAAAATAAGATACAAAAAAGAAAAGGTTTCAAAAAGGATCATGTGAATAAATTTTGAATTTATTTTTAGAAATTTTAAGAAAAACTGGATGGGACAATGAATATTTGTTGGGTAAAAGGTAACCCTGCCAAGAGCTTAAAATCCCTATTGGATCAAAGGCTCTACCTGTGATAAAAGAGTAAATATTTATAGAGCTGATCTATAAGAGCCACCTACTTTATCTTTTTAAACTGAGTAAAGATTGGTATAGATTCTCATACTTATATTTTTAAAAGAGGACTTCTTAAGAATTTTAATTAAGAGAAATTTCATTGCTTAGTAAGATCTTATTTGTTTTAAATTAATTCCTGCAACTATTTTTATTTCAAAAAAGTTTTAGAATTTTCAAAAAGTTAGTCAGAGATAGTTGATTCTCCCAAGAGAATCACCAATTATTGTGCTATACAACAACCCCAATTTATTTTAATAAATGGGGGCCCTTTAAAAATAATTAAGAAATTTATTTCATTTATTTTTTAGCTTAAGTAAAAAAACTTTAGGAAATAAAGTTTCTCTTGCTTTTCCACTTTCATTCCTTAGTGCACATTGCAATTTGGATAACTTACAAGCTTAAATGACTTGAAATACACTAAGTCATGCAGGTTGCATTATTCGCTAATCTCTTTCCAAAGTCATATTAAAATCTTATTTCAAACACTTTAGTCACTATTATAAAAAAAAATCGCATCGCGCCTCGTTTAAACGATCGAAATTATATGCAATTCGATGAAAGTTGTGATTATGCCGACCCAATGAGCCAATAAAGAAATAAATGTAAGGTTCAAAAGTACAATAAAGAGCAGCCATTTAACTTCTTAAATATGCAATTCACATTTCCCAGGATGTAACTAAAAGAAAACTCATTTACCACATAAAAGTTGCGATGTGCGATTTGCACATATCGCATTTCACACAATTTATGGGTAACATCATAAATGGAAATAGTTATAAATTGTGATGTGCAATGAATGATAGTTAATTAATCAAGCATGTGAAATGATCCATGTCATATCAAACCGAATATGAGATCCAACGTCTTAAATTTACTGATAGATATTTCATGTGAAGGTGTAAGAGATTTGATTTAAAAATATTATTGGTGATTAACTCCATTTAATAAAAGTAAGGTTTTGATATATTCATATCTACTTCAAGCATGTGTTGAAGTGATTGAATGTCGGATTTTTTTTAATTTTATCCACCTCTCTATTCTATATATTGTTAATGTTTGCTCTGTTCACTTAAAATCAGGAAACCACTTAATGAAGCAAGGAAATTAGAGATGAACAAGAAAGGAAAAGAGATTTCCCAATTATTGTCTACCAAAGGCTTAGACATGTATCCCCTATTCTCAAATACCACCTGCAACAAGGAATGCGGAAGTTCTTCATGGGAGGAAATGTATAAGTTTTTTGAAGAATAAAAGCCAAGGGTAATAGTCAGAGTTGCTACAGCAGGTGCATCGGTTCTTTCATACCCGACCTATTTGGACATTGCATGTTCATTCATCCATAAGGTAGCAGCAAGGAAAAATATTCTTCCCTATACACATATGGTTAAGTGGGTAATGGCCCACTTAAACGTATAATATAGAACATTACATGATTCAAAGGGTGAGAATATCGGTTCATTCAGGGAAGAAGATTTGAGGACAATGTGCCACTTACCCATCCCACAACATAACTATGAAAAATCTTTTCTTCAAATATTTAGAGAAAAACATCCAGACCTGATGAAAGTCATAAAGGAATGTAAGGAATCCCAAGGAAATTTTAAACGAAATATACTCGGTATGTACAAAATAGCACAAATCTCTTCCCCTTACTCTTATGTTGTCGATATGTTGTGTAGATTATTCATAAAACCTGATACCACTAGGTTTTCTATAGATTGGGTCCCACTAATTGACCCAATCATCAATTCCTTAATTCTGATTTGGGAAAATATCCTATCTGATAATATAGCCAGAAACATCATGGAGTATAGGAGTAAAAGAAGTGTTTCATCTAGAGAAATACCCCCCTTTTACATGAGTGACTATGTCATGGATGCAATTTGATTTTCTTCTAGTTTTCCTACCATGGGATGGAAATGGACGGCCCAAGACCCTACTCCAATCCACATTTACCATAGAGCCCTTTGGGATTCAAACTTGCGTATGTATTTTTACAAAATTTTCCATATTCATGTTGCCTATGCACTAGATGATATTCAATGAGAAAGCCCCTAGGGTTTCGAAAGAGGCTAGTAGAGATATTTTTCCAGTTTCTACATGGTTTGCCGAGGAAATTTTCACATATATCAGAGTATTTGGGAGTTATGCTTCTCCTCATGTCTTGCCATATTATGTTCCTAGAAAATTACTTACAAGAGAAATTTCCTACCAGATTGTTGTAAATGGTATTTCAAAACAGCTTAAAGATGCCAAGAAGGCCATTCAGCATAATTTTTATTCACAGTGCGATACTTTTTCACTTTTTGATATTGGTCATGCGTACAAGGAAGTGTTGAATGTTAATCCATTGAATTTGGCAGTAATTCCAAAGTGGTCATATGACCCCAGTGATGTGATTAAAAATTGCATCACAGAGATCAAAGTAAAACCTTTTGTGAAAGATATAGATAGATATGGTGATTTTTTTCAAGGTATTGAAAAGTTTTCAGATGTACTAAAGTTTTCATCCAGTAAACTTAATCAAAATGACTTGGAAGCTTTCCAAGAATACAAAAACAAGATACTGGAAAATATTCCTATGGATTTATCGACTATTGAGGGTGTCAAGAGGCATACTCCAAGTATTATCTTGGATAATGAAGTGAAAGACATGTCTAAAGATGAGTCAGGGAAATCAGAACATCAATCTCAGATTCATATCATTCTAAAAATGAATTCAAAAACATAAATTAGAAACCAGAAAATATAATTGATCAAGTAATCCAAGAGATTGAGGTGCAAGAAAAAGGAGGAAGCAATGGAACAAAGTCAACTTCCCAGGACGTTTAGCACAATCAAGATACACTTGATCAGTCAGAAAAGCGAAAGAATTTGAATAATGAATGTGATGATTTTTCTAAGGCAATAAAAAATCCTCAAATAAATTCCAATAATGATCAAGCTACTAGTCTTCAGACACCTGAACATTCCCAGAAGCTAGTGGAAACTATTACTCCACTACAACAAGTTCCTGAAATTCATGATCAAGAGATCATTCTGGCTTATCCTACAGAGAAAATAGTGTTACAAGTTGAGGAAATCCCTTTGTTAGATGTCTTCTACAGTCCCAGTCATAATGTTGTAGTCAAGAGAATAAAAGGGAGAAGAATTGATGAGACAATCTCAGATCTTACAAATGAATCAGTTGATGTTTTATGGAAGGATCCTCTAGCTAAGCCTACTGATCATTTAACCAAACTATCACAGTTTTCAAGGGCATATGCTACTACCACTATTGATAAAGATATTGAGGTTAAAATTATATTGAAGCAGAGAGAATACATAATACAATCATTAGAGGGACTGTTAGATGAAGAAGAGTATAACTCGAGAAAGCATGTGGAATTAAATATGTCCCAATTTCAAAAAGATTTCGAAGGTCTTAATTTACATCATCAAGTACAACTCACTGAGAAGAAAACACAACTAGAGGCAGAAATTAACATATTACAAAGCCAACCATAGTTGGAGCAATTCATAAAGGAAGCATTAGATGTGAATGCTAAGTTAAAGCAACAACAAGAATTATTTTGCCAACAAGCTTCTATTACGGGCTCTTATTGTGAATCAAGTGAAATATTGATCTAGAAAGTAGCTATCCAAAAACTTGAATGTGAGAATATCGAAAATAAAATCAATGAACACATTTAATGGCAACCATCAGACTGAGGAAAGGAAGTGGATCTATCCCAGATAGAAAAATCCCACAAGGAGATTGTGGAGTACTAAAAAGGTATGCTTTTGATGATCATTTCAGTGGCTTTTTAGTAGAATTTGTAAACCTTTTTGCATCATGAATTTGGAAAATAATAAAGAATTATAACAAGCTTATGTGAGAGTTGATGTACAGACTTAGCACGTGATAATTGTTATTTTAAGTGCGAGGAAGGTGAAAACGAAGAGTTGCCGCTCCAAGGGAAAGGACAAAGCGAGATACTTCTTCCCCGACGCTCTTTGAGAGGAGACGAATGCAAACAAGGCTAAGCGAGATCAAAGCAAATCGGCCGGAAAAGGAGGAGAAGACACCAGCTCGGCGGAAAAGAAAAGAAAAGATGAAGGATTAATAGTTTGGCGAATCCCTCAGGATCTTTGATCCTGAGGGATCGCTGCTTTATTTATCTTGTTACTTGGACATCTCCGCCGTCACCTTTATATAAAGGGACAACACTGTTAGCTTAAGGGAGAGACTTTTTATGTAATTTTCTGTTAAACATCAGCTCTGATTATTGAGTCTCGTTGAGAACTGGTTCATTGTACTTTTGTCCGATGCATTAATATAAGCTTGGTGATTCTCTCATTTCTGCGTCTGGATTAACTTAAGGCGGTGTATCCTTGGAGGCTAAGGGCCCGGCCCCGGAGGACACTTGCTTCTGTATCACTACGATTTGATTTCTGCGTGGTTTGCTTATCATTGTTATTCGGTAATCTGATATGCTTTATAAGTCGCTATTACATGCTATGTTAAGATTAAATCATTAAGGTTTTTACAGATAGAATTGTGTATTGACTCTGCATTATGTTACTGATCCTTTCAGAGTTGATTGCATGTTATTAGTCTTAACCGAATATTCTTACTGTTATGTTACAGAGCTTTTGTACTGAACATTCATGTCATAGCTTCATCTGAAGTTGTGTCCTTCATGATTGTTGGATTCAGAAATAATGTTGTTCTATTTGGAAGCACAGTCGTATCCCTGTTAATTAAGATTGATCAGATTACTATTCTAGCGTGTTGTGTGCGTATATGATTTACTAGTGTTGTTCCATAATTTATCAATAGTTAGTGCTGTTCCATTAGTGTGTTCTGCTTGATTTGCCTTAAGAGTGAAAGATTGTTATTTGATTGCGAAGAGTGCATTTGGGTTAATAGATTAAGTTTGGTTACGACTCGCGAGACTTAGTTGTTCGATTGCTGTTCCATTCCATTCCAGATTTGCTGTTCAATTCTTTATTTGCTGTTCTATTTTGCTATCTGTCGTTCCATTTACTCGCATTTGTTGTTTTGGTTTGAGAGACGATCTAAGGCTGTAGTGAGCTTCAGCATTCACTGTCTAGCTCCCAGACCCATGGTCTATGCTCTAATTTCCTTTCCATCAGTTTCCAAATGGATGGGTTATCGCTGCCGAACCCTTGACTGATAAGCTGCCTAGTTTTATGAATGTGTGATTTATTCTTTTGAAGTAACTTAGTTATAGACCAGCATCCGTTTACTCTTGTATCTTTAAACACTGTACTACTAGCATTACTCTGACAAGTGACAGCCTTAGACTGAAACACTCTTTGGAATAACATAACGCTCCCGGATTGACATATTAATGTGAGGTAATTAGAGGTGAAAGAGACCCTTTTTATAGCTCTACATTTTGGCGTCGTTGCCGGGGAAAGAGTGTAGCCATTTGTATTTTTCAGAGTAGTGTACGAACCTGCTAGGGAAGAGTTGGATCTTAAAAACGGAAGGTAAGAACCTACGTGCGGAGCATGTAAAAGCCCTGCTCCACTGTCCGCTTTCTTAACAGATTTGTTTTTGCTTTGTTTGAATAGAATTTAGTAATTCATTTGAGTGCATGATTAAACAGAAAAGACCAGAAAAGAATATCAAACCTCCATCCAAGCCTGAAAAAGCTAAGGGGCCGGTGACCCTTGGCCGAACGACCTTCATAGACGAAATCTATAAGAAAACAGAATCTCAGCCATCAGTAGGCCCCAGGAAAATCATTTCTAAACATCCTACTAGTTCCCTTCAGGCCACAGGATCACCATCTGTAGCCTTTGCTGAGGTGCATAGTCAAACTGAAGAGCAGGACTTTCAAGAAATTGAAAATTCTACTCCAGAACTATTGCAGGAAGGGAATTCCGGCAACTTTTGTGAAGGAGAAGGAGAAACAGGGGAAACCAAGGAACCAAAATCTCCTATTGGAACAAATCAGCCATTAAATAGCCCAAATAAGGGGAGTGCTGTGAAAATCATTGTTGAAGGAATCCAATCTCCTCAGAAATCAGGTATTCTCATTATTCCATATAAGGGAAGTGCTATTAAAACTATCCCTGTCAAAACCATTCCCTCTCAACCTAGGAATACCCTCCTAGATATCCCAGAAGGTTATTGGCATATATTCGATCCCATGGCTCAGAACCAGCCAAATGCTCAAACCTCTACATTACAATATCCTATAGTGGATTCTGCAGCAAATGCACCCATGAAAGCTATCCCTCTTCAACATATCCCTACATTTCATGGTCTCACATCAAAAGATCCGGATGCATTTTTATTCGAATTCGATGTGTTATGCAGGGGGTATGATTACACCACCGATCCCCAGAAATTGAAATTATTTCCCTCTACATTAAAAGGGGCTGCTTTAAGATGGTTTATGGGACTAGGTGGCAGGGTTATCAACAATTGGGATCAAATGAAAGAATCCTTCTTAAAAAAATATCAGGATTATTGTAGGTCTAGATAATTAAAAGACGAAATATTCCAAATGACAGCCAGACCGAATGAAACATTGGAGGAGTATGTGGAACGTTTTCAGTACAATCTACAAAGATCTCCTTATGCATCGCTACCTTTACCTGATAATGTGTTAAAAACTGCATTAATAAGGGGCATGAAGGAACAATGGATTGAAACATTAAACATCATGGGGAAAGGGGATATTTATCAAGAGAATTTTTCTAACATCATTGATTTATGTATCAGGAGTTCGAGAGGCAACACAAGAATAAAACCGACAGAATATGATCGGTTTGCAAGAGATAACAAAGTATCAACAGAAGGAGTAACACGTGCAGAAATTGGAAATTTATTAGAAAATTTCAAAACTGATATTTTGGGGACACTAACTACACAACTTGATATTGTGCAGGCTAAACAGAAGCAGATGGAGGCAGAACAGAATTTGGCGATCTTCTGCCCCCGATGCAGAAAAAAAAATAGCCACAAGGAATGTCCACTGGATACAGTCCAAACATGTGCCATCTGTACAAAATATCGCCTTACGGAGAGTTTCCCCTCACTTCTTGGATTGAAAGCGGTATATAAGGAAGCGGAAGAAGAACCAGAATCGGTGTACTTGATCAACCAGCGTCGCCAGTGGCAGCCGAGACAATCTGGTATGTTTCCAGACTCAACCTTTTCTTTTCAACCTCCACAGTATAATGCTCAACAATATAGTATGTGGCAAAATCAATCTCAACCCCCATTTTCAAACTGGTCACCACAATCGTTTCCTTCTTCAAACCCATGGCTGAATCAAACAAGCCAATCTGGTTGGCCGAATTTCCCTTATACTCCACCATATTGGCAAAATGGCCCATATCCTTCACAATGGACTCCCCCTACTTCACAAAGTTCACCCTGGCAGACAAGATGGAAAATACCGATGCACCAGCCAGTTGGAACTATTCCGCTCCCTCAACCTACTCTGCCAGCCTTACAAAAAAATCCCTAGTCTAACCTGAGACCGCAACTCCCAGCCCAACCCAATCCCAATCCAAATAACAGACCGGTCCAATCTATCCAAATCATAGAATCACCAGAAATAGGACCCGACATGAGGGAGTGCAATGATCGTCAGTTAAGATCTGGACGTATAATTGAAACTGAGGGAGATAAAACAGTTCATATTGAAGATCAGTTACCAAGAGAACATCAGTTGCAACAAGAGGATGTAAATAAGCAGCAGACTCATAATCAAGCAACCACATCCTCTCCTCCGTTCCCAGAACGATTGGTCATACCTCGACCCATACAATATCCTGACTTTGACATTCTGGGAGAATTACAAAATCTGTACATAAAAATCCCATTCCTCCAAGCCATTCAAGACATTCCTATATACGCAAAAACTATCAAAGAGTTGTGCATAAAGAAACCAAGGAGGAATATAACGAATAATCCAAGAGTCCAAGTAGTCGGTACTTTATCTAACTTATTATCTGGGAAAGAAACACCCATTAAATATGAAGACCCAGGAAATCCAATTATAACTGTTCAAATTTATGGTCAGACCCTGTCTAATGCCTTAGTTGATCTAGGAGTTGCAATTAATATTTTAACAACCACTACTTGCCAAAAGCTCGGCATTACATCAGTAGAACCCACCTCTACTTTGTTAGAATTGGCTGACCGATCTGTGGTTAGACCAGAGGGTATTCTACAGGATGTCATGGTCTCTGTTGATTCCTGGGAGTATCCAATCGATTTCCTGATAATTAATCCAAAAACCCGACTTGATGGACACCCGCTAATTTTAGGTAGACCTTGGCTTGCCGCTGCCGATGCCTACATTGGCTGCCGGCAGGGAAATATGACAATAACCAGAGGACCGAATAGCAAAAATTTAGTTCTATATCCTCCAGCACAGCCAAGTGTCACAATGATCAGAACTAATAAGCACCCTGTATCATACCTTACTGATAACATCAGATCTCCATTAACTATACAAGAGGCACTTGATTTTAAAAACCAAACAGAAGATGATGCCATTAATAATTTCATTAGTCAAACTGAATCTCGCACACAGTGTCACATGATAGAAGCAGCATTTGATAATGAATTGGAGGAAGATCCTCTGAAAGATACGCATGACCAAACGATACCTGTTACTTCTGTTGCAAATAGTAAAACTATGGAAATTGAACCGGGAAAAACTTTAAACATTAATGCCAATCTCACGCCTGAACAAGAAACAAAGCTCATCCATCTGTTAACAAAATATCAAGAAGCATTTGCATGGGATTACCCTGATATGAAAGGAATCGATCCCCAATTATGTACACACCACATTTATATAGAAAAAGATGCCAGATCTGTGCGTCAGCCGCAAAGGAGACTTAATCCTCATCTAAAGGATGTGGTAAAAGCTGAACTTCAGAAACTTTTAGATGTCAATTTTATCTATCCTATTTCTGATAGTAAATGGGTCTCTCCGCTTGTGGTGGTACCAAAAAAGAATGGAAAATGGAGAATCTGCGTGGATTATAGGGAACTAAATAAGGCAACACAGAAAGATCATTTTCCTCTCCCATTCATAGACCAAGTATTAGATACTTTAGCAGGAAAGAAATTCTTTTCTTTCCTGGATGGCTTCAGTGGATACAATCAGATTCAGATTACCCCTGAAGACCAGGATAAAACTACTTTTACTTGTCCCTGGGGAACATTTGCCTATCGAGTTCTACCTTTTGGCCTATGTAATGCTCCTGCCACATTCCAAAGGGATATCCTTAGCATTTTTTCATATTTAATAAATGATGGACTTGAAGTTTACATGGATGACTTTACACCATATGGAGATGATTTTGATCCAGCACTAGACACCATAGAAAAAGTCCTACAACGCTGCATTACTACCAGGCTTTGCTTAAGCCACGAAAAATGTTTCATGATGATGACTGAAGGACTTATCCTAGGAAATTATGTTTCAGCAGCCGGCATTCAGGTAGACCCGGCCAAAATCCAAATACTTTTGCTCATTCCCACTCCTACTACTCAAACAGAGGTACGCAGCTTTCTTGGATTTTCTGGTTATTATAGACAATTTATAGAACATTATTCACACATTGCTGCTCCTTTATATGCACTAACTGGTAACGTTGATTTTCTTTGGACAGAAAAATGTGACCGTGCTTTCGAGGATTTAAAGAAGCTCGTATCCACAGGCCCAGTCCTTCGAGGACCAAATTGGGACCTACCATTCCAGATATCATCTGATGCCTTAGATACAACCATTGGCGCAGTCCTTGGGCAGGAAGAGGATAAAAAACCATATGCTATCTATTACATCAGCAAAAATTTATCCCCTGCTGAATTAAATTACACTGTTACTGAAAAAGAATTCCTAGCTGTAATACATGCTGTCAATAAGTTTAGACATTATATTACAGGCTATCCTGTTATCTTGTATACGAGACCATTCTGCCATAAAATATTTAGCAAATAAGCTTGTCACAAATGCCAGAGTAACTAGATGCTTGATTTTATTACAGGAATTCGATATCACAATCAAGGATCGGCCTGGCAAAGAAAACCCTGTAGCAGATTTTCTTTCGAGGATACCAAAACCAATCGATGCAGCAGCAGTTGAAGATCAATTTCCGGACGAGCGCCTGTTTTCTGTTGCCGTTCAAACACCCTGGTATGCTGATGTTGCCAATTACCTCGCAGTAGGTAAACTACCAAAACACTTAACCCCTAATGAGCGCAAGCAGATTGTTCAGAAGAGTGCTCGATTCTCGTGGATTGGGGGCTATTTGTTTCACACAGGGGCAGACATGCATATCAGGCGATGTGTTCGAGAAGATGAAATATTTGACATCCTAAAAGCCTGTCACGATGGACCGTGTGGTGGACACTTCGCTGAGCGTAGAACTGGACATAAAGTATTGCAGACAGGATATTACTGGCCTACGATTTTCAAAGATGCAAAGAAATTTGTCCAAGCCTATGACAGCTGCCAGCGAGCAGGACGACCTGGTCAAGCTGATGAGATGCCTCTGAAACCACAATTAGTCATTGAACCATTCGAGCGATGGGCTCTTGATTTCGTTGGACCCATCAACCCATCATCAAATCAGAAAACATATATCTTGGTGGCAACAGAATATGTCACCAAATGGGTTGAGGCAGAAGCATTGCCAAGAGCCACAGAGGACTCTGTCATACAGTTCCTGTTCCATTTATTTGTACGTTATGGCCTTCCAAGGGAAATAATTACAGATGGAGGACCACAATTTTCTGGGAATAGATTAGCTGCAACACTCAACAATTATCACGTCCAGCATAAAATCACTACTCCATATCACCCACAGGCGAATGGGCAGGTAGAAAGTAGCAATAAGATAATAGAATCAATCCTAACGAAAACCATTGCGTCACATAGCGTGATTGGGCTACCCGACTACCTGAAGCACTCTGGGCCTATATAACAACATGGAGAAGCACCACCGGTTACTCACCTTATCAATTAGTGTTTGGAAAACAACCCATTTTTCCCATAGAATTCGAAATCCAAACATTACGGACATCACAGGAAGTTGGCCTAGATCTAAACGAGGCACAAATCAATCGACTACAGCAGATCAATGAATTGGATGAAATTAGGCTCTCTGCACTACAAAATACAGCATTGATTCAACAGCAGCGAGCTAAATGGCATGATGCGCTCATCAAAAACAAAGTCTTCCACGAGGGAGACTGGGCTCTGTTATACGACTCTCGGTTTCGGGACTTCCCTGGAAAACTTCAGACTCGATGGTTGGGACCATACGAAATCCAGAAGGTGCATGACAACGGAACCCTTACTCTAATTACCATTGACGGTTCTGGATATGCATTCAAAGTAAATGGACACCGAGTTCGTCTCTATCGCAAACCACTCACTCGGGAATCCTTCTGCCAGCAGCTACGCCGAGACACTGATATGGAGATTTTAGGAGAGGAAGAGAAATCTTCCTCACCTGTAATTCATTAAGGAATTCATTTCTTTTTATAATTTGTACATAAGTTCTTGTCTTTGAGTCGTTCTTGTACATATGTTTGAACTAAATGTTTTCTTGTCATTTTTTTTCTTTTTCTCAAAATTTTGATTTTTGCCGTTCTGTTTCTAAAAGAATGGCATTTGCCTGTTTTTGCTGTTGCTTTTCAAAAGGAACGGAATTTTTGCGTCTTTTGCTGTTCCTTTTCCAAAGGAACAACATTTTTGGTTGCTGCTGTTCCTTTTTTTTCAAAGAAACAACATTCTTTTGTTGCTATTGTTCATTTTTCAAAGGAACGACATTTTGAGTATTTTTATAGTATTTTTATTTTTGTTGTTTCTTTTTCAAAGGAACGGCATTTGCATTTTTGTGATCTATCGTCCTTCGTTGTTTCTTTTTCAAAAGAAACACCACTAGCATACTTTTGCTCTCCTTGTGAAACAACTTATTCCTTTTGCTGATCTAAATTGAGGATGCTTCTTGCCCATATTCTTTCAAGTCTTTAAGATACAGCTATGTACTTGTGCAATGAATATAAAATCACAACATACCGAAATCCACAAACCATAAATCGCTATATTTATAAGGCTCTGCATTGGTAAGAGGACAAAAGGAAGGACATACTTATTTCTTATATTTTGTTGTCATTGTTTTAGTAATTTTGCCCTGATTGGTTATCTTTATCATGCTGATCCCTTTAACCCTCTTTGATTATTATTTAGGAATAAGAGAAAAGGGCTTATATCTTCCTATTGAGATGATAAGACTTCTTCCACCATTCCTACTCTTAAGGAGTGTTGAACCACCCTTTGTGTATAAATAAGGAAAAGTACTCTATGAAAAAGAAAAAAATATGTGAACATGATATGTGAGATGTCAAATGCAGGATAGGGGGTCTCATCAAGAGCCATCCTACCATGATCATGAGGATGGAAGTGAAGTGGCATTCCCACTATGGCCACCACACCAGGGATATGGTCCAAAAGGTATATCAAATAATCAAACCTTGGAATAGGAGGTCTCATCACGAGCCGGCCTGCCCACTTTTCGCTCCTTCCTCGTGAATGGCATTATGGTTATCTGGTCACCAAGCCAGCATAATGGTCTACACTTTGACATAACAACATTCCTAAGTATACACAAAGGATCATGGTTCCAAGGGTGAAAAAAAACAACTCTGCCAAGGTTATGGACACTTGTCGACAGCAGAGCACTGTTAATGGTATTGAAGTCACCTTGGTTACACCAATGGGTAAGATACTAATACTCTTTTGTTTCTTATATCCTAGGAACTAATCATATATTATTTCCTGATTTATACATCGCATGAACATTTATTATCACCAATCATGGCAAAGGAAGTGACCATGACCACTTGAGATTTGGCAAATACGACAGACGTCCTATCCATTAGCCTCATATCATATCACAGCAGCCTCTTACGTAATACGCGATCAACTCTCCGCCTCGATTTCGGTAATTCGTTGTCTTTCTAAACATGGCATAATTTCATACGCTGTTCCTTTATGACTCGGTTACAGATCGGGTGCTGCTCCTTTATTTGACGGCTGGGACAGCCTATCATATTGCGGGGGGGGAGGTTAACCTCATTATTCCCTGAACTACGTGTCAGCTCACTATTCGGGAAAGATAGTGTACGACGGTATGGCATGGCTTAACGGCATGGCATTTCTATTTTTACACAAGTTGCTGTTCATAATCCATTTCGGTTGCATACTCTGTGTTTTTTTTCGAAATCTTGCGATTATCACCCTCTCTGTGTTTCAAACAGCACAAGCAGTTGATGTTCCATTGAGAATCCACAGTGAAACCATGGGAGGAAGGGCAATTCGAAGTGAACCTCAGAATTTGACAATCTCCGCTGCTACCCAAGAGATCCTGGAAAGAGCAGGATGGCTGAATTATCTCAGTCGCCTGCAGGAGTCTAATGAAACAGTAGCGATGGAATTTTTGCAGAACCTGCAGGGGGATCACTCCATAGTAAGGGGGAAGCGGATAGCAGTCACCGACGATATAATTGCAGAAGTTTCGGGACTACCAGCCACCGGACCAGTATGGACACTAAAGAAGGAAAGATTACAGAAGATCATGGAACTTTTCCAGGACGAAGGCCAGAGCTTGACAATTAAGGGGAAGGGAGTTCTGCCAGCAACGCTAGGAGAACCCTGGACGGAATTAGCAAGAACAGTGCAGAGCTACATCACCTGCGAAGGGAGGAAAGACGTGGTAAGACCACGACATCTTAAACTCTTAGCTGTTTTAAAGCAAAAATGCTCTATAAATCTACCTGCACTTCTGAATTCATTACTGCATGATGCTGCACGAAGCATAAAAAAGGCACAGCATGTAGAGTCAGTCGTCAGTCACCATGGGTTAATACGATTAATAGTTAGTCATAGTCTCACCCAGCAGCAGAGCAGCTGGGAAGAGCTTATTGTAATGATTGAGGGAGGATTGACAGCACCATCCCCAAAACGTAAACATTCTACAAGCACACCAGAACGGCCGGAAAAACGCAGAGAATTAGTAAAACAAAAACATGTTGCTAGTGCATCTGAACGACCAGGAATACACCAGGAATTGGCAAAGCGCAAGCATGCCACCGATACACCCGAACAGCCAGAGAAGCCCAGAAAATCAGCTTGGTTAGCTCGGATGCGAGGAAGGCTGGAAAAGCTCCAGGAAAGCACCAGCCAACCAGTGGTAATTGAGGACGAGCAATCCTCACGACTAGAAGTAGAAGAAGAACAAGCTGAAGGAGAAAATAAAGGAGAGGCCGAGGAAGCCGAGCAATCCGAAGAGGAAAATGAGGAAGCAGCCGAGCATTCAGAAACAGAAACAGAAGCAGAAGCTGAACAACAACAGGAAGGTAGCCCACTACAAGACCCAGTGGGAGAAGATGAATTGGCCGCAGTCTTGGCCAATATGGGTAAGTATGGCCAACCTTCTAGTCCAGTAGACCTCCATGACAAACCCCAAGAAGAAAACACATCTGAAAAATCACATGCAGTAGAGGTAGAAGAAGGAAATCTGCCTGTTCATGATGAAGAGGAGATAAGAGATACTGAACGAGAACAATCTGTTCCCAGGACACCAGAGGAAGTTCCGGAGGGAGTAGGAGCAGAAAAAGCAGTTGCCCAGGAAGAGACGGAACCAGCCAAGGTTCCTACCCCAGAACAGCCAGAGCAGAACAGCGAGGAAGCACCCCAAGAGAAAGATCCAGAAACTAGTCATGGTCCAAGCCGCAGCAGACAGCCTGCTGTTCCTTCTAATGAAACGCTGGAAATTAAGAAATTGCGAAAGGAATGGCAGAAATTATTGAATACAATAGCCCAGCTCCGACAACAAATCAGAATTCTGAAAGCAAACCAGAGGGTAAGAAAGACCACAGGGAAGAAAAAGAGGGCCACTGCAATAAAATCCCGCAAGGAAAAAAGGCGAAGGACCAACAATCACCCTGCTGCTCAAAACCCTGCTGAAAATCCAGTTGCCGTTCCAAATGATGTTGAGGAACAGCAATAGACTGATGTTCACGTTAAAATAGAAAGGGATGATACGAGGACCAGCGACAAGAAAATCCAGACAGAGGCACCACCCTCAGGGGTAATAAGGGTTCTGAACTCCAAGCAGCGTAATAAGAAAGTTCAGGTAAAACTCCCGGCCTCCACTGACCTATGGAAAAAAGATCCGAAGACAAGAACCTTGCATAAGATGATGAAGCAAGCCCAGCAAGAAGCCGAACAACTTAGAGAGCAAACGGTCCCCCGAAAGAAATATGAAGAGTTACAGCAGCAACTAGGGAATGTCAACCAATCCAAAAGCTAGGCCTTTGAACGGTGGCGAAAGGAACAAGAGGAAGTTGCAAAGGTAACCCGTAGACTAGATACTGTTATCAAGCAGATGGATACCTTGTGTTCTTTATACAATGACGTTTTAGCATGTAGGGCCCCTGCCAAAAACTATGCTTTGTTTTTACTAGAATGGTATTTAAAATTAAAAATAAAAGCTATTAAAGCAGGCGCCCCTATACAAATCAACACTGTCAATGACTTTATAGACTGCTGTAAACATTATGGGGTGAAGGTCCAGAGATTGCTGTGTGAACTTTATTTGCATGACCTCGTGCTAGATCAAGAGACTGAGTTGAACCCTGGCCCTTTTGTTGGAGACATCCAATTACAAGCATTCATTTCATTCGGGGTTAATCAGATTAAGTGGCTCAAAGCCTATAATACTTTCCAGAGGCAGGAAAATGGCCTAGATTTACGGGTAAGGGCTGAGCTTAGGAACCCAGTGCAGTTGTGGAAAGCACATAGAAACCTCATGAGGACTCCGGGTGCCATTGAAACGTTAGGACCCATGCATGAGGCACTCATTTGACAGAGTTTAGAATATTTTCTTTCCATCAAAGATCTCGCCATTGATGCAGCCAAATTTCGGTACCGAAACTCTAATCCAAACATCCAGCTGAGAGAACCGTTTAAGTATGAGAATTTTGAATTAGCTGCCAACCGTTTGAACCTCTATGGCGAGAGCATTTTGAAAGAAGGGCCATCCTGGTTAGGATATAGATTTCGCAATCCAATTATTTGGCACCCTGCACCCGGATATCAAGCCCTGTATGAGATGCCTGAGGGGCAAACGGGTCAGTTCTTTGACTATCTAGTCACTCATCATGGCTGTAGGCCTCCACATGAGATTCCTTCTCCAGCCTATTCTCTCACTGCCTTGCATGTCAACTACAATGTTTTCATGAGGACATGAAACAAGGTAAGCAGGGGGTGTGTGGAGTACTAAAAAGGTATGCTTTTGATGATCATTTCAGTGGCTTTTTAGTAGAATTTGTAAACCTTTTTGCATCATGAATTTGGAAAATAATAAAGAATTATAACAAAACATGTGAGAGTTGATATGCAAGACTTAATCGCTGATGATTGTTATTTTTCTGTGCAGGAAAAGGCGAAAACGAGGATTTTCCATTCCAAAGGAAAGGACAAAGACGAGATAATTGTTGTCCCTTTGAAGGGGAACCGAATGCAAACAAGGCTAAGCAGATCAAAGCAAATCGACCCGGAAAAGGAGGAGAAGACACTAGCTCGGCGGAGAAGAAAAGAAAAGATGAAGGATTAACAGTTTGGCGAATCCCTCAGGATCTTTGATCCTGAGGGATCGCTGCTTTATTTATCTTGTTACTTGGACATCTCCGCCGTCACCTTTATATAAAGGGACAGCACTGTTAGCTTGAGATATATACTTCTATGTAATTTTCGGTTAAAAATCAACTCTGATTATCGAGTCTCGTTGAGAACTGGTTCATTGTACTTTTGTCTTATGCGTTAATATAAACTTGGTGATTATCTCATTTCTGCGTCTGGATTAACTTAAGGCGGTGTACCCTTGGAGGCTAAGGGCCCGGCCCCGGAGGACACTTGCTTCTGTATCACTACGATTTGATTTCTGCGTGGTTTGCTTATCATTGTTATTCGGTAATCTGATATGATTTATAAGTTGCTATTACATGCTCTGTTAAGATTAAATCATTAAGGTTTTTACAGATAGCATTGTGTATTGAATTTGCATTATGTTACTGATCCTTTTAGAGTTGATTGCATGTTATTAGTCTTAACCGAATATTCTTACTGTTCTGTTACAGATCTTTTGCACTGAACATTCATGTCATAGCTTCATCTGAAGTTGTGTTCTTCATGATTGTTGGATTCAGAAATAATGATGTTCTATTTGGAAGCACAGTCGTATCCCTGTTAATTAATATTGATCAGATTACAATTCCAGCGTGATGTGTGCGTATATGATTTACTAGTGTTGTTCCATAATTTATCAATAGTTAGTGCTGTTCCATTAGTGTGTTCTGCTTGATTTGCCTTAAGAGTGAAAGATTGTTATTTGATTGCGAAGAGTGCATTTGGGTTAATAGATTAAGCTTGGTTACGACTCGCGAGACTTAGTTGTTCGATTGTTGTTCCATTCCATTCCAGATTTGTTGTTCAATTCTTTATTTGCTGTTCTATTTTGCTATCTGCCGTTCCATTTACTCGCATTTGTTGTTTTGGTGTGAGAGACAATCTAAGGCTATAGTGAGCTTCGGCATTCACTGTCTAGCTCCTAGACCCATGGTCTATGCTCTAATTTCCTTTCCATCAGTTTCCAAAGGGATGAGTTATCGCTGCCGAACCCTTGACTGATAAGCTGCCCAGTTTTCTGAATGTGTGATTTATTCTTTTGAAGTAACTTAGTTATAGACAAGCATCCATTTACTCTTGTATTTTTAAACACTGTACTACTAGCATTACTCTGACAAGTGATAGCCTCAGACTGAGACACTCTTTGGAATAACAAAACGCTCCCGGATTGACATATTAATGTGAGGTAATTAGAGGTGAAAGAGACCCTTTTTATAGCTCTACAGAGATCTTACTTAAGGTTTGGGAATAAAGCAAGCAGAGAGAGCAGTAGCGAAAGCATCAAAGATGACAAAGGAAATTATTGAATTTGTATGTGAACAACTATTGAAAGTAGAACTTATTAAAGATTGCATGTCTGAAGTGTTCTCAGAAGTCAAACAACTAGAAACATAGTGGAAACAAAAGGCAGAAATATAGGATGAAACAATTGAAAAGGTAAATAAGTTTGATCAAGAAAATTATTGGAAATTTCTGATCAAACTTAATCATCAGTACCAAACGTTGCAGTATTTGAAATATTCGACAATAATATCACTACCAACACTCTCAAATGTATAATTCAAGGGACAGGTCAAATCCAACATTTCGTAGCTAGCTCATCTCAAGCCATGCTAGATATTTATCGACTTCGGGATCAAATCCAAAAGAAATATTGAAATTCATAGTCATATGGTTACTTTATTTTCCTAGATTGTAATTAAAGTTAGTCTTACGAGGATGGTAGTCTGAAACCACTATTTTTATGTAATAATCTACTTTTAAAACATAGTTAGTTTAGTATTTAAACCCCTCTCATTCATTTAGAGAAGGGTCTAGAAATTTGTCAAAAACATTTGCAAAAAATGCACTATTGTAAGTTTGTGAGTGCTTTGATGAATTAATTGAACACAGTTTGTTATATTTTGACATTTGAAGTTTTTTAAGTGATGTTTCACTATTGTACTCTTTAAATTGATTTAAATTGAAGAGGAGAAGATATCCACTGTCAGTTTACATGTGTAGAACTTCATACATATGACACTTCTATTCACTTGTACTAATTCTTGCTTTCTAGGTTGGCAATCATCTTTTTATTGCATTATATATTTGAAACGTCATTATAGATGAATGTTAAATGCACTTGATTTAAGGTCTAGATCGGGTGGTTTTCTCCCATGTTCTGGTAGCGAATTCCAAGGTCTCCACATGTCTTAAGTCAATTTTTTATGGTTTTAGTATGTCTTCAAATAAAAATTTCGTCACTCGCATGTGTGTCTAGGTGTGTTACTACTCCTTTCAGAATTCATGTTTTTGTCTTTCCATCAATAAATATTACGAGTAACCACTGAAATGTCTCCATCACCATCTTAGTCACATCACCATGGTCACCATTCCGCTCATCTTTTAATGAAGTGTCACCATTACGTTTTAGGGTCAAAATCATAAAATCAGTCATTTCGCCACCAAATTTATCTTTGGAGTAGTAATATTGAAAATTGTTCAGTAATTTCATTTCAATCATGATGCAATATGTTTATTAGGGTTTGACAGCAGCAATTTCAAAACAAAAAGTGAAAAAGACTTGGTGGGGCCACTTAACCACCAAAGGTGAAAATCAATTTCCAAAGCTAAAATGGACTAAATGAGCTTCGCATTTGATAATTTCATCTTCAAGAGACCTCTCTCCACCAATAAAAATCATTCTCACCCTTGGAACAACAATTTGTTTTCCCAAGAGTTTTCATTCCTCCACTATGTTGCGCATTCATTGTGCACGTGTTGCGCATCCGCCACGCTTTGCGAGAGTGTTTTTTTTTCTTCTTTAAGAGGCATAAAAATTCATTGCATTTGGATTATTCATCAAAAACATGTTCTAGTGTACCAGACACAAGTAAGTGGGCTTCCAAATCACCTCTCATGTCTTCATTTGATGCTTGGAAAGATAATTCCCTCTTTTAGGTTTTTTATTGTATTTTCTTGGTTTCACAATCTCATCGACAAATTACTAAGAAAAACCCGAAATTTAAATCTCACTCACCTTCCCCCACCTTTCAAACACCTTCCTAATCACTTCCCATCACCCCTATCCCTCATTTTCACTATTTTCCCACAAAACCAGAGCCTTGACTACACTTTCCTAGGCTAGGATTGTGTTTTCCCCTTTTGGACCCCTTCCCCTCACTCATTCCCTGAAATTTAACCTCTCCCTACCACCTAACATCTATCCCTATCCCCCCAAATTTTCCTAAGAATTTAGGAAGCCCTTAACCCCTTCATCTCCCTTTATTCCCAAAAACTACCAAAATCCCCTGTTTTTCCCTTCACTAAACCTTAATTCCCTTTCCCATTGAGCTAGGGTTAGCAATGGATTTTGAAACCACTAAGAAGAAGACAAGCAAGGGAGGTTATATTATTAGGTATGAGCCCACCAAAGTCCAATAAATCATAGATTCACCTTTCCAAGGTGTGGGTTGCCTAAGTTTTACATTGCACATAGAGACAATTTTGCTTAAAAATGTGTTTATGACCAAATAGAGATGAATTTTACACAAGTGAACCCTTTTTTGTCCATCATATACCAAGGAACAAAAAAATCCTCTAGTTTATGCATAAGTGTTAGGATTTGAGAGAAATGCCCAAATTACAGTTGCTACAGGAGGTTTTCTGTACATATGGACAACTGGACTTCAAGTTTGTGTTTCAGGGGTTTGGCGAAGGTGTTTGTAGTGCTTGATGACTAAATTGTGTGCAATAAATACTAAGCATTCCAATGGTACCTTTAGATCTATATTTGGAGCTCAGGAAGGCAATCAAAAGTGCTCTGGAATATGTTGTTGCACTTTTTCTGTGCTTTAGCACAGAGGCACTACGCTTTTGGGAGTATTTGTGGGAAAAGCCATTTTTCTCCCTCATGGAGTGTCCATTTTTCTTACTTAAGGTGTCTAACGACAACTAGACATCTGAATATTTCCATAACATCTTTCAGAACTGGATTTGGAGCATGGGAAGGCCTTCAAAAGTCTCTTACAAGTTGGGCACTGCACGTTATCAGACATTCGCTGCACTTTATCAGAGCGCGTTGTGCTTTTCCCTATGTATACAAAATTCGAGTTTTTTCTTAGTAAATCTTGGTATGAAGATGTAATTTATTTATTTTCATGTTGATTTGATGTAATATGATATAAATGAGGTTTTCATGGTCATTTATATTTAATTTTGGGCCTCATTAATGAGTAGCAGCTTAGTCAACTTTATTTAGAGGATTTGTTTTAACCTCCTTAGACATTAGATTTTTGTTGAGAGAATATTGCGAGTTGTTCCTACACTGAGGGATTCGACCCTTGAGAGAAGTGGAGTTGTTTTTTATTCTATATGTATGGATTTTTCAGTCATTTTCATGGTTGGACATTATAGGGTGAAATTCTTGTAGCTTGTACTTCATCACTTTTTACAGGAAATCAAAGGATAGTTGCAGCTATAATTCAAGAATTCTCGTGTTCTAAGTTTGTGATAATTTTTTCCCTCTGTTATAGTTTTATATGAATGATATACTTGTACCCTTACCATATATTCGATATTTAGTGATCTTAATAAGAGGTTTTAAGAAGAATTATTTTATTTAAGCTCTATTTTGTTAGGAATCTCATTTTATGTTATATATTATTAATTAATGAATTCATGGCATACATGCTCATTATGATATTCTTCTTTATTCAAACCTACCATAAATCAACCAATCATTAAGCTATCACAAAATCATAGCTACCTTGCTCGTTTATATCTCTTGCAATTGAAACCTTTGATTATTCGACCTAATTCCCTTATTTTCTCTCATGATCCAACAGAAAAAACCTAAAACTTTCAAAACCCTAGAGCTGAGCTATCTAGCCTAAAATTCATTCCTGTACCAATCAAACCCTTGGCTACGTTTTTCATAGAGAGAGTCCTCTCTAGTTTGGTAAGCGGCTAGCTGCCAAACTAAAATCTTGGTTTGATGTTACCTCCGTCGATATCCTTTTAGCCTTGGGACATTTTGGAGGATAACATTTCCGACATCGTTGCTGAGGAACGAGGTGACAGATCTTCCGTAGGAAAGCATGAAAAGGATCAAATCTGATTGCGGATGGGGAACAATGATCTGGAAGAAGAAGGTTGTGCATCTTTCACCTGACAACTCCAGTATTGATGAATCCAAAGGTTCAAAATTTTCATGGCGATTCCACTATTCAAAAACCAGTAATTTGATGAAATTCTTGGTGACCTCACTATTTTCAAGATGGATTCAACTATTCGAAGGCATGCTTGTATGAATCGAGCTCATATTCCTGGTTTTCTGAACCGTATTCCTTGTATATATTGGCAAACAGACTACCAAAATTTAAAGGCTAGGATGGAGAAGATCCTAGTTTGCATTTAGTCAAATTTCATTTACATATTCACAGACTAAAGGTTGAGCTTCCTGAAGATTGTCTCATGAAGATGTTCATGGCTACCTTGGAGGAAAAATCAATGTTGGAACAGGGTCCCCTGAAAGATGCACTTTTCTATAAGTTTTGTATATTTTGGCCTTAATTAGTCTAACACAGCGGTTTTTGGGTGGGTCAAAGCCCCTAATGCATTATAATGGGTCAAGAGTAGACCAAGAGTCTACAAACCATGGTTTGCGGACCATTGGATGCATAGGCTAAATCGGTATAAATAGATGAACCTTTTTTTAGTCATAGGTAGAGAAGAATAGAGATTAATGATAGTTGCAAATTGTTAGATTTGTTTGGGTTGCTAGCATTAGGGGAATTCTAAGGTCTAAAATTGGCCTCCTAAGGAAAATGTACATTCAAAATTCACTTTATGAGAACCAATCACATTTTAGGGGATGACATCATCCCTAATGGTTGAGGTGTCATTGCTTGAGTTAAATGTACTTACTTGTCATATTCTCAATGGTGGATAAAAACTCATGGTTAACCATGGTAGTTCTCTAAGTAGTTTTAAAGTCAAAGTAAAGTACTCATAATAAATGTGATTTCACATTTTTTGAATTAAATTCATACATAAAATAATATATTACATTTATTATATTATTTTCATGGTTAACCATGGTAGTGCTCTAAGTACTTTTAAAGTCAAAGTAAAGTACTCATAATAAATGTCATTTCACATTTTTTGAATACAATTCATACATAAAATAATATATTACATTTATTATATTATTTTTATATAGTACATAAATTACATGTTATTATACAATTTAAATAATACAAATTTTAATTAATAACATATTATATAGTTAATAATTTATGAATTTATATTTATATTTTATTTTAAGTTATTTAAGTACAAAGGACAAATGCATTAGTTGTTCAATGATAATGACTTTTTCTTGAAAAACTCATTCTTATTTATAGTCACATCAATACAAATTTTTTATTAATTTTATTTTGGTACAACTGATGAATTGAATTTAAAAATGCTTACATTGATTGTGGTGCAAAAAGTGAATTGAAAATTCATAAATATTATTTTATTTATTTAGCTATTATTTTATTATTTTCTTAGGAGGGCCATTTTAGACCTCAAAATTCCCCTAATGGGTAAGGACTCCTGCTAGCTGTGTGCGTGGAGATCCTCAGTCCTACAATGTGCGGACCCTGCGGCTATGTGCGCAGGCTGTGTTGGATTGTATTGAGTTTTGGATGCTAATATATGTGAATCTGGTTAGAGTATCTCTGTGTTATCTGAGTTTATGTATTACTGTTGATGCAAACTGTTGGATCTATGGTTGGCTATCCGTTGTTGCTACGAATCAGTCTTTGTTATAATATGGAGTAATCATGTGATCTATTGTTTGTGTGTTTATGATATTACTTGTGATGTTGTTGATGTGAAGGTGTTGATTTAATCTATGACTGATAGTAACTCTGGTAATTGTGGACTATAACTAATTAGTGAACCTACGAATAGATTTGTTTTATAGCTGCAAGAATATCCTTGTTCCTGTTATATGAATCTATGATCTGTTGATTATTGCGATAGTTGTTGTACTAATAGATCGGTGTTACACACGTGGATGCGAAGGTAGTTAGTAGATATGAGCTCTGTGATATAAGTTTGTAACTAGATATTTTAAATACAAAGCTAATAAACTGGGAATGCAGCTCCACTTGACTTACCTGCTCTCTCTCAGGGTGCGGAAACCTGGTTCCAGCACCCTTCCATACTGCTTCGAGTGAGAATTTGGCCTACGCAAGCAGGTCACTACCGAAATGGCCAGTAGTATAGGGGTTTGTTGGCAAACCTTAACCTCTAAACCTGGGTTAGGACCCCTCGAGCCAAAAAATGGTTCTGTTTCCAGGACCGGGAGCATTTTGAGAGAGAGATCAGGTAATTCTAAGAGAATATTGGAAACCTGTGAAGAAAGAAATTGAGGAGTGGTTTGAAAAAAAAAATTAGGAATTTGTGATAAAAGTGAATCGTAACACAAGGTTGACAGCGGAAAAGTGGAAGAATAAGTACGTTTTCATAGATATCTACAAGTTCTTCTTTGTGAAATTTTTAGCTGAGCTTCAGGAGTGGCTTGCAAGGCTCATAGAGTTCCATAAGTGTCGGAAAGATGAACGGATCATGCAGTGACCCCAGAGCTGATTCAGCAGTTAGAAAAGAGTGATAACACCATCACTCACATGGTAGATCATTGAGTGGACAGTGTGATAGGAGGGTTTGTGATAGAATTTTCAATTGATCAAGTTGTGTCCTACTCCAAGGTGTAACAAAGATTCTTCAAGGGTTTCGGGGGTAAGTTTCTGAAAAATATGCCATTACTAATTAAGATCTTATTGTGCGAAAAGAGTATCCTATGTAGTCATACAAAGTGAATGAGCTCCATTCAAAGTGAAGGTATAACAAGAAGTGGTAAATAATACATAACCAATCAAGAAGGGGATCGATATTTCTACAGTCCAGTAAGAAATTTTGCTGCACATAAATCTCCATCTACACCACCATCAAACCCTCATAGGGGTAAGAATTCACCTCCGCCACCACCGAAAGATGATATGGCCTTGCACATGAAGCTACCCACCTTAAAGGGCGTAGGGGATTAAGATATGGATCAATTCCAGTTCGTCGCAGGATCGGTATGGACTGCACAGAACGTAGCTAGCGAGGCAGTAAAGAGGGCGCAGCTATCCCTAGCCTTTGAGGGAAGGAATTTGGACTGGTATATGGGATACATCGACCACCATGCAAATGCCACCATCGAGGAGATTAAGAATTCCTTAAAGAAACATTTCAAGAAGCCCAAGTCCCACTCGTAGATAGTGAACGATCTGAAGGATTTCAAGCAAGGACCGTCCAAGTCCGTATGGGAGGCCGACCAACGATTAAAGAAGGTAATTAGAGAAGGATGATTTCTATATGATGATAGGCAGCACACAGAGTGGTTCATTGCTATGCTACTACCCCACCTGCGTGTGCCAATGGGACATAAAGCCATTGAATCGCAGGAAAAGGCCTTGGAAATTGCAATGAAGCTAGAAGCTGCGCCAAGAGATGATACCTTGTTAGGAGTACAATAGATACAAGGCCAATTAGAAGCAATACATATGGAGATCCAGAATCTGTAGAAGGAGCGAGGAATGGAGGAAAGCCCTGAAAGATGGTGCATATGATGCAGGGTGAATGGACACACCAAGGATAACTGTCCTTTGCTAGCAGGCTACATACAGGCTGGGGGACCTAGTCCATTGCAACCTAGGGAAGCTGCAGGACCTATTTTGGTGCTTTGGTGCAATGATTGTCATATTTTTGGGTTGCACAATACCAACCACTACCCCCGCCTTGCCGTACATGTCCCATAAATAAAGCAACAATGGTGGAGGTTTTGTGGATCTATAGGCCATGATGAAAAAAACTGCCGAACGTACGATCTAATGATAGATCGAGGAAATATGTATAGGATATAGGCAGATCCGTCATCACCAAAATCCCCCTTAGGCATAGGTGTTTCTCCAGACAAGGGCAGGGGAGGGGGCCGAGGTGGAAGCGCAGATAAGGGGAGAGGACAACTGGTTTGCTATAACTGCGAAGAAATAGGGAACTTTTCAAGGGACTACGTAAACCCTACAAGACAATCCTGCAAATACTGTAGACATCTGGATCATGTGATTGAATATTTCCCGATTATAATGTCCAAAATTCAGGAGAAGTAGCAGACACCTACGCAGAATGTACAAAGGGGAAAGGTGGAACCTCAAGATGAATGGCGAAGTGTTAATGTTATCACACGCAGTGGAATGACGACTAGAGGAGCTGCAAAAAAAGCTGAGGCGGAGCCTCTCATCTGAAAATTGGTTGTTAAACAAGAAGGTTTGGACTTAAAGGAAGAAAAAGAAACCTTTGTCGCAGCTCACCAAGACTTTGCTAAGGCTGAGGCACCTATTCCTCAGGCCCTTGCGAACCTCAAGGCATATGATGAGGTCAAACCATTCCTGTAGGCATGTATGAAGCTGTTGTGTAGCCAAAGGGTAGTAGAAAACCTATAAGCTTTGATAGATAGTTGCGCATAAAATAAAACCCTAGCCATGGAAATTAAGGATGTACACAAGCTCTATAAGCATAAGAGACACACTAGTAGGGAGATGCAGTTAACCACGCATATTGGTAACTATGAGATGGATCAGGCTATTCTGGACCTAGGCTCGGATGCAAACGTACTACCTAAGCAAAGTTGGCAGCAAATTGGAGAACCTGCGTTTGAATGGTCCAATATCCAGCTGGGCATGGCTATTCAACAGAAGATCATACCTTTAGGAAGATTACCAAAGACTGTGGTAGAAATCGTAGGGGTCAAAGTTCGGGCTGATTTTTAGGTCATTCAGATTGTAGAAGATGCGAACCCCTATCCTGTGCTCCTAGGATTGGACTGGGCCATAGATATGGGCAGTATTATCAACTTAAAAAGGAGGAGCATGGTATTTGAAAGTGAAGGAACATGGGTGATAGTACCGCTAGATCTCGCAGAAGGAGAGAGGTATACAGAGTCAGTGCATGAGGAAGAATAGGTGGATCAAATCTATAAGCTAACTGTGAGGGAAAAAGACTGGGTCAATCCTAAGGCTAATGGTATGGTTTTCTGGGAAAGAGATAGCGAATGCTTCTCTGACTCCGCTGAGGAAATGGAAAATTAGAAAAATTGGCTACATGATGTCTCTGCATTGCGCTGCTTGCGAATTACAAGGGACTTCCACTGCATATCTTCAGAGGTAAGAGAGCTGCCCCACTTTGATGACTCCAATAGTATGAAAGAGTGCGATAAGGATTCATGCAATGTATCTATTCTCGAGTCAGAGGGGTAGTGGGAAATTGCGGGACCTCCACTATAGATTGTGGATGTGCCGAAACATCAGAAACAGCTGTGTTTGATCCTTGGACATACGGGCTACTACAGAAGATTCATTCTGGGATATGCACTGACCACCACACCTTTGGACAAACTACATAAGAAATATGTTTCATTCTTTTAGGATGACAAGTGCTAGAAGAGCTTTGAACTACTTCGGGAAGGGATGGTATCTACACCTATTCTTAATTGTCCCAATGGGGTGAAGGAATGTCATGTACATGTTGACGTGTCAAGGATTTCCCTGGGAAAAGTCCTTATGTGGCCTGGCGCCAGATGCAAAGAAAAATTATGCCACCACGGAGAGGGAATGGTTGGCCCTGATCCATGCAATACAAAATTATCAGCACTATCTGATGTTTACAAATCATTCGGCTTTAAATTCCCTGGTGAATAAGCCTGTGTTGGGGAAGAAACTCTGCAGGTGGCTGTTGATGTTTCAGGAATATGATTTTGAAATCATGGTCAAGCCATCGACGTTGAATGTTGAGCCGGATCACAAGTCCCGACTTGAGACAAGTGGGGAACCCACTAACTTGAGGGAAGGATTGCCTGATGCGTAGCGGTTTTCCATTAGGTTCATTGATGCATAATTCACTGATATCATTCAGCTCTTGACTACAGGCATGAAATCTACAGAATGTTCGATATGACAAAAGGAGTGGGTTACCCGGGCAACATATTTTACCATTATCACAGGTCCTTTATATAAACTAGCCACTGGTGAAGTATTATGCAGATAAGTTTCGGAGCATGAAAGGCACGCTATCGTGGAAGATTCTCACGAAGGCATAATAGGAGGTCACTACGCAGGTAAGACAATGACACAAAAAATCTTGCGGGCTGGGCTATGGTGACGTAGAATTACATTTGGAAGGAATAAGCTCAAGTTGCAACTAGTGTGTTGGGAGCGCAGGGGTATGCTGATCGCACCCAAGGTGCGAAAACTAGCTGTTGGAACAGTCAAATTGGGTAAAAAGAAAAAATTACTGCTAGATGGGATGGGAGGTCGACATTTAATGAGGTGATTTCTGGAGATTTTTTACCACTTAATTGATGTTAAGTTCCACGTTAAGTCTACCCCACTATTGGGCGATCGTTAAAACTATAAAACAGTTGGGCTAGAGCAGACAAGGGTTATGTATTGCTTGAATAACTTGTACTTGGCATATTTATCCTAGAATTTGGGTTGTAAGAATTTTTGTGCCTCTAGCGTCTCTTTCTTGTCTAAGCAACCTGCTCCCTCAGACAGTAGTAATCCCGAGTTTTTCTTTCAAGCCAAGATGACGGATACGGATCCTGCTGAACCCTCGGTATCTAGTAATCTTGGTAGAACAAGGCACTGAGGAAGTGGTGGAAATTGAGTCTAACGCAGAAGAAGTCTTCTCCACCCTGGTCACAAAGAAGGGCAAGGAAAAATTAGAAGACTCCGGGAAACTTCTGAAACCCACGAAATGGGTTAAGGGGAAACCTCGTGCTTCCTCGCAGAATGTAACATCCCCGAAGGTGACACCCCAGGCGTGAGCTACTCAGGAGGAGCCCAGCCTACGATACCAATCAGTTGGTTACCTCCCTTTGTCCGGCCACGCACAACCTTGACGCACACGGCAAATAAATTTTACATCCTAATCACTTATTTTCAGATGCCGCTGACCCCAGGGGAAGTCCCTATCATTGGTGACCCTGTTGGAAAGCTCCACGAGATCAAATTATATGATCATGACTTGGCCAGTATGGAGGCCTTCCCTAAGCTGGAACCTGAATTATACCTTGACACGATTCAGGAAGACAATGGAATCAAAATTTTTCCTCAGCACTGTGTGCGTGGATTGGCCGGGTCTGGGCTCCTCAACTTGCTAAGGATGCCTCACTTCAGTCACTACAATGTGACAGACCGACTAGCTTGACAGTTTCTTGCCCTAATTCATGATGGCTGCCTGTGGATCCGGGACAAGATCCCCATCGACGTTGTGCTAGTGCACCTAATTACTGGTTTTCCCATTCATGGCCCCAACCCTCTAGAGTGTGTGGGTAAAAAGTATGAGGCGGAAATGGCTGAGTATGTGCGCAAGACCTGCCATGTGGAGTTCAATACTCGGGCTTTTATAATCAAGTCTATCAGTGACCAAGGCACGCAGCTAGGCACATTGTTGTTGGTGCATAAAATGATGTGGAAATTTAATTTCTCCTCTGTCCCGGCCTACGTAATTCAGTTAGCAGGCCAATGCGGGAAAGGGGTATGTTTTAACTAGGCCCAGTATTTGTGTGATGAGTTTCTTACTAATGTTCGCGAGTCCCAGGAGCAGGGTCACGCCTTTTTTGATTCCTGGTTACTGTTCCTCATAGCATTGGTTTCTTGGGAAGCCCCTGAGGAGTCAGTCCTTCCTGAACTTACCCCGGACATGTGCGAATGGTCTCGCTATCCACACTTGTGGTATTCTAAGGACCCGCAGCATCTCAAGGAAAACCAAGTTTTCTGGGTCCTCTTTCAAAGTAGCATGGATGCAACCATTAACACCCGACCACGGTCGTCCCCTATTTTGTATGACAGATACAAGGATTTGTACCATTTCAAATCACTATGCACAACGTCCAGATCAAAGAACACAAGGATAAAGCCTGGAATTTTCTCCCCTATATGGTGGAAGATGCAGAAATTGACAACGCCATTGTGCTCTGGCCTCCTAACTGGAAGATCAGATTCAAAACTGGTGTGAAGGGCATCAAAGGGACCAGCACATAAAAAGTCACCCCCTCTGTTGTCATCACATATACCATAGGTGTGACCAAGAGTACCAGAAAATACATGACCGCGACCGCACAAAAGGATGCGTAGCAGAAGCAGACCTTAGAGAAGGACGTCGAGGCAGAGACTCGGGTAGATTCACAGCCCACTCTAGGAACATATTGAATTAATGTAGGAGGACCTGCCTTCCCTCGCAGCATGAAACAAACAAGTGAACCTGTCAAAACGACCCGCAAGAAGTAGCATTCCCAGCGGACGGCACGTGACGAGACAGTCACATTGACTGATGGAGACCTTGAAAAAATCATGGATGTGGTCATTCTGGCTATGGCAGACAGATGGGTAGCCCTATAGGAGCAACAAAAAGTTGTGTTTGACACAATCTAGGCCAAGCTCCAAGCACTACAGATGAAAAAAGATACATTGCAGACCACCACGAAGCACGCGGAGCTCGAAAACATGATTCAACAACTTTGTGCAGATGTTGCCGCAGAGATCCCGACCACATCCACCCATAAGGCAAAGGTTGAAAGGTTGGTCGTAGCATTGAATTCCTCCCACGAGGAAGTTTAGATAGTCCAAGCATGAATGGAGCAGTGGATCGCCGACCTCTAGGCTAATTTGTAGCTTGAAAGACCTCCGAGGGTACGAGCCTAGCGCACTGCGCTGGTCACTAAGGCTACGAACACCATTACAGGGAAAATTGTGCAAGGTGCCCAATTATTAGAAACGACCATGCAGATATGGACCAAGGTCCAGCGCGACCCAATCCTACGTAGCATCAACCAAGACCTGCGGCAGAAAGAACAAGAGTTTGAGACGTTAGAAGCTACCCTCCCCACTTTAGTTCCTGCTCAACGCTTGACACAGCTGCGCACTAGTCACGCCCTCCAAGCTAATATTGAAGAACTTCGGAAAAACAAGAACACCGTTAGCGTCCACTTGAAGCCTTGGGCTTCTGAGGCCCTCAAGCATTCACAAGATGTGGATATTGCGGTTAAGAAGTTGAACCAGACAAGGTGATCAAATTTTTGCAGGCACTGGTGGAGAACCCACCATCTCAATGACTCAGGACGAGTCACAAGATTGTGTTCGGGGGACTATTGGAACAAGGTCCCCTGAAAGCTATTATTTCTTATAAGTTTTGTATATTTTGGTCTTAATTAGTCTAACACGGGGATTTTGGGGTGGGTAAAAGCCCCTAATGCATTGTAACGGGTCAAGGGTAGACCAAAAGTCTACAAACCACGGTTTGCAAACCATTGGATGCATAAGCTAAATCGATATAAATTGATGAACCTTTTTTGAGTCATAGGTAGAGAATAATAGAGATTAATGATAGTTATGAATTGTTAGATCTATTTGGGTTGCTAGGGTAAGGACTCGTGCTGGCTGTGTGCGCGGAGATCCTCAGTCCTGCTGTGTGCAGACCCTGTTGGCTGTGTGCACAGGCTTTGTTGGATTGTATTGGGTTTTGCATGCTAATATATGCGAATCTGGTTAGAGTATCTCTGCGTTATTTGAGTTTATGTATTATTGTTGATGCTAACTGTTGGATCTATGGTTGGCTATCCATTATTGCTACGAATCTGTCTTTGTTATAATATGGAGTATTCCTATGATCTATTGTTTGTGCGTTTATGATATTACTTGTGATATTGTTGATGCGAAGGTGCTGATTTAATCTATGACTGATAGTAACTCTGGTAACTTTGCACTATAAGTGATTAGCAAACTTGTGAATAGATTTGTTTATATTTGCAAGACTATCCTTGTTCATGTTATATGAATCTATGATCTATTGATTACTGCGATTATAGTTGTTGTATTGATAGATCAGTGTTACGTACGTGGATGCGAAGGTAGTTAGTAGATATGAGCTATGTGATATAAGTCTGTAACTATATCTGTTAAATACAAAGTTGATAAGCTAGGAATGTAGCTCTGCTTGACTTACCTTCTCTCTCTCAGGGTGTGGAAACATGGTTCTAGCACCCTCCCATACTGCTAATTTGGGTGAGACTTTCGCTTGCGTAAGCAGGTCACTGCCGAAATGGCCAGTAGTACTATAGGGGTTTGTTGGAAAACCTTAACCTCCGAACCTGGGTCAATACCCCTTGAGCCAAAAATAAAGGAAATGGTATGAGATTCTACCATATTCTAGTTTATATTCTCTAAAGGATTTTCATTTGGTTTTCTTTCAACGTTATCAAAGATGTAATTTTTTCCTTATCAGTGATTGATAGTTGGTGTAAGATTTCTAAAAAGTTCATTAAATTTCTTGAAAATTTGTATGGGGATGAAGAATGTATGGAGGAAGAGATGTTAGAAGCCCTTTATGATTTTCCTCCTAAAAAAAATCGGTAGCTTCCTCTTTGGATGAAATAGACTGGGACCAAAACAGAGAAAGGCCTATTCCTCATCTTGAAAATGAAAATCACCATGCCAATGTTAACTGCTATAAAAATTAGTTTTCTCCTCTCTCTAAAGATGAAATAGATAGGATCCTAAATACTCATGTTACAGAAAAATCTAGTGTAGGTTTGCAACTCTTACAATGTTCACACAGTCAAGAATGTGTAAGTGAAATTTCTTCCATTATTGAAAATGAAAATATGGGTTTAAATGATAACGGTCATGAGACTATACAGGAAGTTGTTTTGAGTAAGCCAATTTCTTATGCTGATTTCTTGCTAGGGGATCAACTAACAAGGACTATTTTCTTTCATGAAGAGGATAGAGCTATCATGTTTAATAATATTTAAGAATGTTTTCTATTCAAGGATGATTTATACTATGAATTGGAAGAGTATGAGTCTGGGATAGAAAGTATGCCAAAGAGAGAATCAGAGTTTCTCACCCTAAGGAATTTACAGCCAACACTCAGGTGGTAGAAAATCATATTTCCCTATAACTTCCTATGGATCAACAACAAAGTATTCTTTCAGATCAAAATGAAAGGAGTACTTTTATTTTTTATGGATTTCAAGGCGAGGAATACAATAGTGGGCTCTCTCCTCCACATGAATTGATAACTGTAGGATCAACGTTGTAGCCAGTCAATCTTCTGAATGTGATTCTAATGTGTTGATGCATTGAGACTCATAGCCAAAAGATAATGGAAGCCTCGGACTCTAGATTCCGGCTCCAACAATCGTTTTTCTCTTTTTCACTAAAGAACGATCATGTGGAATGTACAATAAATATGCACCAGTTAGCAAGTCATGAAGAGATGTTCTCCCAATAGATCCGCTACAATTATATCACCTTTTGAGAAATGATCTGCCATTCATTAAACATCACAATTTCATAAGAGTATGTCGATACAACAAAAAACAGTGATTCTCATAAAGTGTGGTCCACATTCAGTCATAATATGGATGTAAGTGCATCCCATGGTAGCTGCACCAAGCTCTCTCCTATATCTCTTCAATTTGTTAACCTGAATCTCTTATCCTCTATGCCTCTCAAGCTTTTCAGATTTTGAAGACAGATGGAACTACCAAGCAGGCCACCGTGTTTGCCCGTCCTGCAACCACTGGAAAGGAGTCACTGTAGACGGTAGGGGTTTTATTTTAAGAATCAGATCTAATTCCTATCTGTAGGCACTATGATCGAATTATATCAGTAGGAAATGAATATTCCCCCGCTGTCAGTTGCCACGAAGAGAACGAAGCTCATGGGAGTTTGGTGAGGAAACGTCTCCTAGGAGTTTGGCAGATTTCATGGGATATAGGCGGATTTCCTGGAATGGCATAATTTTTGGATTTGCTCAGAATGGAATCAAATATAGTGTCTATCTCACCTGCCAGCAAAACCCGTAATTGCCTGTGCATTAATTTTTTTTTAAAACCCGTTTTTTTCTTCACACTGTCACCAAAAAATGGTCCCGAAGAACCACGATTTCCTCTCAAACAGTTAAGACTCCAAGGAAACGCTTTCTCGATTATGTAATTCATTAATTTCAGGCAAAAACCCATGTCTTCATTTTTTTCAAATTTACCTTGGTTCGATCAGAAACCACTTTTTAAAACTGAAATTTTTGGATGTTAAACCCATGGAGAAGTTCAACATTGGGAGATGGGAGCTGTTGTTCAATGCATATTCATATGGATGTACCTTCCCCTTTAGTAGAGTAGAAGAGAAAGAGAGTGAGAATACAGTGCAACGGAATTGTACACAGCAATTGTGTATAGTTTCATATGGATCTGTACAACAAAAATCGTAAAGCAGAGCCACAAAGGAATATAGAAAGTCATACAGTGGTTTGATATTATTTTTTCGATTTATATGTAGGTAGATTTATCATTTCTTTTTGTGCAAATCTGTTTTGCATTGATTTGGTTTACCATCCAGTATGCTTTTTCAACATAATGTGGAGGTTTCCTTGTTAGATTGAGACCTAGAATCAGTCAAAGTCTATGGGAAGCACCAATATTATAGTAGGGAAATATGATTCAACGATGGTAAAATTCATGCATACAAATAAATGAGACCCTATCTAGTGGCCAACAGAATCTACACTACACTTCGGCAGCACAAAAGTATAGCCATTGGCATTTTCCATATATTTCCAATTCCTTATTGGGCATATTTATTTTCATTTGTTGTTTGCAAACCCCATGTTTTCCATCGATTTAATTCATTGTGTAATCAAACATATTGGAAATAGCTTTGATATGATTTATCAGTATTGAAAGCATTGTAGTTTTAATGATTTGTGCAAATTTCGAGCAAGAGTTTTTTTTTTTTTCTTTTGAAAATAAATCAATAGATTTTCTGATCTTCCTAATTGCACGAAGTGCAGGAAGAGAGCATACTAATCTCTTGATTTGTTTTTATTTATGTAAGCTAGCATGGATAGATAATAAACACAATCAAGATTTGTGACAAAACCTCGCATTATCTATACTCTTTCTTCAATGTCGCGGGGGCATTTAGACTCTCAGAAGACAAAGCTTTCCAATAATCAAGCTCATGGCTTACCCATGATACAAAAACAAGATATAGAAATGCGATGATGAAGCAAATCTTACTGTGCCACTGAATTTATTCATTTATTCATGATGATTTATTATTTTTATTTTTATTTTTGAAAATAAGACTAAATACTTCTAATGATAATGAGCTTGTTTTATTTTCCTAATTTATTCTATCTAAATTTCTTGAAAGATTTTTTTATTTCCTAGGTAAAAGAATGCTTCCAATGAAGCCATCTACGCCCTAAAAATACAAAAATGTTCACATCAAGATTTAAATTTTTTACCTGATTGTTTGCAAGGATGTGAGTAACTTGTTTGATCCTTGGATTTGGTGCAAGGTTCTTTTGAAACCAGTCTTTGATATTATCCTTTCTCTCCAAGAAGTACCTGTTTAACATCTTCAAATTTCTCATCCGTAGATGAGTTAGTAAGAAATGGGGTTTTTTTTTTAACTAAATTTGAAACTAACTAAATATAAAAAATAAAAATAAAAACCAAAAAACTCAACTTGAACTCCTTTATGAAGATCCTGCTATCACTAGGTTTCACAAGTTAGTCCATAAAAATAAATTTCAACAAAAATGACTTCCTAAGTCTATCTCTAAATCATCCTCCCCAACAACGGCGCCAAAATGTTTGGTCTAAAATGTGGATGCAAATTAGAGTTTCATTTAGTATCAATCCGGGTAAGTAAACTTCGAGGATCATCCAATATATATGGAATTAGAGACAAACTAAACTAATCTAGGTAAAGAAATGCCAAAGCTCCCTTACAGGAGGTTGTTCATTAGGATCTCCAACACCCATTTAGTTATTTAAACAAAATTAAATCTAAAGACATTGTGATAAGTGTAAGAAATATTAAGGCTCCCTTACAGGAGACTATTCATTAATATTTCTAATCATCTTAATCAAAAAACTATTTAAAATAATGAAATTAAGGCACTTAAACCTAATTCTGATTGATTGCATGAAATTTTAAAGCTCTCTTACAAGAGACTATTCATTTATATTTCAAGCATATAAATCAGAAACTTAAACTAATGAAATCAAACATTAAATAACAAATCGGATTCATTGAAGGAAACATTAATTCTTTCTTACGAAAGGTTATTCATTAATATTCCAAACATATGAACCTAATAATTTAATCTAATGAAATTCGCAAACAAAAATAAAATAAAAGGTTACTAAAATAAAAGTGTACTTTCTAGGCAATGGGGATCCTTCCAAGGATTCACAAGCACACGAAAAGAAAAGTCAAATGTAGAGGATCAAAGAAGCTCTGTCTTATTCATCATCAATTGCAAATTGCAATTGCAACCATTACAATGATTCTCCAATCTAACTTCTCACTACCAACCTATAAGATACTAATATTACAAAATCAAGACTAAAAATCAAAACTTACAAATGAAGGAGATAACATTTCTATTTATACAAAAGCTATGATAACAAACTCATAAATGTAAATCCACTATTCCCTCCTTTGACCCACATATTTCTCAACCAATGGTAACACATAACCCTATCCTCCATGATCTCCTCCATGAGGTCCATGATCTCCTCAAATTCGAATTTGAACATAGAGTCCCACATAAGGGTGCCTAGGAAGCTTTCTTTGTACTTGCACATGGCAACAAACTCATTCTAATTGTTAGGTATAAGTAGAAGCATATTATTTTCTAAATTTAACCATAAATCCACTTAAAAATGTTAAGAATTAATAAACTTTGGAAAAACATAGTTATAACCCAATGATGAGGTAAATGTAATGATGTGGAGGTGGAATGAAGGTGAAATGAAGGTAATATGGATGTAATTATGAAGGTATTGGTGAATAATGGAGTGAGAATAAGGACTATTTTGAGACCCAACATACCCCCAAACTGAAGGTATTGTGTGTCCTCATGCAATCTATTACATTACTTTTTGATACTTGAGCTTTGGCTTAAACTCTACATGATATCATTTACTTAACTTTTGCAAAGTGTTTTTGATGAATTGCAACTTGGTTTGTTCTTGTGTTTCAACCATATTTTGTTTGTTGCATTCAATTTTAATGTATGATCTTTGCATATTGATAATGTGATTTTTATTGCAGAGTATTTTTATTGGAATGCATCATGGTTGGTTCTTGTGTGACAACCATGATTGTGTTGGCATCCAATTATCTTTTAAGTACTTTTTGAAAAGCCATTTGTATGCTCATGATGATGTAATAGTAAATACATTTTGAAAGTCTCTGGGCTTTGAATGTGATATGAATGTTTTGAATGTTATATGAATGTGGCAACATATGAATGTGAATGTATTTCCCCCCCTCAACTGATGGTTTTGGAAATTTGACAAAATGATGAAAGGAAGTGAAGTTTTTCCAAAAATTATCATTCTAAGTTTTCAAGGAATTAAATGGTTAAAAATATCATACCTTAAATTACCCTTTCAAAAATGGATGAGAGTTGTGCATGTGTGGCTGTAAAATTCTGTTCATAGTCTTCGTTACTTGGTTGTGAAAATGGTGGATGAAATCGAAAAAGTGAATCTTTTATTGTTGCTGCATTTGCTGCTAAATCTACTGCTGGATCTTCTGCTGAATGTTTGGAATCTGTTGCTGAATGCGGCTGAAAATGTATAAGGCTTCGAAGGTATAAAAAATTTAGAATTTACAGTTTCCCTCCCAGCCTTATTTATTGACTTTTCCTCAAGTAATTTACATCAAAAACTAAAAAGTAATGAAATTAATTCTACATCCTCTGCTACAAAATGATTGGTCTTCAAGTCTTCTACGATCATTGGCACAATTCTTGCCATGTGAATAAATGTTTCGGTGTCAAATGTAATAATAAATTGTTAACTTAGTGGCCATTGATGGATGACACTAGTCAACACGAGAGCTCCCATCTTTAATGAGGATGAGAGTCAAGATGTGCCGAACACATCTTTCTAAGTATGAATGAATTTGTTGTTGTCGAATGCTTAGAAGATCCAATGAACAATGGACATTGATGTATTCCCTTTGTTTATCGGCATGATATCTTGCCCTTAAGGCATGCAAGCTTCAAGGTGTTTTTAGAAAAATATTTAGACTCAATTACTATGGACACAATGATGTATGGAAGGAAGGTTTTATTTGCAAGTGTAGGAAAAAGGAAACTGACAATGAATATGTAAAGTGGATCAAACCGCTTGTAGATGAGCTTTGTTGGTTTTATTGGTGGGTTAGGATTGAAGAAAATGTAATGAAGTGTATGTGATAATGGAAAATGGATAATGAATCTTTCTCGAATTATGGCATGCAAACTCTAAAATATAGCAATGGAATGCAAACTCTCAAGTATAGAAAATCTACTCCTTCATTCTAGACTGCCTGCTAAAATACTTGAGTTTGAGCAGCATTGAACAACCACCTGTAGATGTTGAATTTAGGGGTGGATAGGTATTTCACCATCCTTGTACATTTAGCAACAAACCCAACTCTTTGAATTTTGCCGATCTTTCATGCAAAATGTCAAACCATTAAGCTATTACATTAAGTTGCAAGAACTTGTAATTTTCTGGAAATTTCGTTTATGTTCATGGACTTGTTCTTTAGAATTTCTCATGAAATTAGTCTTTTGAAGACCAATTGTGTGCTGAATTAGTTTCCTTAATGATCAGTTGGTCATCTGAAATATGAAAAAAAAAATAAAGAACATAATTATGTTAAAAAAGAAATGGCCAATTCCTTAATGATTCTTACGCAAAAATAAATGCCAAATGAAATAGCTTTAGGAGACTCAACAACATAATTTTAGTCTAATTATTGATGTTGATAACAAACCATTTTTAAGTAATAACGATGAAAATTAACTCATCTCCCTCTTTGTGTCAAATGTCTCCTCGAATGTGCATGTGCTGCAAATTAGTATGCTACGTAAAAGCATAGAACAAGAATAAAAGCATAGATTTTAATGCCAACTAGAATTATATAATATGTTTGATAAACAAATTCTTGAAATCTGTTTGCAAGTGTTCCATTTATTTATTTTCAAACTTGCGTGAATTGTGTGCAAAGTGTTTTTTTTTTTTTATAATGTAAAATCACCCTAAAATTCAAACTATGGCATAAACTACTTCAGTGTAACACAATCTACACTTCACGTTTCCTTTACCATTGATAGCCTTCGAGCATTGTCACCATTTGTACTCTCGATTCTCGATTTCTGTATAAGATATTTTCTGTGCATGGTTTCATTGAGTTATACATATTTTTGGTCTTGATAGGGATCTCAATTTTCTGATGAATTTATCTCTAAATGTTCCTAGAACTAAATTATCTTCCAAACCTTCATGTGTAAGTCTACAGGCAAACAACACACTTTGTCTCTTACCACTTCCTTTTCAACTTAGTCCACGGTGGGCACCAAAGTCAATCCTCCCTCTACAACAATGTCCACAGTAAGCTCTCACGAAATTCTTATGGATTCAAATAGCTATTGCAACACCTTTTAGCTTGTATTCACAATTCCTCGTCGACCAAGTAGCACATAGGGCACCACAGTAGTGGGCTCTCTCCTCCACACGACTTGATAACTGTAGGGTCAATGTTGTAGCTAGTCAATATTTTGAATGTGATTCTAATGTGTTGATGCATTGAGACTCGTAGCAAAAAGATAAGGGAAGCCTCCGACTCTAGCTTCAGGCTCCAACAATAATTTTTCTCTTTTTCACTAAAGAACGATCATGTGGAATGTATAATAAATATGCACCGGTTAAAAAATCGTGAAGAGATGTTCTCCCAATAGATCTGCTACAATGATATCACTTTTTGAGAAATGATCCGCTATTCATTAAACATCACAATTTCATAAGAGTATGCTGATACAAAAAAACACAGTGATTCTCATAAAGTGTGGTCCACATTCAGTCAAAATATGGACTAAGTGCATCCCCTGGTATCTGCACCAAGCTCTCTCGTATATCTCTTCAATTTTTTATCCTCAATCTCTTATCCTCTACGCCTCTCAAGCTTTTGAGATGTTGAAGACAGATGGAACTACCAAGCAAGCCACCGTGTTCACCCATCTTGCAACCACTGGAAAGGACTCACTGTAGACGATAGGGTTTTTTTTTTAAGAATTAGATCTAATTCCTATCTATAGGAATTGTGATTGAATTATATCAACATGAAATGAATATTCCCCCGCTGTCAGTTGCCACGAAGAGAACGAAGCCCATGGGAGTTTAGTGAGGAAACATCTTCTAGAAGTTTAGCAGATTTCATGGGATATAGGCGGATTTCTTGGAATAGTATAATTGCTGGATTTGCTCAGAATGGAATCAAATCCGGTGTCTATCTCACCTACCAGCAAAACCCGTAATTGCCTGTGCATTCATTTTATTTTATTTTAAAACCCGTTTTTTTCTTCAAGCTGTCACCAAAACAAGGTCCCGAAGAATCATGATTTCCTCTCAAACTGTTAAGACTCCAAGGAAACGCTTTTTGGGTTATGTAATTCATTCAGTTCCAGTAAAAACCCACGCCTTCATTTTTTTCAAATTTACCTCGGTTCGATCAGAAACCGATTTTTAAAACTGACGTTTTTGTAGAGGTTGCATTTCTTCGTTGCCTAATGACTGGATAAAGTAGTTATTCATATGGATGTTAAACCCATAGAGAAGTTCAACGTTGGGAGCTGTGAGCTATTTTTCAACGCATATTCATATGGATGTACCTTCCCCTTTAGCAGAGTAGAAGAGCAAGAGAGTGAGAAGACAGTGCAATGGAATTGTACACAGCAATTGTGTATAGTTTTGTATGGATATGTATAGCCAAAATAGTAAATCAAAGCCACGCAAGAATATAAAAAGTCATACACTGGTTTGCTATTATTTTTTCGATTTATATGTAGGCAGATTTATCATTTTTTTGTGTAAATATTTTTTGCATTGATTTGATTTACCATGGAATATGCCTATTCAACATAGTGTGGAGGTTTCCTTGTCATATTGAGACCTGGAATCAGTCAAAGTCTATGGGAAGCACCAGTCTTATAGTAGGGAAATATGATTCAAAGACGGTAAAAGTCATACATACAAATAAATGAGACCCTTTCTAATGGCCAACAGAATCTACACTACACTTTGGCAGCACAAAAGTATAGCCATTGGCATTTTCCATATATTTCCAATTCCTTATAGGGCATATTTATTTTCATTTGTTGTTTTCAAAACCCATGTTTTCCATCGATGTAATTAATTGTGTAATCAAACAAATTGGAAATAGATTTGATATGATTTATTAGTATTGAAAGCATTGTAGTTTTAATGATTTGTGCAAATTCCGAGCAAGAGTTTATTTATTTATTTATTTTATTTTGAAAATAAATCAATAGATTTTCTAATCTTCCTGATCGCACGAAGCGCAGGAAGAGAGCATACTAATATCTTGAATTATTTTATTTATGCAAGTTAGCGTCGATGGATAATAAACACAATCAAGATTTGCGACAAAACCTCGCATTTTTTATACTCTTTCTGCAATGTCGCGGGGGCGTTTAGACTCTCGGAAGACAAAGCTTTCTGATAATCAAGCTCCTGGATTACCCGTGATAAAAAACAAGATATAGAAATGAGATGGTGAAGCAGCTCTGACTGTGCCACTGAATTTATTCATTTATTCATGATGATTTATTATTTTATTTTTATTTTTGAAAATAAGACTAAAAACTTCTAACGATAACGAGCTCATTTTATTTTCCTAATTTATTCTATCTAACTTGCTTGAAAGATTTTTTTATTTCCTAGGTAAAAGAATGCTTCCAATGAAGCCATCTACGGACTAAAAATTCAAAAATGCTCACATCAAGATTTAAAATTTTTACCTGATTGTTTGCAAGGATGTGAGTAACCTGTTTGATCCTTGGATTTGGTGCAAGGTTCTTTTCAAACCAGTCTTTGATATTATCCTTTCTCTCCAAGAAGTACATGTTTAACATCTTCAAATTTCTCATCTGTAGATGAGTTATTAAGAAATGGGGTTTTTTTTTTAACTAAATTTGAAACTAACTAAATATAAAAATAAAAACCAAAAAACTCAACTTGAACTCCTTTATGAATATCCTGTTGTCACCAGGTTTCAAAAGTTAGTCCATAAAAAGAAATTTCAATAAAAATGACTTCCTAAGTCTATATCTAATCATCCTCCCCGGAAATGAAGCCAAAATTTTTGGTATAAAATGCGGATGACAATTAGAGTTTCATTTACTATCAATCCGGGTAAGTAAACTTCGAGGATCATCCAATATATATGGACTTAGAGACAAACTAAAATATGCTAGGTAAAGAAATGCCAAAGCTCCCTTACAGGAGGTTGTTCATTAGGATCTCCAACATCCATTTAGTTATTTAATCAAAATGAAATCTAAAGACATTGTGATAAGTGTAAGAAATATTAAGGCTCCTTTATAGGAGAATTTTCATTAATATTTCTAATCATCTTAATCAACAAACTATTTAAAATAATAAATTTAAAGCACTTAAACCTAATTCTGATTGATTGCATGAAATGTTAAAGCTCTCTTACAAGAGACTATTCATTTATATTTCAAGCATATAAATCAAAAACTTAAACTAATGAAATCAAACATTAAATAACAAATCTAATTCATTCAAGGAAACATTAATACTTTCTTACGAAAGGTTATTCATTAATATTCCAAACATATGAACCTAATAATTTAATCTAATGAAATTCACAAACGAACATAAAATAAAAGCTTACTAAAATAAAAATGTATTTGCTAGGAAATGGGGATCCTTCCAAGGATTCACAAGCACACGAAAAGAAAAGTCAAATGTAGAGGATCAAAGAAGCTTTGTCTTATTCATCATCAATTGAAAATTGCAATTGCAACCATTACAATGATTCTCCAATCTAACTTCTCACTACCAACCTATAAGATACTAAGATTACAAAATGAAAAATAAAAAACAAAACTTACAAATGAAGGAGATAACACTCCTATTTATACAAAAGCTATGATAACAAACTCATAAATGTAAATCCACTATTCCCTCCTTTGACCCGTATATTTCTCAACCAATGGTGACACATAACCCTATCCTCCATGAGCTCCATGATCTCCTCAAATTCTAATTTGAACATAGAGTGCCACATAAGGGTGCCTAGGAAGCTTCCTTTGTACCTACACATGGAAACAAACTCATTCTAATTGTTAGGTATAAGTATAAGCATATTATTTTCTAAAGTTTAACCATAAATCCACTTAAAAATGTTAAGAATTAATAAACTTTGGAAAAACATAGTTATAACCCAATGATGAGGTAGATGTAATTATGTGGAGGTGGAATGAAGGTGACATGAAGGTAATATGGAAGTAATTGTGAAGGTATTGGTGAATAATGGAGTGAGAATAAGGACTATTTTGAGACCCAACACCCCCTTTATTGTTATTGGTGTACCCCTGTAACCCCCATATTTTTATTACTGTGCCCTTACATTATTATTGTCAAGTCGGCTAGGGCTACATTGTGGCCCCACTATGATTACATTGTGGCCCCATGGACTCTTATATATAGAAATGAGGTTTTTTCATTTGTATCATCCAAGAATTGTTCATTCATGTAATGTATTGGAGGTTTCCCTCTCGAAGTGGCTTATTTCTAAGGCGTCGATATCTCTTCTTCTATTTTTGGAGCTGGTTTCCCAACAAAGGCCCTGAGATCTCGATGATATGTTTCCATTAGTAAGTTCAATAAGTTTTGTTTGAATCTAAGACATTTTAGTTTGTCAGTTAGTTTTCAGTATTGAGTTTGGTCGCTTGATTTTTTACTCCATGCCCAATGGATAAGGCTACTTGGTCTACGATGTTCTTGACACCTCCAAGGAGCTACCATCCCATGCTGGAGCCAATATTAGTGTCTGTCATTTTTTCTAGTCACTAGTGATTAAATATGCTCTTACATGGTTTTCTTAGGGTCTTAAGTCAAATTTTTATGGTTTCAGTAGGTCTTCAAATAAAAAAAAATTCAGTGGATACTCTGCCTAGGTGTGTTACTAATCCTTTCAAAATTCATGTTTTGGTCTTGCCATCATTAGATATGATGAGTCACCACTGAAATATCTCAATCACCATCTTAGTCACATCACCATGGTCATCATTCAGCTTGTCATTTCATGAAGTGTCACCATTAGGTTTTAGGGTGAAAATCATAAAATTAGTCATTTTGCCACCAAATTCATCTTTGAAGGAGTAGTAATATTGAAAAAAGTCCAATAATGGTTTTAAAAGTGTAATTTAATTTCAATCATGATGTAATATGTTTCTTAAAGTTTGAAAGATGCGGTTTCAAATAAAAAAGTGAAAAAGACTTGGTGGGTCCACTTAACCACCAAAGGTGAAAATCGATTTCTAAAGCTACAAAAGACTAAATGAGCTCCCATTTTCTCATTTCATCTTAAATATACCTCTATCCACCAAGAAAAATCACTCTCATCCTCATAACAACAATTTGTTTTCATAAGACTGCCCATTCCTCCACTGTGATGCATAGGTGCTATGCATGCACTGTGCTTTTCCAGAGTATTGCGTTATCGTCTTTAGGAGGCACAAAAAATAATTTAAAATGGATTCCCCATGAAAAAAAAATTCCATTGTATCAGATACAAGTAAGTGGGCTTCCAGATCACCTCTTGTGTCTTTATTTCATGCTTGGAAAGAGAAATTCCCTCTTCTAGGGTTTTGATTGTATTTGCTTGGTTTCACAATCTCATTAAAACATTACTAAGAAAACCCCTAAGTTTAGAGATCACTCACCTTCCCCCACATTTCATACACCTTCCTAATCACTTCCCATCACCCCTATCCCTCATTTTCACTATTTTCCCACAAAAGCCTAGCCTTGAATACACTTTCCTAGGCTAGGACTATGTTTTCCCCTTTTGGATTTCTTCCCCTTACTCATTCCCTAAAATGTAACTTCTCCCTACTCCCTAACATCTATCCCTATCCCCCTAAATTTTACCAAGAATTTAGGAAGCCCTTAACCCCTTCATCTCCCTTCATTTCCAAAAGCTTCCCAAATTCCCCATTTTTCCCTTCACTAAACCCTAATTCCCTTTCCCAATGAGATAGGGTTAGAAATGGATTCTAAAACCACTAATCTGAAGAGGCACAAGGGAGGTAATATCAGTAGGAATTGGAGTCTTGTGCTGGTTGAGGTCCAGGAACTTCTATGATTTTTCATGTTTTTTCTATGACGGGATGGTGATAAAACTCAACAAGGTCCACAGTGGATCAAAGTTGTTTATGTATGCCAGCATTTTGTGCAGAATTATGTACGAGAGGGTAGTTCTGCTGAGACCTGTGGTGGTGGTGCCTCCTGGAGGGCCACGGGAGCCTCGAATGACGAGGTGGGATTCGATGATGCCACAAGGGGGTGGGGGTACGGTCGGGTGTTATTGGAATGCCACGATAGAGGCATGGTTTGAGGTGAACCCTCAGATGTTCTTACCATTTCCATATGCAGGGATGGACTTCCGGGGGGATCAAGATATGGGTCTCCCTCCTGGTTATGCTTGGGGGCCAACAGGTACATTTTTTATTTTTTTCTGCATTTATTTAAGTATATATTTTCTTATTTGTTTTTATGGTGACACTCACATAGTTTTGGCTACTCTTTGTAGATTTTGGCAAGGTAGGTCACCATGTGGCCTGATTGTTCAGCCACAGTCCTCTTCGGAGATCTAGGGACGGGAAGGGAGGAGATGCTGCTGGAGGGCCTGGTGGTGGTGATAGCCCTTCATGGGAGGGCAGCAGCTCGGCCGCTGCTAAGGCTGCGGTCGAGCGAGCTCGTGCTGATGCAGAGGCAGCACGTGTAGATACAGTGAAGGCTCGCATTGCAGAACTAACTTCTCAGGGGTCAATTCTAGAGGATTCCTAGGGTTGAGTGGATTTCTTTACCCAGAGAATGCCTTCTTGAGGTTTTATGGATGATCTCGAGGAGGTCTGGCTCGAGACGGTGATGGCTTGGAAGCAAGACTATCGGCCTATTTTATGTCAGGTGGCAGTCTCAGTTGTGATGACAGCTTCGTTGGTGGTACCAGGAGTAGTTATGGGTCGATGTTCCCATCCTGAGGGGGCACCACCCTAGATTTTACATGTACATGGGGAAATCACCCATTATGAGGATGTTTCCCCTATTTCTGACGAATTTTGTGTATCTTTGGAATGGCTGATGGGTCAGCGAAATTATTTTTGTACTCAGACACATACATCATATATATATATAAGAGATATTTTTTGCGGCTCTACATGTTCTGTCACATTTTTCGGTTTACGGATGATTTTATTCTGATGGATATCAATATTTTTGGTTTTTATGTATGATGATTTATCCGAGATACATTCCAGTTTAGGATATTGTTGGCTATGCGATCAACTGCTTGGTTTTGACTCCTTGGTACATGTGTAAATGTAATATAGTCAAAGTGTCTACTTAATCTTTTTTCACACAAATATTTTATAAATAGATGTGTATCTCTTGTCTCAAATGTTTGGTTTAACTGCGACACTACTAACTCGGAATCGAGGTAGAGATAATTCCGATGACGGCGTCATATTATACCTGATTTTTTGTTGTTGAACCGATGCAAACACCATTTGAGTAGAGTGGTGATCGGTGAGGGTGGTAGATGACCCAAGTAGCCGCGGCTAAAATTTGAGACCATCTTGATGCTCCATCAGCAAATCCGAAAAAAGGGTCAGGTTGGTAATCCATGGCGACACTTTGAGCATTCTTAATAAGTCTTTTTGTCAAAAAAATTTGGTGGTTGGGTTTGTGTACGTTCACTGTAGGGAAGGGCCATCTTTGCCCTTATAGGTATAATTTCTTGAGGTAAAGGTCATTGACGGGGTTTTTGAGGCATGGCCCATCCATTTCCATCAAGATGTATGCCCCCTATCAGGGGAAATTTTTAATGATGTAGGGTCCTTTCCACAAGGTTTCAAAATTTCCTGGCCCTAGGGCTTCTTTTGCGACGTCACAGCGAAGGAATAGCTCTCCCTCGGTGAATGAGCGAGGGTTTATGTGGCAGTCGAATGACTCTTTTACCCGTTTCTTGTGGGCCTCATTGTGTTGCAGTGATTATCATAGGCTTTGGCCAACGAGCTCTGGTTGTACTAGTCATTGTTTTAGAGGCTGGGTATCATCAAAGAGTTCGATAGTGGCATGCAAATTTGGGATCTTGCAGAAATCAATGCAAAACCGCAAGGTACCTTGATCTTTTGCGATAGGAATAAGGTGAAAATCCTGGGACTTGGGGTCAGTTGCAATCCTATTTTCGATATGCAATAATATGAATCGTATATGGTGAATTGTGTTGTCAGTGTTCGGTGGGGGAAGAATCTCTGTGATGAAATTTTCTGTAAGCGCAAGGTTGGGTTCCCCACTAGGATGGGAAATTTCCTGTGGGTGGAAATTGTGCCTGTTGTAGAGGTACCTGAATGTTTCCATTAGTGGGCATATCTCTGGTGCGTGATTTTGGCCAGTGCCGATAGTGCATGGAATCACTATGCCAACGGAGTAGATTGTATGGGAATAAACACTACTCAATGTCCTGGATGTGGATGCTTGGGAAGTATCTATTGTACAAGAGGTGGTCTTCTTCTTCCGCTTCCATGTTGTTGGCTTAGGTGTGTTTGAATCTTTAAGGTGGTGCAGACTTAGCATTTTTATTTCCGCTCTTAGCTTGGGTAGATGCACACATTTAATCATATGGTGAAAGTGTGATCAAATCTGACAATAGGTACGCATGATATTCTCTTGGATAAAGAGAAGTTTCTGAGGGAGAGAAGAGACTATGCGAAAATTGTTTGCAAGGGGCTTCAGTTCTCTGCAATGATTGACCCCGTGGTCATTCAAGTTTCATATTCCACATGTTATCCTATGCTTAGCCTGGGTCATGCTTAGTTGGTGTGTTGTCCTGGCTTTCCCATCATGCTCTTGTGGGTGTGGGGTTTCTGACCCAGAGGTGGTGTACCTTTTATACCGCTCACAGAGGTCATCCTCTTTCTTCTCTATGGTATGAATCATATCGATGGTAGGGCGAACTAGAGGGATATAGTTACAGTGTTGTTCATAGTGATTTCCTTGAAATATTAGGAAAAATAGCCTAGATATGGGGGTCCTGTCTGCTCAGTTTGTGGTCTGGCAGGGAACCAGCATCGTAAAGCTACTAAATCAAGCCAAGTGGTGACCACATGATTGGGGGTTTTTCATAACACGCATGTTGGTATTCTCTGTAGAGAGTGGTTTACGATGACAGGGTGTCTCCGGATTGGTCGCTTTTCAGCTGAAAAGAACATGATGGATCTGCTCGTCACATCCTCTTGGGTTTTGGAGCTGTCTGTGGATTCCGCGTCCATGTCATCTTCTTGGGAGAGGCGGACTATGGCTAAGCGCAAAGTAGCGAGGGCTAGCCAGAATCAGGGGATATAGTGACAATTCTCTAGAAGGTGATTTTCGGTGCACAAAGGACATGTGAATTGTGTTGCCCTCAATCCAACATAGTAAACCCATTCTATAGGATAACATCTATGGATGAGTTCCAAGGCTGCGCATTCTTTGAGGAAGTGACCACGTTCATTGCACAGTGTGCAGCGTATAATAGGAGGGGGCATGACTGGGGGTCTTTCTGGTGCTCTCCGTTCTTCCTATAGGTACATGATGGCACAAGGTTCATTTATGGATGCCTTGGTGGAGGGATCCTCTTGATAGGATCGCTCAATGGCATGTAATGCATCCCTATATCACGGGATTTCTGGGCAATGATGCGTATAGTGACCATAGTTGCTACAGATAGTGCATGCGTGACTGGTATGCAATTCGTTCTCTTTATTTTGTGGTAGGTTCCTTTTCACAAGAACGTGGGGTTGCGATGTCTATCTCAGAGCCAAGGAGTGACCTTAATTCATCCAACTCTAAGAAGATATGGGTAGGGTGACCTATTACGTCGCATATGGCACAAACTGATGATTCCTGTTGTATGGTGGGAGTCTCCTCTTCTTTCCTCTTCTCTCAGTTTTCTTAGTTATAATCACAAGCTTTGCAATGGAAAATTCCTTTGCAGGGGTGTTTTTGACCATTTCTTGGACGGGTGGGGCCTCCTTGGGACTAAGGGGCTTCAACCCTGTAGCATTGATGTGGGTCGCTCCTATTCCTATAGGGGGAATGAGGTACCAAACTGGTATTTCCAATGATATTTTTGGTAACACCAATGTTGCCAAAACCTGCTGGGAGACGAAACCAGCTAGGGGGTAGAGGAAAGGGGTTTGGGAAGCAGCGTGGGCTAGAGAGGCTATCGTGGTCGATGACTCGGTGCCATTACTGCTCATGTCCATGTCCTGACTAGCTTCGATGCTTGATGTAGACATCATGCGCACCGGAGCCCCTATGGCATCAGGTGATGACTCAAGGAAAATGGGGGGATCTCCTAGGAATGATCCTAGAATGGACGATAGTTTGAACTATCCGGAGCCATATTCTTGGTACCGAGAATGTGCATCCGAGGATTTATCTATGTAGGGTAGAATTACATCATTGTTTTTTAAGGGTCTCTTCTCATTGTGCATCAATTGGTCTACCGTAATGATGCGGTACTCATGGGGGAAAATCATAATGCGGAAGACGAAGGAGGCTATGGCTGACATGGCATACATATAACTCCGCCCAAGGAATATATTATAATCCAAGTGAGCATCCAAGACTTCATTGTCTATGTGGACCATCTTTCCTACTAAGAAAACTAGGATGTTTTGGTAGAGGCTGACGGGGGTCGAACAACGAACATCGTACGCTCTAAGCATGATGACTAAGGGTTTTAGTCTAGGAGACCCTAACTTTTTTCAAACATATTTTAACATGATACATGTGGATGCACCCTCCTCAATCACAAAACGGTGAATTATGATATTTTGGACTGATACTAGTATCTGGAAGGTGAAAATGGAAGGAAGCCTAGGGGTGTCTTTTTCTAAGTCAAAATCCATTATGCGTGTATCGACAGGGTCGAGAGTGCCTAACATCGAAAGTAAGGATTTCCTTTGTTTTGAGCATGACTGCAATACTTCCAAAGCTGACATAGAAGTAGGATATTGTGCTAAATCGTCCATGATACTATAATTATGAGTGGCTTTGGAGTAGTTTACTACTTGCCTATTGGGTCCCTTCGCCATATTTGGCAATGGTTTGATAGGATTATTTGAAATGGTCAAAGGTGCAGTCGATGCACTAGTACTTGCCCCTAACGCATTGGTGTCTGGTGGTGTCTCGTAATTGTGATTGCATGTTTGGAAGAACAACTCTTCACCAGTCATGTAGATTTCATGGCTACTTCTCCCAAAGTCATATGGATTTTGTTACTGAGTGCTTACCATCCCTTGATGGGGGAAAGGTTCTTGCATCACATCTGGTTGTTGGGAAGATCCTTCTTGTCCTCGGTTACTCTGTACCTTCTTCAGCTCAGGGAGATCGGGACAGTGGTAATCATAATGGCCATACTCAGCACATATCAAACAAGAATGGTTTGTTTGGAGAGGTGGAGTTTTTCTCTATCATTGGGCATTTATTGGCTCATGGCTTTGATTCTGTTTGGAGTTGCCTCCAACCTGGGATCACAATGGGCATTGTTGGTTGTTTCCCCATTTTCCAGGATTCCCTTTTGGCTTGTTTTTTTATTTTTTCTTCACCACGTTAGGAGGGTAGTTCTCCTGGTTATATTGGTGAGGTTGGTTTTGAGACTACTCTACAAATTTCACCTATGCGTTGGTCTGCATAGGTGGGTCTTGTGCTGGGGACTGAGCATAATGCGGTCCCTGATTTGCACCTAGCTATTGGAGGGGATCTCTTCCATTAGTGTTTCTCTCTGTGTATTGTGTCTGCTGAGCTAGAGGATAGGGTCCTTCTTGGTGATACGCTGGCACCATATTGGTCAAATTTATTTGAGGCATATGATGACTTTGAAAACCGGGTTCAGGTACGTTCTGGATAGAATTTTACGTGTAACCGGGGTTTTGACTGTTGTTTCCTAGGTATCCTTAGGTCAATGACCCAATTAGTCCGTCTGCAGAATTATATGCACCTGGAAATTCTTGATAATTTTGTAGGTGCGGGGCAATGGGAAGGATATTATAAATGTATCCTGACTGCGTATAAATAAGCTTAAGCTGCTGGTATTTTCTAATGGCATCCTCTTCGGATGCAGGCCTTTGTTGTGCCACATCCTTTGAAATCTCTGCTGTGATAGTTTTCAAGAACAAATATAAAAGAACATGGTCGTCGATTGTTTCTTTACATAAACTACGACGCCACCTCCATTCGTGGAAATGGTCCGAGATATGGACGGCAAGGGTTTGTCTAAAATGTATCAGTAATTCCATTCTGCAATCATGGTGAATGGGTAACTGAAAATATGTTAGGAACGTGGTGGCAAGCGTGCTGAAGGTTTGATGTGAAGCATAGGGTTGCTCCACGTACCATTTCGTGGCTACTCCTATCAGAGTGTGTTGAAATATCCTCAATCGAATAATGTCATCAATTATGTTGTTCGATGAGCACTAGAGGTGGAAGGTCATGACATGATTACCTGGGTCTTCTTCTTTCTTTCCTTCAAACTTTGGAATATCCAAAGGGAGCTTCGTGGGCATTGTTAGTCATCAATAATTTTTCTTGTTCTGGAGATGACTAAGTTATGGTCATAGATTTGTAAAAACAAAATTTGTGAAATATTACAAGTTTTAGAAATATCACCACCTTCATTATCCTAAATTAAACTATTTCACTACATTTTTTCCTTTCTGTCTTCTAAATTTCACCTTACTGATCCAAAAGGACTTCATTTCTAGGCCTACTGATCTCATTTTTCACTCCCCCTACCCCCTCTCTCATTTACTCCTTTTTTCCTCTGAAAAAGCCATTTTTCCCTTCATAAAGGGTACCCTTATTCCTCATTTTCCTTTTTATTTACTAAACAATGCAAAATTCCCCTTTTACATTGTTTAAAGTCAAAACTTAAGCCTATCCAGTCTCTTTATTTTATATATAAAAACTTTGTTTTTATGTTATAGGCCCGACCTTATGATATATAGGCCTAAACCCATTTTTCCTTTAGCCCCAGCCCCCTTACACTCATATAACCATGAATATGCCTATCCATAAGCCCCTTCCCATAAATAAATCCCATTTCGCCCTTTCCATTTTATAACCCCCCATAAACCTTATAAAAAGGCCTCATAAACCCTTATTATATCAAAATCTGGGCCCTTCTCTCCACCATACCCAGCGCCCATTCAAACCTTATAAATTAACGTACTTTCATTAAATTATTAAAACACCCCAGGCCCATCCTCCATCAAACCCAGCAACCCAATGTAAATACGCCACCTGTCCTCCACTCACTTGATTTGACCACCTGCTCGCCACCTCCAAAACACACAACAATCGTCGATCTCTCACCCTGAGATCCAACGAGCCCCGACACATATCACATATATAATTGCATCGGGGTTAACGTCCTGGAACCCACGTGAAATGAGCGGTTTTCTCGTGCCACGTGTCAAGCTTTGGAACATATCGCACGCCCCCTCCTAAAAACCGTTTACCACTATTCAGCCACGCGATAAACCATTTCCGATTTTTTGAAACCACTTATCCCTCCTCGCCATTTTTCAAAACCTCCCACCTTTGTTCAAACTTTTACCTAGTTCCGCCTTCGGAACCCTACCTCCCAAGCCATTTACCCCTCTACAAACCCTTCCGATAAGCCCAAAACCATAGAAAAATGCAGTTAGCACCCTCCCCGCAGGTTGTCAAACTAACAAGTTGTTTTTGTGTGCAGGTTTAATGGCGGAATGCCTAAAAAACATTCCAACGGTCCAACAACGACCAAAGCAACCTCTAGGTGATGATCCAGGAGTTTAATTTGAATCATAAAGTGGCCAGAGATCTTGTATCAAGAAAAACCATCGATGAAACATGATCATTGATGGACGAGTAACCCTCCTACCATGACGGAAAGCATTCCCTGCACACAACAAACAAGTATAGTCAGAGGGACAATGAAGAAAGGAAGATTAAAGGATTAAAGGGCTAATCACTGACCACAAGAAAAAACAGAAGATTAGCCAGCTAAAGCAGAGGCTAAAGGATAAAGGTAGACAGCTAAAAGGTTAAATAATAAATACAGAAGATCAGAAGGATTAATTAAAGGGATTAATGAACTGACAGAGTTAAAACAGATTAAAGAGAAACATAATATAAACATACAGTCAGAAGCTTAAAGACAGAGTTTAAAGGCCTAAAAAACATAGATTAAAGACAAACAAGAGGCAGATTAACCCAAAGCAGATTCGAATTAACTGCACCTACAGGCAGTTACTTATTTAAAAGATATTTTTCCACCTAATTCTTTGTTTCCTTCCATAAAGCATTAAACGGTTATTACACTTAGTTAGAGATATTTTGTATCTACCAGCAGTTATTGTAAAGTTATTAATAGCCCTTAAAGTCAAACATTTCACATATATTCTCTCAGAAGTTATGATATGAGTTATTATTCCAAAGAATTATCTTCAAATATTTTTCCCTTGAGCCTTGCATGGTCTTCAAGGTAAAAAATTCATTAACTCTGTAATAAATGACACCAAAACCCTAAAATCATCTTCACCTCCTCATTTGTAGATAAATACTTCATTTGAGCTCATTATCTTGTTGGCATTTGATGACTCTTTGAATTAATACATAGTCTTTTGGAGGTCGAAAATAAATTGATGTCTTGGAGCTTGTGAATATCTTGATTTGTTTGTTGATGGAGGAGGCTTGCTTGTAGGATCCCTGAGCTTGGTTTATGGTGAATTGCTTCTTTTTTGTTATTCTTTTTTCCTGTTTCATTATGTTTTCATCTTTCTATATTGTATTAGAATAAAGGATTTATACTAAGAAATTTTTTCAAAGGCACCTTAGCTCTATTTTTTCTTCACTGTCTTTATGTTTTCCTCTGCTAGGACATTTTAGAAAATTCTTAATTTCTCTCTAGACCCCCTAAGCTTGTTTATTTCATGAATGCTTTAATACTGTAGGTATCAAATATGATTTATGGCTAGCCCTGCATGTTTGATGTCACTAAACATTTTTCTTGAAGTCTCTCTCTAAAGCACCATTACTTAAATCTGCCAAAGAGGTTTTGTTTCGATCATACCCTTTGTACTTGTTGAAATGATTATTTTGGAGATCTTCATAGCCATAATCAAAGATTTTTAAGCATTCCCTCTTCTCCAATTACAGTTATATGTGTGTCTTGAATTTTTTATGTCCTTGAAGGGGAAATCACTAGAAGTTAAATGAGTTTCTTTCCTTCTATATTTCATTGGAATGTTTGTCTTGAATTATTATCTTCTTAAGTTGAATCAAATAATTTATGGTTTGACCTGTCTATTGATTGCCTCTTTATGCTTATGATATTTAAATTCCCTTCTTGTTAAAGGTACATGATAAAGGATTCTTAATTTCCCTTTGCCCTACTTTTATTCTCACAATTGATGTCCATCTCATTGCCCTTAAAAACCTTGAAGATCCATTGACCAAGTTAGATTTTCCCTATGATTTTCCCTGACCTATTGATGAACCTTTCAAGACCTTTATAGAATCCATTGACCAATGAATTTTAGATTTCCTCATTCCATCTATTCTTCTAGATCATCTTACCCAACCAAAACAAACAACAAACCCTACACTTAATAACTAGCCTAAAATCAACCATCTAAAGCAAACAAGTTCACATCCTTTGAATATAATAGAGAGAGCCCTCTATGAGTCTAGGAAGGCTAGGTCCTAGGACTCCAAAGACGAGTTTCATGTTACCCTGTGAATTTGGTCTACCAATCTGCTAAATCATGGGACCCTAACATTCTGGTGATCACAGTGGTACTTTCTGAGTAAGTTAACAACCAACACATCCTTAAAGACTTAAGAAACCCTTGTTAAATAGTATCCAATGATTTATAGCCACCTCATCACTATCACTAACCCAATGGTGATCATGATGGGACCTTTGAGTCAGTGACAATCCTACTATTCCTACAAAAACTTAGAAAACCCCAAAAAATATCCCTAGATAGGTTTTTTGTCAGTTATTGGTGGTGGACTATAAACACAAATCCTCAAAACAACTAAAAACATCCACCTGGCGACTCGATTAGCCTCCAATAGGCCTATAACTCCACTATTCCTCATTAGAATTTCATAGGATTGTGTCAAAACAACCTTGAGAAGTTTACGAGCCTAGTCCTATACTTTGTAAGTTTACCAAGCACTAAGAGAGGTTATCCTTCCAAAAAACAGTCCTAAATTTTCAGCCTTTTTAAATTTTGAATTTGAAATTTGGCTTCACAAAGGATCAATACCAGATCTCATCCAAACCCAAATCCTCCTACCATAGTTCATGACCCAGAAAATATTTTGTGGCAAACCTCCAAAACTACAGATTCAACTAGTATTAGTACTATTCATAGAGCAAGTTTTTTTCCTGAACATCTTACAACCTTGCAAGATCCTCAGCTTGACTTGCACCATACAAAGAACCTATTTAAAACAAAGTCACATAGTGAGATTAACCAGACTGACCTTGAGCCCATAGATTTGTAGCAGAGTTCTAGTAGGGAATTTTCTCCTTCCACCCCTCCTGATTTTCAACTTCTCCATCACTTTAGCTATTTCCATACCAAATTTTCTCAGAATCAGTTTGTTGGTCCAAGTACTTCCACTACACCTGTCCACATAACCACTATTCAAAACACTCCATTTCATCCCACATTCCCTCTCACAAACCCACCTCTTGTAAATATTCCATTTGCTCCTACCATGGCAGCATGGTATGCCCCCTAGTATTACGACAACCAATGGTTCCTTTTCCAAATTATTACCAATCCAAGATCCCTCATTTCACAGGAATTGACTCAATCACTGCCCAACAACATGTAGACAGAATGAATGATGCCTTTGACTATATGGAATTGGAAGAATAAACCATCCAAATGAGGATATTTGCACAAAGCTTACGAGGAGAAGCTAAGAAATTGTTTTAAAACTTAACTCCCAACAACATCAATGATCTCCTGTCCCTCTACCAAACTTTCATAAACAAGTGGGAAATCAAGAAAAACCCCTCCAAATTCTTTCAGAATATAACAATCTTATGAGGAATGCAGGAGAAAGTGTACAAGATTATTGTACTAGGTTTAACATTGTGTATAATGCCCTCCCACCTCATGCGAAACCCCCACAAGGCATAGCACTAGTAAAATTTCTAGAAGGCTTTGATTTGGACATGACATTCCAATTGAGGGAGAGAGACCCCACAACCTTAGAATAAATGCAAAGGGGATATATTAGTGCAGAAGCCAACCTAATTGAAAAAAAGAAATAGGATGAGGTCAGAAAAAAGAGTCACTTACAAAGATGAAACCATGACCTCAACCTCCTCATCTGATGCCAAAATAGACAGCTGAGTTAGGACCATGGAGAGAATGATGGAAATGATAAACTTAATAGAAATAACACTTCCTAGGGAGAACCTAGAAAATCCCCAAAACAGAAATAGGAACCCAAATTTTAAAAGAGATCCCCCTCAAAGTAGAAAAAGAGATAATGACTAACAAATTAGGCCTCCTTTCTAAGACAACTATGTATATGAAGAAGAAAGAGAGACAAAAAGGTTGGAAGAAAATCATGTGAATCTGATAGGATCTGATAGTGATCCTATGGTTCCTTTTCCAAATGATTACCAATCCAAGATCCCTCATTTCACAAGAATTGACTCAATCACTACCCAACAACATGTAGACAGAATGAATGATGCCTTTGACTATATGGAATTGGAAGAACAAACCATCCAAATGATTATATTTGCACAAATCTTATGAGGAGAAGCTAAGAAATGATTTAAAAAATTAACTCCCAACAACATCAATGATCTCCTGTCCCTCTACCAAACTTTCATAAACAAGTGGGAAATCAAGAAAAACCCCCTCCAAATTCTTTCAGAATATAACAAGCTTAAGAGGAATGCAGGAGAAAGTGTACAAGATTATTGGACTAGCTTTAACAATGTGTATAATGCCCTCCCACCTCATGCGAAACCCCCACAAGGCCTAGCACTAGTAAAATTTCTAGAAGGCTTTGATTTGGACATGACATTCCAATTGATGGAGAGAGACCCCACAACCTTAGAATAAATGCAAAGGGGAGATATTAGTGCAGACGCCAACCTAATTGAAAAAAATAGCTAGGATGAGGTCAGAAAAAAGAGTCACTTACAAAGATGAAACCATGACCTCAACCTCCTCATCTGATGCCAAAATAGACAGCTGAGTTAGGACCATGGAGAGATTGATGGAAATGATAAACTTAATAGAAATAGCACCTCCTAGGGAGAACCTAGCAAATCCCCAAAACAAAAATAGGAACCCAAATTTTAAAAGAGATCCCCCTCAAAATAGAAAAAGAGATAATGACTAACAAATTAGGCCTCCTTTCTAAGACAACTATGTAGATGAAGAAGAAAGAGAGACAAAAAGGTTAGAAGAAAATCATGTGAATCTGATAGGATCTGATAGTGAGGGTGATGTTTTTCTCACTGAAGAAGAACAAGGATTATTTTCCTCAGACCAAACTAAAATTAACCATGAGGATTCTGAAGATTACCAATTAGGATTTGAAAATGCCATAATGGAGGTCCATAAGCAATATGACCTTGGGAGCAAAAAGAACCAAGAGAATTCCAAGAATAATAACATAGACACTGCTGTTAGGAAAATCCCAGAAAATCCTCTTAAGAAAACAACAAACAGTATCAACACCATGGCTACAAAAACTGATCTCAAGAAAGACAAAATCAGCAAGGAAAATTTTGACCCAAGCTGCCCTAGTACTTCTACTAGTGGCCCTGGAAAAACTATTCAAAATGACAGTCTTAATAAAACTCAACAAATAAAAACTTATGAAAAGACTATGTATGAAAAAACAAATGTAAATATGTCAAAGACATTAGCACCTTTCAGCCTTGAGGGAGAAATTGTCAAGATCAAAATTAGCATACCCCTTGCTAAACTAGTATCCAAGCATGTATATAAAAATTAGGTCTTGAAAGCTTTGAATATAGGAAATGATACTGATACCTTAAACTTGACTAATGATAAACCAAAACTATTGTTTGGTCCTAAAGTAGAAGGAAAATACAAAGAAGGAGTTGTCCATCCATTTTATGTCATCTTGAACATACATGATAAAATCTTGCACAATGCCATGCTAGACTCTGGTGCCTCTCACAACCTCATGCCAAAAGTAGTCATGGAGAGATTACACCTAGAAATTACTAGACCTTACAAAGACCTGTATTCTTCTCATTCAAGCAGAGTCAAATTTTTGGGTCTAATCAAGGATTTATGTGTCAATCTAGCACAAATCCCTACTAAGGGTCTAGTCATGGACATAGTAGTTGTTGACATTCCCCCAAAGTATGGCATGCTTTTATCTAGATCATGGAGAGCCAAACTCCAAGGGAGCCTTCAAATGGATATGCTTATGCTACCATCCCGGTATTTAACCAAAAAAGGAGATTATACTGGAGTCTCATATGAAATATATGGTAAACAACCCGGATAGGCCAAACAACACTCTTGTTTATTCCATTCATTCAGACCTTGATTCATTTCTCTTATACAATGAATATGAAATCAGCTAACAAGAAAATGAAAATGAGAAAGAGTTAAGCCCACTAGAACAGTCAAATTTTTCCTCAAGTAAAGAAAATAACAGCTCAAACTATAACAGCCTTGAACAACAACATGACAGTGAATATGAGATAGAAACACTTTGGAACATGAGCTTTGATGGCTCTTGTGGCAAAGCTGGTTTTGGAGCTAGTGTATGGATACATAATACAAACAAAGGACGTTCATATAGACTTTATTTCCAATGCAATAATAACATTGCAGAATATGAATCCCTCCTCCTTGGTTTACATTTGCTTAAAAACATAGGAGCCAAGAAAATATCAGTCTAAGGAGATTCAAAGCTGATCATTAGGAAAATAAAAGGGGAGTATTGAGCTAAAAATATGAAATTAAGAGAATATAGGAATTCTGCCCTAGACCTCCTGAAAACCTTTGAGAAATATGAACTCACTTTCAGCCCTAGAGCTCAAAATAGCCTTGCAAATGAACTTGCCTTTGCTACCAGCAATTGCCAAATACCCCATGTAAATGAAAAATTCACTGTCAAAGTAAAACGTTGGCCTATATTACCTGACAATGAAAACTATTGGCAATTTTTTGAGGGTGATAAACACATTGAGGATTTTCTGCAATCTAAAAATGATTTTGTTGTACCAACACCTAGCTCAAGCAATGAAAAAGATTATTTTTCTAAAAAACAAGCCCACAAAATAGAGTTGTCCTCTACTGCTCATATAAACTAGTTTGAACATCTTTATAAGGCAGAATTACTTGACAATCTACACCAAAAATACCTTGAGGTTTTACAATGTAAAGATGATACTATACCAAGGGGCCTTACACCATTAGAGGAGCTTTTTGATTTCAATGATGTGGCTAAAAAACCAAATATGGAGCCTACATAAACTAATGTAGAAGAATAAAACATAGGTAGCATGATGGAACCCAAAATGATCAAGCTATCTAGCACTCTTCCTCCTCACATAAAACAAGAATATATTGAGCTTTTCAAAGAGTTTGGAGATGTGTTTGCATGGGGTATAAAGACCTTAAATCATATGATACCAGCATTATTCAACATAAAATCCCTCTTAAGGAAAATCAGAAACCTTTCAAACAAAAAATAAGAAGGATAAACCATGTTTTACTACCTTTAGTTGAGAAAGAGATTAAAAATATGTATGATGTTGGGATCATAGTTCCCCTTAGATACTCAAGAGTGGGTTTCCAACCTAGTGTCAGTTAGGAAGAAGACCGAGGAGATTAGGCTTTTCATTGACTTTAGAAATCAGAAGAAAACCTCCCTGAAAGATAATTATCCCTTGCCTAAGATGGATCACATACTCCAAAAGGTTGTTGGATCTAAGAGAATGTCACTGTTTGATGGTTTTTTTGGTTACAATCAAGTGCTAGTACTCCCAAATGATCAACATAAAACTACTTTCACCACACCTTAGGGTACATTCATGTATGTTAAAATGCCATTTGGTTTAATGAATGTAGGGGCCACATTCCAAAGGGACATGAACATAGATTTTTTAGAATACATAGGATACTTTATAATCATTTACCTTGATGACATCACTATTTACTCTAAAACTGATAAGATCACTTAGTCCATTTGAGAAATTTTTTGAGAAATGTACGAAATATGGCCTATCTTTGAATCCCAAGAAAACACTTTTTGGTCTCTAGGAAGGAAAACTCCTAGCCACATAATATTTGAAGAAGGAATAAAAGTAGACCCCCAAAGGATTGAAGGCATTTTGCAAATCAGTCATCCTAGATATATCAAGGAATTGCAATCTTTCATTGGGAAGATCAACTTTTTGAGAAGGTTCATCCCCAACCTTGTTGAACTTTTGAGAAATATTACAAACATGCATAAGATGGATATGGGAGAATGGATTTTTAAGGCCAATCAGTCATTTGAACTAGTGAAACAAGCTCTCACTCAAACACCAGTTCTTATCAGTCCCAATTTCACCAAGGATTTCTACATTTTTTCATTTTCATATGAACACACCATTGTCGCAGTGTTGTTGCAAAAGAATACCATGGCTCAAGAATAGCCCATATCATTTTTCAGTAAATCATTAAGGGATTCTCCACTAAATTATAACATCATGGAGAAACAAGCCTTAGCCTTGATAAAAGCATTGAAAGATTTCCAAGTTTACATTTTTCACCCTCATATAATTGCTTTTGTCCCACATCTAGCTGTCAAGGATATTCTAAATCAAGACCCTGATGGTAAAAGGGGAAAATGGATTGCTATTATCTTGGAATATGATTTAGAAATCAAACCCACCAAGCTAGTTAAAGGACAAGGACTTGCAAAACTTATGGCTGAATCAAATTTCCAAGCATTAGATATGAATATGGTTGATGTTTTATAAGAACAGGAAGAATTCAATGCTCCATACATTGAAGAAATACTTATGAATTCAGCTTGGTATGCTAATATCATATATGTGCTTCTTTATCTCAATACTCCTCCTTATTTGTCAAAGACAAAAGCTAGATTTTTGAAACAAAAAACTTTAAATTACTGCATTTTAGATGGCATTCTGTATTGGAAGAATGTTGTTGGAATATTTCTTAAATGTTTTCTTGAGAATGATGCAAAAAAAATCATGCATGAGCTGCATGAGTGAGATTGTGGAGGTCACCTTTACTGGAAAATCACAGCAAACAAGATTCTTAGAGCTGGATGTTATTGGCCCATCGTTTTTCCCGACACTCAAAAACTAGTAATGACTTGCCATAAGTGCCAAATTTTTTATGACAAAAGAAAACTCCTAGCTTTACTTTTTCATCCCATCAGTATTGAGGCTCCTTTTCAACAATGGGGTTTGGACTTTATTGGAGAAATTCAGCCCACCTCATTTTCCCAACATCACTGGATCCTTACTGCCACTGATTATTTCACCAAATGGATAGAGACTATCCCTTCTAGGAATGCTACTGACTCAGTCATTATAAAATTCCTTGAGACCAATATCTTATCTTGATTTGATTGTCCTAGAAACATCATTACAGATAATGTTGTTGCCTTTAAATCCAAAAGAATGATTGACTTTTGCCATAAATATCATATCACATTAGGGAAATCCACAACTTACTACCCCCAAGGTAATGGGCTAGCTGAATCCTCCAACAAAAGTCTGATCAACATTATCAAGAGAGTGTTGGAGCAGAATCAAAAATCATGGCATAGTAAGCTAGTTCATGCATTATGGGCTGATAGACTAACCACCAAGAAATCAATCAGTACGTCTCCCTATCAGTTAGTATATGGCATGGATTCAACCTTCCTGACATCCTTGGGAGTTCCAGTCATGAAAATCCTCCAAGAAGTATAATCAGAAGAAAATGGAATGCAAAGAAGGCTGAACCAAACCATTCATTTACAACAGTCAAGAGAGGAATTTTACAAAAGAACACAAGCAATACAAGAAAGCATCAAAAATATCTTTGACAGGAGGGTCAAAGCCAATAACTTCAATATTGGAGACACGGTTTTGAAATGGGATTCTAGGAGGGAAGACAAAGGTAAACATGGTAAATTTGAGAATTTGTGGAAAGGGCCTTATATAATTCATTCAATTAGGGGTCATAATGCTTTCTTTTTACAAGGGTTGAATGGAGAAGAGTTATTTGGAGGTCTTGTCAATGGTAGGGTGCTCAAACACTATTTTTGTCAAGAGTCCTAGCTTCAAAGTTTTCATTCATTATACGTAACACTGCATGAGAAAAGTTCATAAAAAAAAAAAAATTCAGAAAAACAGAAAAATTAAAAGAGGGCAGATTTGAAAAGAGGTATAGCCCCATACCTAAAAAACAATACTGTTGAAAGTGTGCAAGACTAAATGCCACTACTTGTTCAAAGATAAGATATTGTTCAATCATCTAGCCTAATCATGGCTGAACATGTTTTAAATTTATGTTGATAAGTTAGTGTAAAAATCATTGTCAAAGATATTCAAGCTTGACTTATCAGAAAAGATAGATTATGAATGAAAGATATTGGTTCCACATGCTCAAAACTAAACCAAAGATAAAGATTAGGATGCATAGAAAATGATAAGATCACAACCCTTATCTCTATAGTTACTATTTCTACAAAAAAATAAATTGTGTGCAGCTTGTTCCAATGCCACAAACCATGGTAAGTTAGATTGCCTAATCATGATTTGAACCATGCTTTCAATTTCATGTCAATAATTTAGAGAATCAAGTCTGCCAAAAAGCATAATATTGGCAGTCAAATAGTCTAGGTAGAGGATAAAATATTTCACTAGCATAATTTGAACTCTTGGAAGCAATAAGGATAGAAGTATATAGTTTGTTTTGTTTTAAAAATAAAATAATGTCAAGAGTTTTCCAATTCAAACGCACTCAAAGAAGAAAAAATGTTAGGCCATGTAGTTTGGGTAGGTAGAAATAAAGTTAAAGTAATCATGTTTTTTAGATTATTAATATCACAACTTCAAAGAAACATTAGTAAATGAAAAGAAGGAAAAATCTGCCCAATGGAAAAGGCACTAGTCTTCATAAACTCAGAGATTTGATATCTGAAAGTTTTGGACACCTCTAGTAAGGGAGTTTCCCTCCCCAAGTGGAGCCACTGTTAGTCATCAATAATTTTTGTTATTCTGAAGATGACTATGTTATGGTCATAGATTTATAAAAACAAAATTTGTGAAATATTGTGAGTTTTATAAATCTCACTACCTTCATTATCCTAAATCAAACTATTTCACTACATTTTTTCCTTTCTTCCTCCTAAAGTTAACCTTAATGATCCAATATGACTTCATTTCTAGGCCTACTAATCTCATTTTTCACTCCCCCTACCCCCTCTCTCATTTACTCCTCTTTTCCTCTAAAAAACCCATTTTCCCTTCATAAAGGGCACCCCTATTCCTCATTTTCCTTTGTATTTATTAAACAATGTAAAATTCCCCTTTTACATTGTTTAAATTCAAAACTTAAGCCTATCAGGTCTCTTTATTTTATATACAAAAACTATGTTTTTTATGTTATAGGCCCGACCTTATGATATATAGGCCTAAACCCCTTTTTTCTTTAGCCCCAACCCCTTTCCTCTCATATATCCACGACTTCGCCTATCCATAAGCCCCTTCCCCTAAATAAATTTTATTCTACCCTTTCCATTTTATAACCCCCGATAAAACTTATTAAAAGGCCTCATAAACGCTTATTATATCAAAATTTGGGCCCCGCTCTCCACCATACCCAGTGCCCGTTCAAACCTTATAAATTAACGCATTTTCATTAAATTATTAAAATTCCCTGGGCCCATCCTCCATCAAACCCCGCAACCCACTGTAACTACGCCACCTGTCCTCCACTCACGCGATTTTACCACCTTCTTGCCACCTCCAAAATGCGTGACAGCCATCGATCTCTCACCCCGAGATCCGACAATCCTCGCTGCATATCGCATATATAATTACACAGGAGTTAACGTCCTGTCACCCACACAAAATGGGCAGCTTTTCCCTACCACGTGTCAAGCTCTGGAACATATCGCATGCCTCCTAAAAATCGCTTACCACTCTTCAGCCACGCGATAAACCATTTCCAATTTTTCGAAACCACTTATCCCTATGCACCATTTTTCAAACCCTCCCGCCTCTATTCAAACTTCTGCCTAGTTCCGCCTTCGGAACCCTGCCTCCCAAGCCACTTCCTCCTCTACAAACCCTTTTGATAAGCCCAAAACCACTGAAAAATGCAGTCAGGACCATTCCCATAGGTTTTCAAACTAAAAATTTAATTTTTTATGCAGATTTAATGGCAGAAAGCCTAAAAATCATTCTGAAGGTCCAACAACGACCAAATCAACCTTTGGGTGACAATCCAGGAGTTTAATTTGAATCATAAAGTGGCCAGAGGTCTTGTATCAAGATAAACCATTGATGAAACATGATCATCGATTGGTGAGTAACCCTCCTACCATGACAAAAAGCATTCCCTACACACAGAAAACAAGTATAGTCAAAGGGATAGTGAAAAAGGGAATATTAAAGGATTAAAGGGATAATCACTGATCAAAAGCAAAAAAAAATATTAGCCAGCTAAAGTAGATGTTAAAGGATAAAGACGGATAGCTAAAAGGTTAAATAATAAAGACAGAAGATCAGAAGGATTAATCAAAGGGATTAATGAACCGACAGAGTTTAAAGAGATTAAAGAGAAACATAATATAAACAGACAGTTAGAAGCTTAAAGATAGAGTTTAAAGGCCTAAAAATTAGATATTAAAGAAAAACAAGAGGCAGATTAACCCATGCATATTCAAATTAACTACACCTATAGGCAGTTACTTCTTTCAAAGATATTTTGCCACCTAATACTTTGTTTCCTTCAATAAAGCATTAAACAGTCATTACACTTCGTCAGAGATATTTTGTATCCACCAGCAATTATTTTAAAGTTATTAATAGGCCTTAAAGTCAAAAATTTCACATATATTATCTCCGAATTTAATATAGGAGTTATTATTCCAGAGAAGTATCTTTAGATATTTTTGCCTTGAGCCTTGAATGGTCTTCAAGGTAAATAATTCATTAACTCTGTAATAAATGACACCCAGACCCTAAACTCAACTTCACCTCCTCATTTGCAGATATTGCATTTGAGCTCATTATCTTGTTGGAATTTGATGACTCTTGGAAGTAATACATATTATTTTTGGAGATTGAAAATAAATTGATGTCTTGCAGCTTATGAATGCCTTGATTTGTTTGTTGATGGAGGAGGCTTACTTGCAGAATCCCTGAGCTTGGTTTATGGTGAAGTGCTTCTTTTCTCTTATTTTTTTTTCCTGTTTCATTATGTTTCCATATTTCTATACTAAAGTAGAATAAATGATTTAAACTAAGAAATGTTTTCAAAGGCACCTTAGCTCTGTTTTTTCTTCACTATCTTTATGTTTTCCTCTACTAGGACATTTTAGAGAATTCCTAATTTCTCTCTAGACCCCCTAAGCTTGTTTATTTCATGAATGGTTTAGTATGGTAGGTATCAAATATGATTTATGGCTAGCCCTGTTTGTTTGATGTCACTAAACATTTTTCTTGAAGTCTCTCTCTAAAGTACCATTACTTAGGTCTACCAAAGAGGTTTTGTTTCAATCATACCCTCTGTAATTTCTTAAATGATTTTTTTGGAGATCTTCATAGCCATAATCAAAGATGTTTAGGCATTCCCTCTTCTCTGATTACAGTTATATGTGTGTCTTGAATGTTTTATATCCTTGAAGGTGAAATCACTTGAAGTTAAATGAGTTTCTCGCCTTCTATATTTCATTGGAATGTTTGTCTTGAATTATTATCTGCTTAAGTTGAATCAAAGAGTTTATGGTTTGCCCTGTCTATTGATTGCCTCCTTTATGCTTATGATATTTAAAGTCACTTCTTGTTAAAGGTACATGATAAAGGATTCTTAATTTCCCTTTGTCCTACTTTTATTCTCACAATTGATGTCCATTTCATTTCCCTTAAAAACCTTGAAGATCCATTGACCAAGTTAGATTTTCTCGATGATGCTCCCCGATATATTGATGAAACTTTCAAGACATTTATAGACTCCATTGCCCAATGACTTGAATATTTCCTCACTCCATATATTCTGCTAGATCATCTTACCCATCCAAAACAAACAACAAACCCTACACTTAATAACTAGCCTAAAATCAACCATCTAAACCAAACAAGTTCACATCCTTTTCATATAATAGAGAGATCCCTCTCTGAGTCTAGGAAGGCTAGGTCCTAGGACTCCAAAGACTGGTTTCATGTTACCCTGTGCATTTGGTCTACCAATTTGCTAAATCACGGGACCCTAACAGGCATGGGAGGTCATGTAGGGTTGTGCACGATGGGGTCATTCATTAGCTTAGTTAAATTGGGTAGATTTAATGAAGCTAAGAAAGGTGGCTGGGAGGTTGATGCCATTGCAATGTTCGAAAACACAAAGTTCTGGTTAGGAAGAGGGTTGGTCTGTGACATACCGTGTTGTTTATTTGACTAACTTCCTAAATGGGTCGCACTCCTCTACCCCCTTGGGGTTGTGGGAGGAGTGGTGTGTGGTGTGGTGTTGGGAGACCGACTAGGGTTCCCAACTAAGGATGCCCCAATAAAGGATGAACCACTAATGGTGGTAGTGTTCTATCTATGACACCTAAACGAAGAAAGACCTGGAACTCCTCCTGGTAATGGGGGGAGGTCCAAAAGATGCCTAGATTGACGAGGTCATATTGGGTCCATTCTGCTGTCGACTAGGTTTGGCTTTGGAAAAATTTGAGAGGATAGAGTCTATGATCAAAGACAAATTCTGGTAACATACATAAAACAAAGCGAAAATAAAATAAATTCTCCCCTTAAATTAATTCTATGTGATAAAGCAATCCAAAAAGTGGTTTTTGTTTGTTTGCATATGATACTCAAACTCCTAGAAGACCTATTCGTCCTCACACACTCAAATGTAACTAGGCCTTGAGAAGATATCTTGCGAGTGATGGCACAATGTCCCATAAGAGTTGGTGATGCCCCAAGTCAGCCAAAGAAAATCCACCAAGGTAAGGGTAGAGGGTATGGCGTTTGCATGCACCATCACATATAGGGAAAGCATGCCCTAGATTTTGCCACTAAGTACCATTGTCCCACATGAGCATTTGAGTCTTGGGCTTCTTGGTAAGTCATCTAATAGTACTAAGTATCAAGCAAGTCAGGTAGCCTTGACTGATACTTGGTCGCACTATGCCTAAGTGTAACCCCCTCTGAAACGGGTCTTTGTAGCACTCGGGTTTTCTTTTTCATGGGCTGATATGTTGTGTAACCAACTCCAAAAATAGAAGAAAAAAGATATCAACACCTTAGAAATAAGCCACTTCAAGGGGGCAACCTCCAATACATTACATAAATGAACAATTCTTGGATGATACAATTTACAAAACCTCCTTTCTATATATAGGAGTCCATGTGGCCATATGTAATCCTAGTGGGCCACAATGTAATCCTAGCCGACCTAACAATAATAATTTAAGGGCACAATAATAACAAAATGGGGGCTACAAGGGTACAATAATAACAATAAAGGGGTTACACTAATAACAATAAGGGACTATACTAGTAATATAGGGACCTAACACGCCCCTCTCCTTCAAAAAAATGTTGTCCTCAACGCTTGAGTAGCTATGGGTGCTTCTGTATAAACTTCTCATCCTCCCATGTAGAATCTGTTGAACCTTTAATTAAACTGAGAGGGGGGGGTGAATCAGTTTAATGCATTCTTGATCTTTTAAAATTTTCATTAAACTTATTTACACCTTCATTTCATATCCCATTTAAAGTGAGAGTAATATTCAAATGTAAGCAGCAAGTGTTAGTATAATATAGCAATAAACTTAATATGAGAGCAGCAGGTATTAAGCAGATGATACATATCAGATCAATACATAAATATCATGCACAGAGACACCAGATATAAGTGGAAACCCATAAAGGGAGAAAACCACATCTTATTATTGTTGTGATGCAAAGGCAAGCTCCAACTCCTTCTCACCACTGTTTTTCTGCAGGCACCAACCTACAGGAGGCTCCTACCTCAATTCTGCAAGCTACAACTTGCAAGGAAGCACCAACTCCCTTCAGTTTTCTGCAGGCACCAACCTACAGGAGGCTCCAACCTCAGTCAGCTACAACTGACAGCTATCAAGCTACCACTTGATAGGGAAGCTCCAACTTCCTTACTCTTCCAAAAGAAAAACACTTGCTGATTTACCTTGGATATCAGCTCTGTTATGTACCTTCTTCTCTGTTGTTCATCAACTCTTATATCAGACCTGCATCATCTCTGCTCAGCCCCTTCTTCTTCTTTGCTCAGCTCCTCCTTATTCACATTCTTCTTGCAGCTTGCTTATTCTCTTCAACTCTCTTTAATTCTGCTGCATACTCTCTTCTTCTCTCACTCATTTTTCGTCAACAATCTCCCCTTGGATATTACCCTGTTTTATACAAAAATAGCTTCATGGCTGTTTGTATTCCACTGGGAATTCGAAATGGACAGCCATGTCTCTTTTCCTTCTGCCTTCTCATCTCTTTTCAGCTCACTCAGAAAAATGTAACTGTAGGTGCTTATTTTAATATTACAGTGGGATATTTGCTCTCTTCCGGAGACTTGCCAATGCATCACAAAAATATAAATTTAAATAAAACATTTACATTCAAATTTAAATGAGAACTCCAGCTCACTCGTTTTGTCTCTTGGCTTGCTACGCATTTGTCTTTTCTTTGACTGTGTCTTTGTCTTTTCTGTCCTCTGCTGTGGTGTAACTGTTGCATGCGTGTAACTATTCCTTTTGTATCTGCTGACTGTAAATCTGGAGGAACTCCAATCCCTTTTATGCTATTAGTGTCTTGTTGATGTGGAACATTCCGCAAGCGGAACGGACATATATCACAGTCGTATATTAATAATCGCCCTCCACCTTAAGCCGAGGCCCGTGGGTCCACAGACCACGCGGCACTTTTCAATACAATCGCAACAACTTTATATATATATTTATATATAACAGTGCCTTCACAAATTTCCGATTGCGATTAGAATTGGAACTCAAACACTTGTTAATCATAGTTAATAAGCCCATCAGGTCCGGGCTTCAATCGCAATCGCAACTCATTTAATATATGTTCCGACGCTCGTATAATCTCCGATGCGATTAGCCGGAATTCAAATATATATAAACCATCGTTAATACACCCATCGGGTCCGAACTCTTAATCGCAATCGCAAGTCTTTTAATATGTGTTGCGATTGGCCACTGTTCATTGTATTTTGCCGATGCGATTGGGAAAGGACTTCAAACACGTTTGAATTATAATTCATACCTCCATCGGGTCCGGACTTCCAATCGCAATCGCAACTCATATATTCTCCGATGCGATTGACCAGTGCTGATGCGATTAGAACACGGATGCGATTTGCTCATATTAACTCCCGCATATAACAGGATCGGGTCCGGTCTTTGATCGGAGCATATAACAAAACTCTGCCGATTGAACCTTTTCTCCGATTGCGATTGGGGAAGGGTTCCACCGTATAAAGCTTGGTTCTTATAATAAAGCGCTCCACTTATATATTTAAGCTTAGACCTTTGTTTATGTGATGCGCTGCACATATATGTAAGATGATGGATATATATATATGTATCCTCCATCGGGGTAGGCGATTCCCGGAATAATATTTGTGTTGTATAACGCCGGTTGGAGTGTACGATTCCTGGAATATGGTTCTGTATTATATGCATTGCATTGCCGCTGGAGTTAAGCGATTCCCGGAATAAGGATTATGTATTATATGTATAACGCCGGTTGGAGTGTGCGATTCCCGGAATATGGTTCTGTATTATATGCATTGCATTGCCGCTGGAGTTAAGAGATTCCCGAAATAAGGATTATGTATTATATGTATAACGCTAGTTGGAGTGTGTGATTCCTGGAATTTTGTAACGGCCCTTTGCCTCTGTCACTTAGCCCCTGCCTCTGCCTCTGTTGCTTCTGTCGCTCTGCCTCTGTCTCTACCTTTCGATAACGGTTCTTCATTGTGCTTCTATGACTGTTACATTTTGACTTTATTCTTGCTGCCTCTATTGCTTTCGCTGTGCCTCTTTTGCCTTCCTCTGCTTCAGCGCTGCCTCCTTTTCCTGAGTGCTGCCTCCTTTTCCATCAATGACAATATTTCCAACAGTCTCCCCCTTTGGCATTGATGGCAATCCACTTTCTCTGTTTCCTTTCTCTTTCTCTTGTTGCTTTCTCTTCCTGCTTGCCTACTCTTCCTCCTGTTGTTTGTTCTTCCTCCCCCTTTGACATCAATGGCAAAGGATGACTCCTCATCTATTCGTATGGGCTCTGTCGTTGCATTTCCTTTCTCTGAGTTATATTCTTGTTTCTTCTGAATGCTGATAATATTGATAATGCTGATAATACTAATAATGCTGATCCTGTGGACTTGTTTTATGCTTATCTTGCTGGCTGTTCTCCCCCTGGAATGATATCTTCGTTTTGTTCTCCCCCTGAGACTATACTTTCTCTTCATATTAGAGAATAGTATCTACAGATACTACCCCTAGTTTGTCTCTCAAGTATTCGAATGGTTCTCTGGAAAGTGGTTTGGTAAATATATCTGCTATCTGTTCTTTCGTTGATACATAGTCCAGTTTAACTATCTTCTGAGCCACTTGTTCTCGGAGAAAATGATACTTGATTGGTATATGTTTAGTTTTTGAATGAAGCACAGGATTTTTAGATATACTTATAGCACTTATATTATCACATTTGATTGAGATAGGTTCATTAATGCTTACCTTCATGTCTTGAAGAGTCTACTTCATCCACATGACTTGAGTACAACAGGCTGCTACCGCTATATATTCTTCTTTAGCTGTTGACAAGGAGATAGATGTTTGTTTCTTGCTTAACCATGCCACCAGAATTTCTCCTAGATAGAATGCGCCTCCACTTGTACTTTTTCTATCATCCACACAGCTGGCCCAATCTGCATATGTGTATGCTGATAAAGTGAAGTTTTTGGTTTTAGGATACCAAAGTCCATATTGTGTTGTTCCTTGTAGATATCTAAGTATTCTTTTTACTGCCAGAAGATGGTTTTGTTTAGGTGTTGCTTGATATCTTGCCACTAGTCCTACTGCTAGCATGATGTCTGGTCTTGAAGCTGTCAGATACAACAGGGTTCCTATCATGGATCTGTAAAGTTTTTGATTTACATCTGTAGACCTATCATCAGCACACAGCTTGCATCCCGTGATCATGGGGGTTGTCACTGGTTTGCAATCCTCCATTTTGAAATTTTTCAACATTTCTTTTAAGTTATTTTCTTGAGAAATGAATGTGCCAGTGTTCTTTTGTTGAATTTGCAGTCCTAAGTAGAAACTAAGCTCTCTAATCATAGACATTTCAAACTCTGTTTTCATCTCATCAACAAACCCTTTTGCTAGTTCATCTTTGTTGCTTCCAAACATAATGTCATCAACATATACTACAACAATCAGGAATTCATCTTCATGGGCTTTTATGTATAGATTTTTGTCTACTCCACCTCTCTTAAAACCCTGTTTTTGCAAATATTTGTCCAGTCTTGAGTACCAAGCACAAGGAGCTTGTTTTAGTCCATATAGGGCCTTCTTCAGTCTACATACATAGTCTTCTTTATCTGTCAGTGAGAAGCCTTCTGGTTGTTCCATGTACACTTCTTCTTCTAGATCTCCATTAAGAAAAGCAGACTTTACATCCATTTGATATACCTTGAAGTCTTGGAAGCATGCAAATGCCAGGAACATTATGATAGCCTCCATTCTGGCTACAGGGGCAAATGTTTCATCATAGTCAAGTCCTTCAATTTGTGAGTATCCTTTGCAGACCAGCCTGGCTTTATTCCTGATTACTTGTCCTTGCTCATTCATTTTGTTTTTGAATACCCATTTTGAACCAATGATATTTTTTTCAATAGGTCTAGGAACTAGTTCCCAGGTATTGTTCTTCTCAATTTGGTCCAATTCTTCATTCATTGCTTTTATCCAATACTTGTCCTTGTTGGCTTCTTCAAATTTCTTTGGCTCTATTTGTGATAACATGGCTATGTATACTTCTTCTGTTTGTTCTGTTAGCTGCCTTCTTGTCTAGACTCCTGCTTTCTTGTCTCCTATGATCTGATCTTCAGGATGATTCTTCTGAGTGTATCTTGAGGGGGTTTTTCAGCTCAGCTCTACATCTTCTGTTGTATTGCTAGTTTCATCATCATTTTGGTCTTCTTCTTCATGATTAACTGATGGACTGCAGCAGTCTGTATTTCTTGTATTGTTTGGAAATTCTTCATCAAATCTCACATCAATACTTTCAACTATTTTCTGAAGAGTCTTGTTGTAGCACCTGTACCCTTTACTTTTGGAAGCATATCCTAGAAAAATCCCTTCATCTACTCTTGCATCAAATTTCCCAAGGTTTTCATCATTATTCTTTATGTAACACTTGCTACCAAAGACTCTGAAATGTTTTATTGAAGCTGGATTTCCATGCCATAGTTCATATGGAGTCTTGTCACTGCTTGGCCTTAAGTGAGCTTTATTAAGGATATGTACTGCTGTGTGTACTGCTTCTGCCCAGAAGGTTTGAGAAATATTATTCTCTTGCATCATAGCTCTGGCTATTTGTTGTACAGACCTGTTTTGTCTCTTTGCTACTCCATTCTGCTGAGGTGTCCCTGCAATAGTAAATTGTTGCTTTATTCCATGTTCATTACATAGGTCTACAAAGTCATAATCTGTGAATTCTCCTCCTCTGTCTGATCTGACACATTTCAGCTTGCATCCAGTTTGATTTTATGCTAATGCTTTGAATATCTTAAATTTTTCCAATGCTTCTGATTTATTTTTGAGAAAAGCAACCCATGTCATTCTGGAAAAGTCATCTATTATCAGCATGAAATAGGATTCTCCACTTGGTGTCCTAGTTCTAGCAGGTCCACACAGGTCCATGTGCACAAGATGAAGTGGTCTTCTTGTTGACAGCTCCTCTTTAGATTTAAAGGATGTGCGAGTCTGTTTCCCCAATTGACAAGATTTGCATATAGTACTTGAAGGCCTTTTTATTTCTGGCATATCTCTGACAGCTTTCTTCTTGCTCAGTCTGATGATATGGTCAAAGCTGAGATGTCCCAATCTCCTGTGCCACAACCATGACTCCTCAAGTTTGCTAAGATGGCAGGCTTCATCTTCCTCTTTTACTATGTATACATTGTTCTCTATTCGAACACCTTTGAGCAGAGTCTTTCCTGTTGTGCTTGACCTAACTACACAATCTTGTGCTCTAAAAAGAACTTCACAACCTTTGTCACACATCTGACTGACACTCAGTAAATTTTCTTTCAGTCCATCCACAAATAGTACCTCTTGGGCTTTTCCTCTACCATTGTCTATGCGGACTGAGCCTTTTCCCTTGATCTTTCCTGATTTATCATTACCAAAAATAACATTGCCAGATTTCTTTTCATCAAGAGTTATAAACTTGCTTCTGTCTCCAGTCATGTGTTTGGAGCAGCCACTGTCCAAGTACCACTGGCTTTTCAGATCTTGAGCAGTTAGAGCCAGGTCACACTTATTCTCCTTCTTTTTCCATTGGAGGCATCCTTCTGTTTGATATCTTTTGTGAGGTAATGAATTGCATCCTTTCAGAGGACATTTGGAAGGCATATGTCCAGCTTGATCGCATATAAAGCGTTTGATCATAGTTTTTGCAGAATTTTGAGTATGACCAAAATTTCTTTGATTCATGAACCTCCTTGAGGTGTATAACATCATTCCTTTTCCATGCTTTCTACATTCAATAATTTTATGGCCAAATTCCTTACAATAAAAACAATAACCATAGAAATTATTTGCATACCTGATGTAAGATTGTTTTCTCCATTTGTTTGTTTGAGATAGCCTTTTCACTGTTTGCATCTTTTGCAGGTCTGAATTACTCTTCCTTGCATAACAATATGCAGCAATGTGTCCTGGCTTGTGGCAGACATAACAGGTGGCATTCTTCATAGGAGGGAAGAATATCCTCTGATGACTTCCAAATTTGATATACTCAGGGGCATATGATTCTTTTTCTGCCATCTTAGTATTCATTATATTCCTTGTTACTAGAGATTTCTTCTGATCTCTGTCATCCTTATTACATGTTTCTTCTTTTGTAGGAATTGTCTGGGCTTCTTCATTAGTCTTCTTTGCTTTTACAAAAATTATATTTTTGTTTTCCTTTTCTTTGCCTTTACTCGATTCTCCTTCATAGCCTATTCCTGTTTTTATCATTGGGGATCTTTGAGCAACTAGGATATCATTCAACTTGCTAGAGCTTGTTGTTTGAGAAGATTTTATAACCACTGTCCTTTGAGCATTTTCTAGTTTCTTCCTGAGACATACCACTTCTTCCTCCAACTTCTCTTGTTCTTGGGTTTTATCCTTGATTTGCTGAAGTAACATATCCTCTATCTTCTTGGCTTCTTCAAGCCTTACCTTCAGCAGCATGAGGACTTCTGAATTTTGTTCTCCTTTCACACATTTGAGGAGAATCTCTTTTTGTTTTCTGCATTTTAGTTTGAGTCTCTCAATCTCCTCCAGAGCACATCTTAGCTCCCCCTCGAGGTCGACTTCCCCTTCTTCTTCTTCATCTTCTAGTAGGAGTCCCTCAAGATCTTCTATGGCCATCAATAAAAAATCTGAGGTTCCTTCTTTACTTGAGTGTTCATCTGAATCTTCATATGTACTGCTGTCTTGTTGAGCATATAAATATTTTCTGCTGAACTTGTTTCCCTTCTGCCAGTTCTTTGATTTATTATTTTCTGACTCTTGAGCCTGATTCCTTGCTTTCTTGTGAGGGCACTTAGCAGCATAGTGCCCAACTCTTCCATAGTTAAGGCACTTGAAAGGAAGTTTACCTTTGTATTTACCTTAACCTCTATCCAGTTTCTTGACAAATTTTGCTTCTTCTTCATCTGAGCAAGAGCATATTTCTTCCTCTTCTTCTTTCTTCTTTTCTATTTTAAAGGTTGCTTCCCTCGTACTTGGCTTCTTCTGTGGGAGCCTCATTTCATAGGATGTTAGATTTCCAAGTAGCTGGTTCATGGTCAAAGTCTCCCAATCCGCTGTCTCTTCTATTGCAGACACCTTGGGATTAAATCTGGATGGGAGTGATCTTAGAATCTTTTGCACAAATATACTTTCTGGTATGGTTTCTCCAAGAGCTTTCATATTGTTAACAATTTCTGCAACTTTTAAGAAGAAACTGCCAACATCTTCATCATCATTCACTTTTAAGTTTTCAAACTGGGCTCTATATACTTGAAGTTTGGCAATTTTTACTTTTTGGTCTCCCTCATGTATGTTCTCAAGAGTATCCCATATTTTCTTGGCAATGTCTTTGTGCATTACTTTAATAAACTCTGCTTCACATAATCCATTCAGGATGGCATTCATGGCTTTTGCATTAGCCACAAAATCTTGTTTTGAGTCCTTTTCTGAGTCAGTTGCCTTCGGGGCATATCCTAATTGCACAGCAGCCCAAACTTCTATTCCTAGAGACATTATGTATGTCTTCATTCTGATTTTCCAGAAAGCATAATTTTCACTAGTGAAGAAAGGGGCTTTATTGGTTGAGCATCCTTATTTACTAGCCATCTTGGGAACCTAGGATCTTCTTTCAGTTGTTAGACTTGTACAAAGGAACTTGCTCTGATACCAATTGTTGAACCTTTAATTAAACTGAGAGGGGGGGGTTGAATCAGTTTAATGCATTCCTGATCTTTTAAAATTTTCATTAAACTTATTTACACCTTCATTTCATATCCCATTTAAAGTGAGAGTAATATTCAAATGTAAGCAGCAAGTGTTAGTATAATATAGCAGTAAACAATCTTTATTTATGAGTAGCAATTAATAAGCAGATTAGAGAATGTACCAGCAGTCTTAATATGTTAGCAGCAAGTATTAGCAGAATAGATATATCATATCAACACATAGACATCATGCACATAGACACCAAATATACGTGGAAACCCATAAAGGGAGAAAACCACATCTTATTATTGTTGTGATGCAAAGGCAAGTTCCAACTCCCCCTCACCACTGATTTTCTGCAGGCACCAACCTACAGGAGGCTCCTACCTTAGTCAGCTACAACTGACATCTATCAAACTACAACTTGATAGGGAAGCTCCAACTTCCTTACTCTTTCAAAAGAAAAACACTTGCTAATTTACCTTGGATATCAGCTCTGTTTTGTACCTTCTTCTATGTTGTTCATCAACTCTTATATCAGATCTGCATCATCTCTGCTCAGCCCCTTCTTCTTCTTTGCTCAGCTCCTCCTTATTCACATTCTTCTTGCAGCTTGCTTATTCTCTTCAACTCTCTTTAATTCTGCTGCATACTCTCTTCTTCTCTCACTCATTTTTCGTCAACAATCTCCCCTTGGATATTACCCTGTTTTATACAAAAATAGCTTCATGGTTATTTGTATTCCACTGGGAATTCGAAATGAACAGCCATGTCTCTTTGCCTTCTGCCTTCTCATCTCTTTTCATCTCACTCAGAAAAAATGTAACTGTAGGTGCTTATTTTAATATTACAGTGGGATATTTGCTCTCTTCCGGAGACTTGCCAATGCATCACAACAATATAAATTTAAATAAAACATTTACATTCAAATTTAAATGAGAACTCCAGCTCACTCGTTTTGTCTCTTAGCTTGCTGCGCATTTGTCTTTTCTCTGACTGTGTCTTTGTCTTTTCTGTCCTCTACTGTGGTGTAACTATTCCTTTTATATCTGCTAACTGTAAATCTGGAGGAACTCCAATCCCTTTTATGCTATTAGTGTCTTGTTGATGTGGAACATTCCGCAAGCGGAACGGACATATATCACAGTCGTATATTAATAATCGCCCTCCACCTTAAGCCGAGGCCCGTGGGTCCACAAACCACGCGGCACTTTTCAATACAATCGCAACAACTTTATATATATATTTATATATAACAGCGCCTTCACAAATTTCCGATTGCGATTAGAACTGGAACTCAAACACTTGTTAATCATAGTTAATAAGCCCATCGGGTCCGGGCTTCAATCGCAATCGCAACTCATTTAATATATGTTCCGACGCTCTTATAATCTCCGATGCGATTAGCCGGAATTCAAATATATATAAACCATCGTTAATACACCCATCGGATCCGAACTCTTAATCGCAATCGCAAGTCTTTTAATATGTGTTGCAATTAGCCACTGTTCATTGTATTTTGCCGATGCGATTGGGAAAGGACTTCAAACACGTTTGAATTATAATTCATACCTCCATCGGGTCCGGACTTCCAATCGCAATCGCAACTCATATATTCTCCAATGCGATTGACCAGTGTTGATGCGATTAGAACACGGATGCGATTTGCTCATATTAACTCCCGCATATAACAGGATCGGGTCTGGTCTTTGATCGGAGCATATAACAAAACTCTGCCGATTGAACCTTTTCTCCGATTGCGATTGGGGAAGGGTTCCACCGTATAAAGCTTGGTTCTTATAATAAAGCGGCTCACTTATATATTTAAGCTTAGACCTTTGTTTATGTGATGCGCTGCACATATATGTAAGATGATGGATATATATATATGTATCCTCCATCGGGGTAGGCGATTCCCGGAATAATATTTGTGTTGTATAACGCCGGTTGTAGTGTACGATTCCTGGAATATGGTTCTGTATTATATGCATTGCATTGCCGCTGGAGTTAAGCGATTCCCGGAATAAGGATTATGTATTATATGTATAACGCCGGTTGGAGTGTGCGATTCCCGGAATATGGTTCTGTATTATATGCATTGCATTGCCGCTGGAGTTAAGCGATTCCCGGAATTTTGTAACGGCCCTCTGCCTCTGTCACGTAGCCTCTGCCTCTGCCTCTGCTGCTTCTGTCGCTCTACCTCTGTCTCTACCTTTCGATAACGGTTCTTCACTGTGCTTCTATGACTGTTACATTTTGACTTTATTCTTGCTGCCTCTATTTCTTTCGCTGTGCCTATTTTTCCTTCCTCTGCTTCAACACTGCCTCCTTTGCCTGAGTGCTGCCTCCTTTGCCATCAATGACAATATTTTCAACAGAATATTCAGTGGTTAAGTTCTTCCACTTGATGAGATACTCTGAAATTGATCAATTCCATTGCTGTCGAGTTCTTGTTTCTGTGACCGCTTCAGGTTCCAATATGATTTTTCCTTCCTCATCAAGTTCAGGAAATATTGTTTGAACTGGAAGATTTTCACCTATAACCTTCTTTAAGCATGAAACATGGAAAACTGGATGCACTCGCAAAGAAGTAGGAAGTTCCAATTTGTATGCCATAGTACCATTCTTTTGCAACACCTTGTAAGGACCATAGTACTTTGGCGATAATTTATTGTCCTTCTTAGCTTGCTTGAGGGAAATTTTTTTATATGGTTGTAGCCGTAAAAATACCCAATCTCCTACATCAAAACTTCTCTCGCTGCAATGTTGATCTGCCTGTTGTTTTATTCAATTTTGTGCCAAATTCAGGTTATCCTTGAAGAGTTGGAGAACTTCTTGCTGATGCTCGATGTGATATTCCACTCCTTGAACCTTCGAATTTTCCCTCAAAGATGATGTGATGGATGGTGGATGATATCCATAAAGTGCCATAAATGGGGTCATTTTTGCTGCAGTATGGAAGGAAGTGTTATAGCACCATTCAGCGAGAGGTAACCACTTGACCCATTGTGTTTGTTTATCAGATACAAAACAACGAAGATATCCTTCCAAACATTTATTTACTATCTCAGTTTGACCATCAGATTGAGGATGATAAGATGAGCTATGAGATAATTGAGTACCCAAACAAGAAAATAACTCTGGCCAAAAATTTCCAGTAAAACGGGATCTCTGTCGCTCACAATAACCCTTGGGCTTCCATGTAGCTTTTGAATTCTATCCATAAATGTAGTAGCAACTGTACTTTCTTTAAATGGATGAGATAATGCACAAAAGTGTGCATACTTGGTAGGTTTATCAACTACCACCGTGATGACACTTCTTCCTTCGGACTTAGATAAACCTGCGATAAAATCCATTGAAATCTCCTCCCAACGTTGACTTGGAATGGATAAAGGTTGTAGAAGTCTCGGGGTCTTAATTGTCTCAACTTTATTCTTCTGGAAAACCAAAAATTCCGCCACAAACTTTTGAATATAATATTTAAAGCCATCTCAAAAAATATCTTTCTTCACCCTGTGGTAAGTTTTTAAAAATCTTGAGTGTCCTCCTAAAAGAGAAGTGTGCAATTCCAGAAGAATATTTTGTTTTAGTTGGGAATTCTTACAAAGATATAAGTGTTCTTTGTACCATAAGGAATAATTTTTCCAACTAAATGTATCAGATGTACTAGGATCTTGCTGCAACTTTTGAATGAGTTTCCATACATCTTTGTCCTTCTTCCATTCCTCTCTTGCTTCGGTTATCCAATCTGGTTGGATAATAGAAATGGCACAAAGCAATGCTTCCACTTCTTCATTCTTTCTTGAGAGTGCATCTGCAACAATATTAAGCTTTCATTTTTTGTAGATTATTTCAAAGTCATAACCCAACATCTTTGTGACCCATTTTTGTTGTTCTTTTGAAGATAGTCTTTGTTCCAAATTTTTTTTAAGACTATCATGATCATTTTTTACCTTGAAGTGTCTTCCCATTAGGTAATTTCTCCATTTCTTTAGTGCATGCAGTATTGCGAACATTTCCTTCTCATAAATAGGTTTCTATAAATACTTTAATTTTATTAGACGACTTTCAAAAGCAATGGGTCTTCCTTCCTGCATTAAAACAACACCAATTCCATTTCCTGATGCATCACATTCCACAATAAAGGTTTTTGTGAAGTCTGGTGTAGCTAAGACCGGTGCTAGAAACATTTCCTCTTTAAGATGTTCAAACGCCTTAGTTGATTCAGGAGTCCATGAAAATGCATATTTCTTCAATAATGTTGTTAGAGGTGCTGCTATTCTCCCATAATTCTTAACAAACTTGCGATAATACCCTGTTAACCCGAGAAATCCTCGCAACTTCTTTATGGTTGTGGGGACTCTCTATTCCTTAATGGCTTTAATTTTGTTAGGGTCTACTTTAACACCCTCGTGAGATACAATATGACCCAGATATTCCACCTCTTGTACTCCAAAGAAACATTTGGATGTTTTTTCATATAATTGTTTCTCTTGCAATAGTTTGAGCACCCTGTCAACATGTTCAACATGATCCTTCCAAGACCTGCTGTAGATTAGTATATCATCAAAAAATACTAGCACAAATTTTCTAAGGAAGGGTTTGAAAATGGAATTCATCTACCCTTGAAATGTAGAAGGTGCATTGGTAAGGCCAAAAGGCATGACCAAAAATTCATAATGACCCTCATGAGTTCGAAATGTTGTTTTGGAATATCTTCAATCTTCATTCTAATTTGATGATATCCTGAACGAAGATCCAACTTGGTAAAATAAATTGCTCCATGTAATTCATCCAATAATTCATCAATCACAGGAATGGGAAATTTATCTTTAATGGTGAGCTTATTGAGCTCCCTATAATCCAGACACATTCGCCATGATCCATCCTTCTTGTGTTCCAATACTACAGGAGGAGAGAAAGAACTTTGACTAGGTTGAATTATAGCCGCCTCTAACATTTCTGCAATCATACGTTCAATTTTGCTCTTTTGGAAGTAAGGATATCTATAAGGCCTGATGTTTGGAGGAACACTTCCTAGAATCAAATGAATAGCGTGATCATGATCACGAATAGGTGGGAGTCCTTTGGGAGTTTCAAACACCTTGGAATGATTGTCCAAGACTTGTTGGAGATCTGCAGAAATAGATGATTTTGATGTTGGAACTTCTAGTGAGCATAATTGTGCAATTACGCCTCATTGTTCTTTCTTTAGAAGCTTTGTCGTGACATTAGAGCTTATTATCCTTCCTGGCTTCCCTGCAATACCTCGTAATTCAACTTCCTTTCCTTCTGAAAAAAATTTCAAGAAAAGTTCTTGAAAATTAAAAGCTACCATCCCCAAAGATTGTAACCATTGTACTCCTAGTACAACATCAGCACCTCCCATAGGAATGGAAAGCATTGGAATAGTCGATACATATTCCCCCATGGTTAGCTTGATATTATGGCATTTCCCAGAGAAATTTATAGTTCCTCCATTTGCAACCATCACTTGGCATTCTGGTGCTGGGTATAGGAAACAATTTAATTCCTTGGCTACCTTACAATGAATAAAACTATGGGTGCTACCTGAATCAATCAACACTATTACCTTTTTCTTCTTGATATGTCCTTCTATCTTGAGAGTTTGAGGAGTGGTAATTCCTGCCAGTGCATTACACGATATGGTCGGATTCATTTCTTCCTCTTCTAGAGCTAGTTCCTGGTGTATATCCTCTTCTTGTTCATTTTCTTCTTCCTCTTCACAATCTATGTAAAATAATTTCTTCTCAGCACACTTATGACCTTTAGTGTATTTGCTATCACAACTGTAGCAAAGCCCTTTTTCTCTTTTTTCTTCCAATTGTTGTGGTGTCAACCTTGTCGGTTGTGGAAATCTAGACGTAGCAACACTTCCTTCTTTATAGAATTGAGTGGTAGGCTTCCTTGTCGCCATTATTTTACATTCAACTTTTCTTGCCAACCTGAATGCCTTCTCTAATGAATCCGGTTCCAAAACACGAACTTCATGTTGGATGTTATCCTTTAAAGTGCCTATGAAGAGATCGATCATGTGTTCCTCTGGAATATCAGTTACCCTTATATTCAATTTTTGGAAGTCCTTAATGTGTTGCCCCACTAAACCCTTTTGTTTGAGATTTATCAATTGGCTAAAGAAGGTGTTGCTCTTTGTATCCTCATAATGCGCTATCATTTCCTCTGTAAAAATTGACCAAGTGACAATTTTTTTACGGGAGCAAAGCCATCGATACCATACAAATGTATTTTGTTCTAAATGTAAAGTTGCAATGCGTACCTTTTGTGTTTTTTGCACATTATGGAGATCAAAATATTGCTCCATCTGTAGTATCCATGTTACAGGATCCTTTCCATCAAACTTCCTCATATCCATTTTTGGAATATGGTGGTTCTTCCCACCAACATTAGAGTTTATGAAATCATGATTAACATTTATTTTGTTCTCATCATGAGGTTCTTCTACTATCTTTTCACCATGAGGAAACATTTCTTGTAGCAATTTTGTTAGACCTTCTATGTCTGCTTTTAGATCATTCTTCATGTTTTCCATGTTGTCTTTCATGTCATCCATCTTAGCTTCCATGCCATCTGTTAGACTCGGTCCTGCCAGTCCCTTGTCAGAATCAAATTCTCCAAAGTTCATTTCTCGTCATTTTCAGTCACTGATGTTACTGTGGTCCAGAAAAGAGTCATTTTAATTCTTAAGCCCAGGGTTTTTGTCTTCAGAAGTGCTTCAATAGCATGTGCAGGCGAGAGGAAGGTTCAATAAGTTTCTTATTTCAAGAGTTCTCATCATTAATAATGCTGAAGGACATTTCTTCTTCAAAACTCTGTTTTGAAGAAGAAATCATTAATTTTGTTTAAAACACGATTGATAAGGTGTTCCAAATTTTACAATTCTTCAGGCAGCCCTTGTCATCTTGTCAGTTTTCAGTAGCTCCTGCAAAACAATCAACAGAAGAGCCATCAATCAAGCTCAGAAAATCAAAAAGGGAATTTGAAAGGCAGAGTTTGTATTAATTTGAAAAAGTGCCGAGCCAAGACAAGCCACCATCCCTGCAAAAGACAACAAAGAAAACTCTTTAGAAAACAAGGAGATCTTGCTCAACTGGAGCCTCGAATTCACAGTTGTTGGAACCAATGTTGCATGGATTGCTAGAATTTTTTTTTGCAGAATTCCTACTTTTCATGTTTATTATGAGTGGTGAAATGTGTGGTAACATGCTAATTATGTAACTCTCAATACATAATTCAAAAAGAGTTCGAATTTAAATTTGGAGCAGAGGTCGAATTGCAGATTAGAAGGCCGAAAACGTGTTTTTCAAAGCTGTGGACCAGAGCTAGCGGTGCGCGCTACGCACAGTGAAGGCGCGCTACACACAAGAGGCGCGCTACGCATATAGCCTCACCAGCCTGTGTAAAATAACAAGGGTGCTACACACATGCAGCACGCTACGCACTGGGTGAGCGTGCTACGCATATAGTCAATAGGGTTAAATATGTAGTGTTAGAAATGTTGGTCCTCCACAGCAGCGGGAAGAGAGCAGCATCGACCCGATCCTTCAGTGCCAGAGCGTAATATGGAACAATTGATGGGTAATATAGAAGAATTGAAGGATCATTTGGCACATTTACCTGTGCGTATTGTCACAGAGCCATCACAACTTCCGCTTGCATTTCTTCAACCTTCTCAGGAAAGGAAAATTGTGATCGACTTTGATTGTGAGGATGTTAATCTATCTCAACATGGTCACCTTTGTCTCATGCAGCTTGCATTTGAGGATTCTGTGTATCTGATTGATGCAGTTGCGGGTGGAAACATACTAATGAAGGCCTGCAAACCTGCTCTAGAATCTCTTCATGTTACAAAAGTGGTTCATGATTGCAAACGTGACAGTGAGGCATTATATTTCCAGCATGGGATCAAATTAAATAATGAAATTGTCACCCAGATTGCATATTCACTTATTGAGCAACAAGAAGGCAGAAAGAGGCCTCCTAATAATAAGTACATATCTTTCGTTGACCTTCTAGCAGAGTATTGTGGTGTGACAAGTCCTGAGAAGGAAAAAGTGCGGACTCAACTCGAACAATTTCCAGAATTTTGGAAGCAGAGACCCTTCACAGATCTGATGCAAAAGTCAGCTGCAGATGATGTTCGCTATATGCTTTACATTTATAAAGAAATGTTTGAAAAATTGCAATTTCGTTCTCGATGGCTACTTGATGTGAGAGGATCTCTGTATTGTCATTGTTTCTGTGTCAATAATAATCATGATAATCTCAATGATTGGCCTCCTGTTCCTCCTATACCAGATGATCTAATAAAAGAAGGCCAGACTCCCGAAGAAGAAATTATACAAGTTATAGATTTTCCTAGAGAGAGTATGGGAAAAGTTATAGGAAAACAAGGAGCATCAATTAAAGGAATTAGAAGATCTTGTGAGGCTGAAATTTTCCTTAGAGGTAAACTGGGCGACTCACCGACGAAGGCATGTATTGTTGGAGCTCCGAAAGAGGTGAATTCAGTAACAGCACTCATCCAGTGAGCGATGGTGGATATTTTTCACTTGAATTTCCTACTCCAGTTTGATGAAAATGGGAACAGACTTTTCTTCACTGTTTTGTCTTAGCGATTGCTTAATGGTCAAGAGATACATACCTAGTTTTGAATGAAGGAATTGTGATAGGAGGTAAAGGCATTTGAATTTCTTGCTATGTCAAATAGCCAGCTACGGAAAGCTCAGTTTGGATGTTCGCTTCAAATGACAGAGTTAGTGCAGAAAGTACAAGGAACAGTTTCTATAATGGTGACAACAGTGATGAATAAGGGTTAGCATTATCAGTTTCGTGGGTGCTCTTGTTGTTATATAGCAGGCTACATTGCAGCTGGAATGGGCGGAATACGAATCTCAACGTGGATCAAGCAAATTCCCAAAATTGCATCGAAATTCTCAAATCAACACAGAGTCCGAATGTTATATGGCGCTCTCGGTTGAATGACTTCTTGAAAAATCCGAATTCGGTGGATTACAAATAATGAAATCAGCACCAGATCTGGAGATGTCATTGCAATTGTAACAATTCACCAAGGGATTCCAATGAAACGCATTGTGAAACATCGACACCTATCGAAGCCAAAATTAAAACGAAATGTCTACCACATCAGAGATAATATATACAACGGCTATGGAATGCTCTCAGGACACGTTGGGAAATATGCCTGTCGAATTACACATCTGGATGTTGATCATTAAAAATTGGTTTTAATTTAAAGGGAAAGCGGCAGTCAAAGGCTGAAATTCTAAATTTAAATGGAAACATCTGCCACAATAGAGAAATAAGAGCGTATTGTCTATTTATGACTTCAGTTAATAATTTAAAGGGATACACGATACAGCTCTTGCCTTTTCATTGGTCATCAGAGATTGGCAAGTGGAAAATGTTACGTAGTTCTGTTTTTAGAACAAATCGATGAATATCTCTCTATTTTTGTAATTTCAGTTGAAACAACGCCCTTGTTTTGGGTCGATCTGTTTTCTCTTGGGCTTATTTATTGTATGAAAAATCATTTGTAAAGGGTGGAGAGTTCTGGGGAAACCTGTAGATAAATATAGAGAGCTTCAGTGTACAGCTTTTTGACAGAGATTTAATTGAAAGTTTGCAGCTCTGTTTCATAAGATCCTTGTGGTAACAACTTAGCATTGTGTTTCTTCCTTTGTTTTCATATGTTTCTAATTATGTTTATTGTTTCATTCATAATCATTGCCTGTTGAATACTTTTAAGTGTGAAGGGCAGAATTCATCTTGCTGCTCTACCTTGGGAAAGTATTCAAGTTCTATGTTTTCTTCTGTCTAAAAAGGATTCATGAATTCATGCCCTTTTCAGCATTCTTAAACATTCTTTACATTCCATATAATTTCAAATTTAATGCTTAAGCTTTTTCCTATCTTGCCTCATGTAATAATATGCATCTTTCATTTAATTTCCCTGCTCATGCTGTCCTTTGTCCCCATAGTTCCCAGAAAACTCAGATATTCATTAAAACCCCTTTTCCTATCTATTTACTAGCCTAAAATCAATTCCCTTTTAAAGTCATCTCGCACCCTATTGCTCATTTTATTCGAGATTGACTGGAGAGAGCCCTCTCCTGTCCTCGTAGGGCTAGCTACGAGGCTGAGCTTGGTTTTATGTTGCCTCGAACCTCACCTTCCTTCAGCCTGAGGCAGATTCGAGCACTAACATAGTGGCGACCATACTGGGGACAGTCCTCCCCGGTAAAGGATAAAAAAGTTCAGATCCGATTGCTGATGGTGTACAGTAGTCAGACACCACAAGGCTGAAATCATTCGCCAGCGACTTCATTCACTGAACAATCCAGAAATCAATGCTTCATGGAGACTTCACTACAGGGAGATCAGTAGCTGTGAGATTTTCAAGATGGACCGAATCACAAGAAGATACGCTCCCATGAGCCGAAATCACATTCCAGGTTTTCCGAATAAGATGCCCAAGGTAGATTGGTCAAGGAATATACCTACGTTTAACGATGATGGTAAGAAGGATGCTGCTTTACATCTAGTTAGATTTCACATGCATATTCGCAAGTTGAAGGTGGATTTTCCTGAAGATTGCTTGATGAAGATATTCCTGGCCACTCTGGAAGGTGAAGCCCAATCCTGGTATGAAAATTTTCCGTTGGCCTGTATTTACTGTTTAAAGGATTTTCATGCCCTGTTCATTGAAAGATATCAAACATCTTATTCATCATTAAATTTAGTTCATGACTGTTGCAAACATGCTTCTACTTTTATTGAAAGTCTTGAGAAATATTATGAAGATGATAATTTCATGGATGATGAGATCATGGAGGCTCTGTATGAGAATCCATTTTAGCAACATGAAGAGAACCTAGAGGATACCCATCAAGATTCTCAGGAGACTTTGCAGCAGGTTGAAGGTCATATGGCTGAAAATGATGAAAGAGAAAGTGTCGTTTCAGATCTGCCCACAAAAGAAGACAACGTGCAGGGAAGTCAAGATTCAATTTCAGAATGTGATGCAGTCAAGTCAGCTATTTCAGAACTACATTCAGATTGTGATGACCAAGCATATCTTGTGCTGAAGCCCATCAAAGAGAACTCTGCTGTTGAAATCATTTGGAATGCAGAAGACACAGTAATGGATCCAAATTTTCTCAGTCATACTGTCAGTCCATCATTAGAACACAACCTTCATGAAGAAGCAATCTAGTCAGTTCATGAAAAAAAGAATGAGATCTTTGTGCAAGTAAGTAATAAATCTCCTTTCAATAACTCAGTAATAAATGGTAGTTTGAATGCCCTGTCATATGAAGATAATTACTGTTTAAGCAGAAGAAAACAAAAAACATTGTCTCCTTTGTCTGAAGATGAGATAGATCTACTTTTGAGAGGTCTTGTTACAGCCCAAGATATAGCAGATTTGCAGTGCACACATAGTCAGGAAAGTGTTGGTGAAACTTCTTCCTCTTTTGAAAAAGATGATTGTCCTGTAATCAGTTTTTTAGATCAGCAAACAGATAATTTTCTCTTTCACAAAGATGATAAGGTTGTCATGTTTGATAATCTTGAAGATTGTTTTTTGTTTAAGAATGACCTAGATCATGAAGTTGAGGAATATATGCCAGAATTTCTCATGGTCAAGGAACCTACAGCTAACACTCAAATGGTAGATACCTCTCTGTGCATTTCTATCCTTCAGAAATCAATTGTCCTTTCAAATCAGAATGGAGTGAATACTTGTATTTTTGCAGCTGGATCTCCAGATAAGCCAGTGCTTCAAGATTTTCAAGACCCCTTCAGCATTCTTCTGCAGGCATTAGAAAGGATAAATATTGCCTGGTTCATTATCATAAGCTTTGGTTTCAGTGGTTATTTTGAGTTGCCTACAGGTTCATCATTCCGCCTGCTCAAGGAGAGTAAGAGTAGAAATTTGGGGTGTAGCCATCTACTGGATTGGTTACATTGGAAGGCACACTACACATGATTGTACATATCACATTAGTATGCAAGTGTTTTCCATCATGATTTTAAAGCTTGATGGACTGCTGCCCTTTTTCAAAAAGCTTTTGTTTTAATTCGGTCATTTCAGTTTGCATCGAGTCAGTTTGAGTCGATTTTCCAGTTAATAAGTTGAGTCACCAGTCTTTAGTCTATTTTTCAAAATAATGGATTCCATTGCCCAATGGATGGAGGCACTGTCTGCTCTCCCAAAGATCTGATGTTCTTGGCACCTCCAAGAGGTGGCAGCTGCCATCCCCATTGGAGCCAATGTTAGACTCGGTCCTATCAGTCCCTTGTCAGAATCAAATTCTCCAAAGTTCATTTCTCGTCATTTGCAGTCACTGATGTTACTGTGGTCCAGAAAAGAGTCATTTTAATTCTTGAGCCCAGGGTTTTTGTCTTCAGAATTTCTTCAATAGCATGTGCAGGCCAGAGGAAGGTTCAATAAGTTTCTTATTTCAAGAGTTCTCATCATTAATAATGCTGAAGGACATTTCTTCTTCAAAACTCTGTTTTGAAGAAGAAATCATTAAGTTTGTTTAAAACAAGATTGATAAGGTGTTCCAAATTTTACAATTCTTCAGGCAGCCCTCATCATCTTGTCAGTTTTCAGTAGCTCCTGCAAAACAATCAACATAAGAGCCATCAATCAAGCTCAAAAAATCAAAAAGGGAATTTGAAAGGCAGAGTTTGTATTAATGTGAAAAAGTGCCGAGCCAAGACAAGCCACCATCCCTGCAAAAGACAACAAAGAAAAATCTTTAGAAAACAAGGAGATCTTGCTCAACTGGAGCCTCGAATTCACAGTTGTTGGAACCAATGTTGCATGGATTGCTAGAAAACAAGTTTGTAGAATTCCTACTTTTCATGTTTATTGTGAGTGGTGAAATGTGTGGTAACATGATAATTATGTAGCTCTCAAAACATAATTCAAAAAGAGTTCGAATTTAAATTTGGAGCAGAGGTCGAATTGCAGATTAGAAGGCGGAAAACGTGTTTTTCAAAGCTGTGGACCGGAGCTAGAGGTGCGTGCTACGCACAGTGAAGGCGGGCTACGCACAAGAGGCGCGCTACGCATATAGCCTCACCAGCCTGTGTAAAATAACAAGGGCGCTACGCACATGCAGCGCGCTACGAACTGGGTGAGCGTGCTACGCATATAGTCAACAGGGTTAAATATGTAGTGTTAGAGATATTGGTCCTCCACAGCAGTAGGAAGAGAGCAGCATCGACCCAATCCTTCAGTGCCAGAGCGTAATATGGAAGAATTGATGGGTAATATGGAAGAATTGAAGGATCGTTTGGCACATTTACCTGTGCGTATTGTCACAGAGCCATCACAACTTCCGCTTGCATTTCTTCAACCTTCTCGGGAAAGGAAACTTGTGATCGGCTTCGATTGTGAGGATGTTAATCTATCTCAACATGGTCGCCTTTGTCTCATGCAGCTTGCATTTGAGGATTCTGTGTATCTGATTGATGCATTTGCGGGTGGAAACATACTAATGAAGGCCTGCAAACCTGCTCTAGAATCTCTTCATGTTACAAAAGTGGTTCATGATTGCAAACGTGACAGTGAGGCATTATATTTCCAGCATGGGATCAAATTAAATAATGAAATTGTCACCCAGATTGCATATTCACTTATTGAGCAACAAGAAGGCAGAAAGAGGCCTCCTGATAATAAGTACATATCTTTCATTGACCTTCTAGCAGAGTATTGTGGTGTGACAAGTCCTGAGAAGGCAAAAGTGCGGACTCAACTCGAACAATTTCCAGAATTTTGGAAGCAGAGACCCTTCACAGATATGATGCAAAAGTCAGCTGCAGATGATGTTCGCTATATGCTTTACATTTATAAAGAAATGTTTGAAAAATTGCAATTTCGTTCTCGATGGCTACCTGATGTGAGAGGATCTCTGTATTGTCGATGTTTCTGTGTCAATAATAATAATGATAATCTCAATGATTGGCATCCTCTTCCTCCTATACCAGATGATCTAATAAGCGAAGGCCAGACTCTCAAAGAAGAAATTATACAAGTTATAGATGTTCCCAGAGAGAGTATGGGAAAAGTTATAGGAAAACAAGGAGCATCAATTAAAGGAATTAGAAGATCTTGCGAGGCTAAAATTTTCCTTAGAGGTAAATTGGGCGGCTCACCGACGAAGGCATGTATTGTTGGAGCTCAGAAAGAGGTGAATTCAGCAGCAGCACTCATCCAGAGAGCGATGGTGGATATTTTTCACTTGAATTTCCTACTCCAGTTTGATGAAAATGGGAACAGACTTTTCTTCACTGTTTTGTCTTAGCGATTGCCTAATGGTCAAGAGATACATACCTAGTTTTGAATGAAGGAATTGTGATAGGGAGTAAAGGCATTTGAATTTCTTGCTATGTCAAATATCCAGCTACGGAAAGCTCAGTTTGGATGTTCGCTTCAAATGACAGAGTTAGTGCAGAAAGTACAAGGAATAGTTTCTATAATGGTGACAACGGTGATGAATAAGGGTTAGCGTTATTAGTTTCGTGGGTGCTCTTGTTGTTATATAGCAGGCTACGTTGCAGCTGGAATGGGCGGAATACGAATCTCAACGTGGATCAAGAAAATTCCCAAAATTGCATCGAAATTCTCAAATCAACACAGAGTTTGATAGTTATATGGCGCTCTCGGTTGAATGACTTCTTGAAAAATCCGAATTCGGTGGATTACAAATAATGAAATCAGCACCAGATCTGGAGATGTCATTGCAATTGTAACAATTCACCAAGGGATTCCAATGAAACGCATTGTGAACATCGACACCTATCGAAGCCAAAATTAAAACGAAATGTCTACCACAGCAGAGATAATATATACAGCGGCTATGGAATACTCTCAGGACACGTTGGGAAATATGCCTGTGGAATTAGACATCTGGATGCTGATCATTAAAAATTGGTTTTAATTTAAAGGGAAAGCGGCAGTCAAAGGCTGAAAGTCTAAATTTAAATGGAAACATCTGCCACAATAGAGAAATAAGAGCTTATTGTCTATTTATGACTTCAGTTAATAATTTAAAGGGATACACGATACAGCTCTTGCTTTTCATTGGTCATCAGAGATTGGCAAGTGGAAAATGTTACGTAGTTCTGTTTTTAGAACAAATCGATGAATATCTCTCTATTTTTGTAATTTCAGTTGAAACAACACCCTTGTTTTGGGTCGATCTATTTTCTCTTGGGCTTATTTATTGTATGGAAAATCATTTCTAAAGGGTGGAGAGTTCTGGGGAAACCTGTAGAGAAATACAGAGAGCTTCAGTGTACATCTTTTTGATAGAGATTTAATTGAAAGTTTGCAGCTCTGTTTCATAAGATCCCTGTGGTAACAACTTAGCATTGTGTTTCTTCCTTTGTTTTCATATGTTTCTCATTATGTTTATTGTTTCATTCATAATCATTGCATGTTGAATACTTTTAAGTGTGAAGGGCAGAATTCAGCTTGCTGCTCTGCCTTGGGAAAGTATTCAAGTTCTATGTTTTCCTCTGTCTAAAAAGGATTCATGAATTCATGCCCTTTTCAGCATTCTTAAACATTCTTTACATTCCATATAATTTCAAATTGAATGCTTAAGCTTTTGCCTATCTTGCCTCATGTAATAATCTGCATCTTTCATTTAATTTCCCTGCTCATGTTGTCCTTTGTCCCCATACTTCCCAGAAAACTCAGATATTCATTAAAACCCCTTTTCCTATCTATTTACTAGCCTAAAATTAGTTCCATTTTAAAGTCATCTCGCACCCTATTGCTCATTTTATTCAAGATTGACTGGAGAGAGCCCTCTCCTGTCCTCGTAGGGCTAGCTACGAGGCTAAGCTTGGTTTGATGTTGCCTCAAACCTCGCCTTCCTTCAGCCTGAGGCAGATTCGAGCGCTAACACCATCCATCTTAGATTCCATGCCAGCTTCCATGCCATCCATCTTAGCTTCCATGTCTTTCTTCAAACCATCCATCTTCGCTTCCAAGCCTTTCTTCAAAACTTCCATTTCATTTTTTGGTGCTCTTTGCGAGAGTATATTTGTTGCACCTTCTCTTGTAATTTTGATAGATCACGTTGCAATTCTTCATCTTCATGAGTCATAGTAGAGCCTTCTGAAGGCTTAATGGGTGTTGAATTATTTTTACAGGGCATCTTTCAAAACCTAATACTGATATCTATTCTACAATATTCCCTTGGAATCAATTTAGATTGATTCTACAAACAAGACTTATGCAATTCGGAAAAAAAAAACACACCTTTTTCTTGCTTTTGAGGAGCTCGATATTGAAATTGGATTATCTCTGTGATTGTGGCTCTTCAATATTTGAAATTTTGCACTGAAGTATCCCTTTGAATTCTCTTTTGAATGCCACAGGTCTGACCTGATTTGGATTCTCCAAGACAAATTTATGTCCAAACTCCCACAATGGCCTAATTATGGACTGGTTCAGTACAGTGACCTTGTACGACTTGCCACATGTCACTGTTTCATCCTTCGGCTCTGAAATTAATAGCCAAGAAACTAAAGTTCGTGTAATTGCGATCAATTTTGAGGGCATTCCAATACGATGCTCAGAGAGATAGTTATTGAAATTTTCCCACGATCACCTCTTTGTGATGAAATTCGGGAGCCTGAAAAAGCACTACCTTCCACAGATCATATCTCCAAAACTATTACGAACCAAGCTCTAAAAATTTTTGACGAGTTTCATCAGGATTTCAGCTTCGCACCCTAAAAATTTCAGATTCTGAAACTTCGTAGAAACAAATTTATAGTGCAAATGCTACAATGAACTGTTTAGGAGCCTCAACAAAGACCTAACTTCCATGGATCATATCTCCAAAAATATTGCGAACCAAGCTCTGAAATTTTTAGACAATATTCCTTAGGATTTTGACTTCGTTCCCTAAAAATTTGAGCTTTTGAAACTTCGTAGAAACAAAGTTATAGTGAAAATTGCACGAAGACATGTTTGGAGCAGCGAAACCCTAGAATCCAAAGCTCTGATACCAAATGTTGTGTAACCAGCTCCAAAAATAGAAGAAAAGAGATATCAACGCCTTAGAAATAAGCCACTTTGATGGGGCAACCTCCAATACATTACATAAATGAACAATTCTTGGATGATACGATTTACAAAACCTCCTTTATATATATAGGAGTCCATGTGGCCATAATGTAATCCTAGTGGGCCACAATGTAATCCTATCCGACCTAACAATAATAATTTAAGGGCACAATAATAACAAAATGGGGGTTACAAAGGTACAATAATAACAATAAAGGGGTTACAGTAATAACAATAAGGGACTATACTAGTAATATAGGGACCTAACATGATAGATGGATTTAAAGCTCCCTAAATGGTCAACTTCTATGTTTCAAGATGAAGAATGATCAAGGTGGCTTATTGGATTCCTACCCGCTTGATCTTAACTTAAACTATAAATTCTTTTGTGGCCCCAGTGGGGAGAATTTAGTGAGTTTGGTTAAGTTAGTTTTAGGTGTCTTTTCTTTGCTTAGTGGGTGAATGTGTGTGAGAAAAAATTGGACAAGCACATATTTTGAACATGTGGATATGCGATGATCCTTTTCAAAATACCCTATTAAACTATGTTGTGTTATTCCTTTCTCAAAAGAAAAACATGTGCGGATATGGGCTGCTTTCTATTTTTCCTAGTTAATCTATGTGATCAACTAAGGGAAATGGCGACTTTTGAATAGAGAGTGTTCATATGCTTGCCTAGGATCACTGAATGGTGAAAAGGCAGTAGAGATTACTTTCTCTTCTACTAACAATTCATTCCTAGTCCTAAACTCCTAGTGAAAAAAATGAACTAAACTGATAACTTTTACACAAGAAAAAGGAAAATAACTAAGCATGCATGGACTTGGGCCACTCACTTTGGCTAGCTATCTAGGTTTTTTGGTAACTAAATTTGAAAAACATAAAATTCTTTGAGAATCCAATTTATTTCCCCCCCTACTTAAACTATGTGTGAACTTTGCAAAAATAAACTTGAAATAAAACTTACACTAAGCCTACAAAAAGTAGCCAAGAGTGAGCTTTAGCAAGCTGCGGGGTACCTCAACCAGTGCCCGTAGATGTATTATGGGCAGCCTAGCACTTTACAAGTAGGAAAATATAGAAATATGGGAGAAATTTATCTTTTTTTCTTTTGCGCGCAAAAGGCTGAAACAGGCACGATGTCTGTGCGCAGGTCAGCTCTAAACGCGTACCTTGGGAGCATTTGTGGGAGGGAAAAGCACAAAAATTCCTGCAAAATTAATTTTTTGGAGTTCTTCTACTTTAGTATATCACCTGGGATGAGCTAGGGATTGTAAGAAGAAAAGGGGAAAATTCAACTCCACTCCACAGCACAGACAGGGGTCTCTGCAAAAAAAAACGCAACCACATAAACTTGGTAATTAACATTAGTGGAGTCACCAATCCTATTTTAGTATGTTTGGTGCACATATGTATGAAATCACACCAACTTAAGGGGTGTGTTTTACCCACTTAAGTTATTGGTTATAGGCAGAAAAAAAAGTGGAGTCAAGCAAGTTAGTGGAACAAGCTAGAATCATAAACGTACTAGATACAGAAATAGCATGCATATATAAACTAAAACTAAAACAAATAAACAAAAGCTCTGAATAGAGTTAAACAACTACAATCATCCGAAAGGTGGCTCTTCGGCCCCTCTTATTGAGTGCTTGTAGGAAATGAGGATGAAACTTTAACCCTCTTGCTAAAGGGCCCCTAGAACATGGGTTATAAGTTGTGGTGAAAGGATGTTTTTACTTCCAAGATTACTTCGGTGCAAAGTCTTCCTTTCTCTACTGTAGTGGACTGAACTTGTTGGATGGCCAACAATTGGGTCCCCTCTATCTTAAACTCTAGATCACACAATACTGGTATTTCTTGGGCAATTTTGGCCAGCATAACAATGTGTTCTAAAGTTCTTCATCTCATGGTGGCCTTATATAAGAGAATTCAAATCCTCCTTCCCTCTCTTGGTACATTATGGATGGTGACCCAAGAGAGGGGTATGATTCCTTTGTGTGCCACAAATATTCCATTGTGTGCTCACTTGATGTCTAAGGAGGCTTTGGTGCTATCCTTAGGTGGCTTCAAGTGAGGAATCAGTATGCCAGAGTGTGCTTTTTGTTGTCCTATAAAGTGACTTTTTCCACTCCTAGGATTGCGTGCATTTCGAGTCATAAGGTGCACAAAGGTGCTCTTCACGAAGGATTATGTGCGAAAAATCATTTATGACTTGCTCAAATTTGATTTTTCCTCAGTCCTTAGAGATTTTTAAATACTTTCCATATTCTCTAATGTCTTTCATCCCTCTAAATCCTTTTGCTTGACATTACTTAATGTCATATTCTGCTTGTATGATTTGCCAGTGTTAACACACCTTAATAATCCTTAGGAATGATTGTCTAAGCATCCACTTGCAGCTTGCATCGTCATCACCACCACAATCCATATAGGAGGAGTGAGAAGTAGTACTTTCCAAAGGAGTTCAGGAAAGTAAAGCTTCCTACAATTGATGTAGAAATGAATAAGTCACAAGATGCAGAATCTTGGTCGCTTGGGATGAATAGGTTTTTTAAATTGCATAATCATTCATAAAATATAGAATAGATACTTTCAGTCTTAAAAGAAAAACATACATTTGGTGGGAATATGTGAAGTATGTCAAAGGCATTCGAGAAAAGGAACTGACTTGGAGTCAGTTAGAGAGACTTTTCAGGAAAAAGTATCTATTTTAAAGACACTATGATTACAAGGAAAAGGAGTTCTATGAATTGGAGATGGGTTCTATGACCAATGAGGAGTATACTAATAGATTCGTGGAGTTCTTCAGGTTTATGCCTTATCTTAAGTAGGATAAAGAAAATATTTAGAGATTGATCAATGGGTTTTCGATATCATTCAAAGAAAACATTGAGTTTGACGAGCCTATATTGTTGGAGGAAGCCAACATAAATATGAAGCATTGTTATGAGAAATCAGAGCTCAATACTATTTCTAAACAGGATTGGAAAGGTAATGAGAAGAATAAATGAAATTTATCTAAGCACGAAGGAAGCCTCGGGATTCAAATGATAATGAGAATACAACACCATACAAGAAATTCAATGTAGTTGACAGAGGATAGGGAATTCAATATTAGGAGAAGAATAAGGGTGATTGCAGGAAGCCTTTGCAATCTCAAACTTGTGGCAAGAATCTCTGCAAGAGATATTGTCCACAACATCAGGGTGACAAACCATAGATTTACAGTGCTTAGGAGGCCCATATAGATGGGGATGTTGGAAAAAGTGTTCCTCAAATTTATGGACCATTGGATAATAGGCAGGTTGATCATCAGACATATATTATCGAGAGTAATATTTTTAATCAAGTTGTTTCTATTTTTATTGACCCCAGATTTAATATTTATATCATTCCTAACCTGGTGGATAAGTGTTGCTAGAATAACTAAGTGCATGCAGATTCTTAGTTTGTTCAATTGGCTATAGGTACTAAGAAAAGAGTTCATCATTAGGTAAAATATTGTGCATTTGAGCTGAATGGTATGTCTACATCAGTGCATATAAATGTTATTCCATTTGGATCATACAATATTATATTGGCTATGGATTGGTTTTTCATTCACGGGACTAAAGTATATTTCTATGATAAGGTTATTGAGTGCTTGGATGATGACAAAGAGAAGAGATTCTTACAGGGTAAGAATACACCTACATTAGTGAGAATGGTTACAACTATGCAAGAAAAACACAATAGAAGGAAAGGATGTGTATTGTTTGTAATTCACATTTCTAGTGATAAAGGTAAGGATTTCAAGGATGCTAAAGTCTTGAATAGGTATCTGGCTTTGCAGAAGTTTTAGGATGTATTTCTAGAAAATATGTCAGAGTTATCGCCTCATAAGGAAGTGGAATTCTCTATTGAGTTAATGTTGGGAGCAACACCAGCATCAAAGGCACTATACATGATGAGCACTCAAGAATTAGTGGAATTGAAGTTGAAGTTGAAGGAAATGCTTAAAAATGGATATGTTAGGCCAAGTGTGTCACCTTAGGGTGCACCACTATTTTTTGTGAAGAAGAAGGATGGTACTCTTAGGTTGTGTATTGATTACAGGTAGTTGAACAAGGTAACGATGAAGAAAAGGTATCATTTGTCATAGATTGATTATTTTTTTGTTCAAATGAAGGGAGAAAAAATGTTCTTAAATATTGATTTTAGATCAAGATATCATCAGGTACTCATCAAAGAAGAGGAAATTCACAAGACTACTTTCTAGATTAGGTATGGGCATTATGAGTTTGTTGTGGTTTGTTTTTTGTTTGACTAACGCTCCAGCTACTTTCATGTGTTTGATGAATATTTTGTTGCATCATTATCTATAAAATTTTGTGATAGTCATAATTTATGACATTGATATATTCTAAGAATGAGGAAGAGTATGTAGAACATCTAGCAGCAGTGTTGAGATTACTAAGAGAGCATTAGCTGCATACCAAACTTAGTAAATGTGGTTTCTTTCAAACATAGGTTCATTACTTGGGACATTTGGTTTCCAAGGAAGGTACAACAATGAATCTGGAAAAGATCAGAGCTATCATGGAGTGGGAAACTGATCTGGTGGATCAATTTTATGCTCAAAATTCAAAGTCGTCAAAATGGCTCGAAACCAGCATGCTTGCGTAGATCACGTCTTTCTGAATCTCGCAGAACTCGTTTCACTCAAATATTACATTAGATGCTCCCAGTATCGAGCTATGTTTTTTTTTGGAAACAAGAAAAAAAATTTGGTTTTTTGGTTGTCCAAAGATGCACAGTCAACAATCCGTACTGTTGACTCTACCCTAACATGGCAGGAGACTATCATCCAACATCTAATGTGAGTTTGACGCTTGGCAGGTTATTAGTGGCTCATATTTGATGGTTTTTCATTGGTTAATAGGTTGGTGAGGCGGACCAATCAGAGAGGACCATGTGGGCCAACTAGAGGCTACCATGTGGCCTCCTGGTGGCCAGTAAAATTTTGGACCTTGGTTAAGGGCCAGAGTAGCAGTCTGTGGGTTTAAGCATGAGATCTCCACCAAGCCAACCAAACCTCTGACCAACTCCACTATCCTTTGTTACTTAACCTTTATGGGTCTCATACCTTATTTTAAGTTTAATGAAAATGGATTTGGGGGTTGGGACCGGGGTTAACACCTAATCTCGATCCATAGACTAGGGTTAAAGGCTAACCCCAGCTCGTTATATGTATATATGACATAACCAAAGTTGTGGCAAATGTATCGAAACCTTATGTTATAACCCATCTATCCAATTTTTTATGGTGAAATATAATATGGTGGATATTTCAACCAAACAAACATTAACATATAAGCTGACATGTTAATGTTTCAATACAATAACCAAACCATAGACATAAACCAAAGTTTATGACCTGACCATTAAAAGTTACAGCGGTCTAAGATGGTGTTAACTACGGAGAGTAGGTAGTGTTCAGATATGACGGTTATGGTTCATTCCAAGTTTGTGAGATGGGTTTGTAATGCTTACACCGCCGATAGAAGAAGATGTCACATGCGTCATTTACAATGGGTTCAAGTTTTGTAATGTAGTCAGGTTCACCCGGCGGCCACACAGTGGCAGTCTGGTTCTAGAGTGCTCACATTGCCGTGGATGTTAATGGTTATATGGTATGATTAGTCAGTGGTAACCACCACATAAACCCAACCATGGTTCCCACATCTAAAACCAAGTCAACAAAACTTGTGGGAACACTTACGATGTGCCTAAAATCAACAATAAAGGAGAGGCCACTTGGTGCCTTTTTAGCCAGACATTAGGCTAACCGAAGCAATTAAGTAGGCAAAAATTTTCACCCGACGTAGGAAAAAAATTTCACGCCACATGCCTGAAAAAATATAAAATTGTAGGACAGTTCGTAGAAAAGTGTGAATTGTAGGAAAAATAGTGAAGAAACTTGGGAGAGCATAAATCATTCAATTTTTATCCTTTTTGGGAGCAGAAAGAGCGAAGACAAGTGATTTTGACTATTCTGGATCCATCAGAGACATTTTGAAAGACAATTGAGAACTGTAAATTAATGTAAACCCCATTTTATAAGCATAATTAAAGAGGCCCAACCATTGGAAGCTAGATCCAAAGATGTAGCCCAGGAGGGGTGACATCCATTACTTGCTATTTTTTATTTATTGTTATGGTGATTTTTCCTTCTATTTTATGCAAAAACTAAAGTTTTAATACATGTTTATGCACTTATGAATTTGACATAATAGGCTAAAAACCCCTAATTTATTCACTTGCAAAACTAGACATAATCCTCAAGCTTTCATATAAATATCAGTTTGGCATTAGAGGTTAGGTTTATTTGTTGCTGCGAGGATTTAATTTGTTTGAAAGTGTTTATAATGCTTACAAGTTTGAATCTCAAGGGAGGATAAGGAATGATTGTTGATACAAGTCCTCAAGTTATATCAAGAACATGGAGAGCAAATTTGCCAAAATATCTACTACAATTTCACCTCAAATTGTACTCGAAGGTTCAACAATTATGTCACATTAAGGAGAGCTTGATAATATGTCATAGGATGAAAATGATTTTAGAAAAAAATTCTTTGACATGACACAAATGGTGAAAGTTCTCTTTGAAGAGAGAAACACAAGGTTGCAAGGTGAGAGCTCAAATCCTCCAAAGGGAGATAAGTCTTCAAAAGGAGATGAAGGAGATGGATACAAGACTCCAAAAGGTAATGGAGGGAATGGTGACAAAGCACCTTTGACACCACTATTATATTCACCTCCATCCTCACCACCATCTTCACCATCATCTTCTTCCACAATAAGCCCTTCACAAACACCTCCACATTCTCCAAAAGGTCATGGTAAAAATACATTTCTGAAACTTGACATAAAGTTTGATTTTTCGATGTATGATGGAGAGGTAATTTATAAAATATTAGATAATTAGGTTTGTCCACTTCAAATTTATTGCATGATACAAAGGATCAAGGATGATGACACCAAGATTCAACTTGCTTCATTAATATTGGAAAGTGTTGCACTTATTTGGTGGGAAGCCAAAACACAAGAGGACATGAACAAAGATGGTAAGGTATTAACCTCTTGTAATTAATTTCTTGCTTCCTTAAGAAGACAATTCTATACATTAGCATACATGCATAAATCTATAATGGATTGCAAACAATTTAGGCAAGGAATGGGACAAAGTGTGAAAAACTGTACTCAAGATTTTAGGAGAAGAGCACTAATATTGGGTGTAGATTGTTGAAATAAATTGGAGATTTTCATAGTTGCCTAAGACATAATATTCTCATGTTTAACCCTACAATTTTAGATGAAGTTTCTGTATAGGCCACACATCTAGAGGCAAGAGGGAAACATGTTTTAGATGAAATAAGTGAGAGTATATTTGAGTCTACAGAAAAGGGAATGGAAAATTTTAATGGAAAAGGAAAGAAGAATCCATCCATCAATATGGAGAGAGATAAACTCACATGCAAACATTGTTCCAAACATGGACATGATGAAGATCATTGCTGGAAACTTCATCCAAATATGAGACCCGAGAAATTGAAAAACAAGGAGAAGGAGAAGATAGTTGCAACTATACAACATGATTTAGGTTATGATTCTGGAGATGAGACAAAGATCACAGTGATGGGATTTAAAGGTAATAACATAGCAAGTACTAGTTCTTTTATTTCTCTCAATAACACTCAAGATGAAGAAACAAGAATTGAGTTTTTCCATATTAGAGTTGTTTTAAATCATACCAAGATAAACACTGTTTAATAGTAGTTCACAAGCAAATATTTTTTCAGAGGACATTTTCAAGAATTTAAATTTAGAGACCATTCCACATCCTAGACCATATGCATCCTTAGATTTTCAATCACCGCAAACTTTCTTAATGAAGTTGAACTTGATGTAATTCCTCTTGATATTTGTGGTATAGTTTTGGGAAGCCCATATCTTTCATCGCCATGAGAATAAGTATCACTTGTTAAATAATGGGATTGAGTACGTTGTTAGGGCACATAGTAAGAATATTAGTTCGTCTCTTATGAATGTTAGACAAATGAAGGAATTGTTAATGCTAGTCAAAAAATTTCTTTGTTAATGTTCAAGCATAAAGATGTTGTGAATGAGGCCTTTCAAGGAGATGAATCAATTGTAAAATATGATTTCACTGGTGTTAATAATGGGTTTGATAAGATGTTTCAGGATTCCAAAAATTTTCCTCCTAAAATAGGTAAACAAGATGAAGTAAACTTGCAACAACATGCATCATTGTTGGACAATGGTGTGAAAAAGATGCCAGTGCTACAGAGTGCAGGGATCAAAGAGCAAGTAAAAAAGAAATTTGACAAATAGGGAATTAGTTCCAAAAGTTATTCTTGTGGGTTTCATAATATTTTCTATTTCAAAAGGGATGGTGCATGGTGATGGCGGGCACATTTTATCAAAATTCGAGCCAAGTGCAAGGCTAGACATGTTATACATCAGCATGTCGACAATGTTTAAGGTGACAAGAATTTTAAGTTGTTTAAGTTTCCTTTGATTTACAAACAAGGAGGGAATGTGTTTATTACTTCAAGGGAAGTTTCTTTTTTTGCATATTCTTGGAAATTGCAGCAATTTTTTATTTGTGACAACAAGTCAAGGTCTCCAAAATCAGGAAAAATGATTGATTTTCATGAAAAGATCAAAGTGTTGCATTCAAGAAAATTTCAGTGGATTGACACTGGAAGGATCAAGGAGTTGTACCCTCATCTATTTTTTGATGGATAAAGAGATTTTTTATGTCCAAAATCTTCCATTGGGGAGGAATGAATCGGTGGATCAATTTTATGCTCAAAATTCAAAGTTGCCAAAATGGCTCTAAACTAGCGCGCTTGCATATACCTCATCATTCTAAATACATCACAACTCATTTCACTCAAATACGACATTAGATGCTCTCTATATCAAGTTCTTTTTGTTTTGCGAAACAACAACAAAAAATTGTTTTTGGTTTGTACAGGGCTACATAGTCAATAGTTTGTACTGCTAACTAGACCCTAACATGGAAGGTGACTGTGCTCCAACAACCAATGTGAGTTTGACACTTAGAAAGTTATTAGGGGCTCAGATTTCTTGTTTTTTCATTTTTTAATAGGTTGTTGAGGTGGACTAAGTAGAGAGGACCACATGGGCCAACCATAGGCTACCACATGGCCTCCTAGTGGCCACTAAATTTTTTGTTAAGGACCAGAGCAATAGTCTGAAGGTTCGAGCGCAAGACCTCCACCAATCCATCCATACCTCGTACTAACTCCTATATTCTTTTTTAATTAATCGTTGAGTCTCATACCTTATTTTAAGTTTAACGAAAATGGATTTGGGGGTTGGGACTGGGGTTAACCCCTAACCCTCGTCCAGAGACTAGGGTTAAGGGTTAATCCTAGACTATTATATGTATATGTGACATAACCAAAGTTGTTGCAAATGTATTGAAACCTTATGTTATAAACCCATATATCCAAAGTTTTATGGTGCAATGTAATATGGTGGAGATTTCAACCAACCAAGCATTAATATATAACTTGGCGGATTAATGTTTCAATATAATAACCAAACCATATACATAAGCCAAATTTTATGACCTGGAGGTTAACAGTTTCAGTCGTCTGTGATGGTGTTAACTCTGGAAAGCAGGGATTGTTCATATATGACAGTTATGGTTAATTCCAAGTTTGTGTGATGATTTTGTAACGGTTACACCGGCGGTGGAAGACCATGTCACATGTGCAATCTACAGTGGGGTCAAGTTTTATGCTACGGTCAAGCTCACGTGGCAACCATACAACACCAATTTGGTTTTAGAGTGCTCACATTGTATCAGATGTTAACGGTTATAAGCCAAGGTTAGTCAATAGTAACCACCACATAAACCCGATTGTGGTTTAAGCACCCAAACCCAGTTCAACAAAAATAGCGGGAACACGTACGACGTGCCAGAAATTGACTTCAAAGGATAAGCCATTAGGCACCCTTTTAGTTGAATATTGGGCTAACTGGCGTGATTAAGTAGGGGACATTTTTCACCTGGTGCGGTGGGAACATTTTCGGTGTCGCAGGAATCTCGTTGGCGTAGGGAAAAATTTGCGCCCCACGTGGCCGACAAATTCTGAAATTGTAGGAAATTTTGTAGAAACGTGTGAATTTTAGGAGAGATAGTGTAGAAACTTGGGAAGAGCATAACTCATTAAGTTTTTATCATTTTTTGGAGCATAAAGAGCCTAAACAATGGTTTTTTACTGTTTTGAAGCCATTGGAGACATTTTTGAAGCCATTTTAGCATTGTAACTTGATGTAAACACCATTTTATGAGCATAATGAAAGAGGCCCAACCATTGCAAGCTGGACTAGGAGATGTAGCCCAGGAGGGATGAACTCCTTCATCAATTGTTATTTTCTGTTTACTATTATGGTGATGTTTTCTTCTATTTTTTGTAAAAACTAAATTTTTAATACATGTTTATGTGTTTATGAATTTGACATAAGAGGCTAAAAAACCCTAATTTATTCACTTGCAAAACTAGACCTAATCCTCAAGCTTTCATATATCAATCAGAAACTCCTAGGAATGTGGATGAGATAAGATAATTCATGGGGATAATAGGTTATTATAGTTGATTCATTAGGAACTTCTTACAGATTTCCTATCCTATTACATCCTTGCAGAGAAAAGGGAATAAATTTGAATGGACGAAGGAATTTGTGGCTAGTTTTGAGCAGCTGAAGTAGTTACTTACAAACTATTCAGTCTTGAAGATTGAAGATCCAAAAAAAGAGTTTTTGGTATTTTCATGTTCTTGCAAGAGAGGACTTGATGGAGTCCTAATGTAGGAAAGATGGGTAGTATGCTACGAGTCAAGGAAACTAAATAAGCACGAGAAAAACTACATGACAAATGATATTGAGTTGGGATTAATCATTCATGCATTGAAGACTTGGAGACACTATCTTCTTGGTAGGATTTTCATTTTTATGAGTGATCACAATGGGATGAGATAATTTTTTGACCAACCTAATCTGAATGCGAGTCAAGCTAGGTGGCTAGCCTTGTTTAGTGAGTTTGACTTCGAGATTAGTTATATTAAGGGTAAAGAGAATAGGCTTGAATATTCTCTTAGTAGAAGAGTGTAGGTAAATCACATAACAACTATGAGTTCATATGGGAAAAATTCACAGGATCATATCTTACAGGTTGGAAAACAAGATGACAGGGACCATTAGTTTAATCATAGGTCATAGCAGCAGGGTAGAGGTGAAAGCGATGTGGATTATCAACTCACAGTAGATGGTTTGGTTAGATTTAGGGACAATATCCATGTGCCAGACAAAACTAAGCCAAAGAAGCTTATCTTGTCGGAATATGATGTCAAGTCGTATTCTGGTCACTCGGGATATCATAATACATTGACAACAATGAAGAATTTCTATCATTGGAAAAATTTGAAGAAAGAGGTGGTTGAGTTTGTTGCTATATGATTGGGTTGTTAATAGGTAAAAGTAGAGTGTAAGCATGTAGGGGGGTTATTGCAGTTGATTATTCTAGAGTGGAAACGGGAGGTAATTTCCATGGAGTTCAATACAGGTTTGTTGAGGACATATAGACATCATGATTCTATTATGGTTGTATTTGAAAGTTTGAATAAGGTAGCTCACTTCATTCCAGTGAAGTCTACGAATTAAGCTAGTGAGGTAGCTCAAGTCTTCATCAAGGAGATAGTGATGTTACATATAATTCCCAGGAATATTGTGTAAAACAGAGATGCCAAGTTCACTTCTAGGTTTTGGAAGGAGTCTTTTGCAAAACTAGGTACAAAGTTAGCCTTAAGTACATCTTATAATCTCAAAACATATGGATATACAAAGAGGGTTAATAGGATTCTTGAGGTTGTGCTGAGAATGTATGTCATGTATCAACATCAGAAGTGGGAAGAGTATCCTCCATTGGTAGAGTCCCTACAAGGAAAAGACCATCTAGTGGAGGTTATAAAGGAGGTTTTTAGTGTCATAAACTTGGCCAGAATTTTCAAAACAAAAATTGCTACAATGTCCATTTTTAGTAATGGAGGTTTTGAAGGAGCTTCTAATGGAACTTCAACACAACTAAAAAAAATTGGGCGGCCAGAGGTTTTTACGGATGCTTTTCTCATCGATGCGCGCATCATGTGTGAACACACTGGTGCATTTTACCCTGTATGCACCAATATTGTAAATATACCAAGCGTCAGGATGGAAAACAAATTTCAAAATCCCCAGGGTGTTTAAAAAGATCCCGGTGCATGTCACCCACAGGACACAACGAGCCGATAGAAGGTGCATGCACCGACACCGTTAAGGGGTAAAATTTCACTGGGTTGTTTAGGTGTTAAAACACAAGGAGCCGTTAAGTTATAAAAATTCACCAACACGTTAAAGGAAAACCATATCGTTGCATGAAAAGCCTATTTGACCACCCATGGGGTGTAGAAATTATACAAAAAATATGTATATCATGGATTCAATCTGATCTAACAATGTACTAAATCTGGATATTGTTTAAACACAATCTCCAATCACATGAAACAAAGAAGAATCAAATCAAACCACAATAGAGATAATTTCGCGGGGAAAGGCTGCTACTCAAAACCCCACTATATTCTATTGTATATTCAACATGCATACATGAAACAAATACAATACACTCTTCTCTCAAGAGTTTCCTATACTCAGCTAATTTTTTAACACTGTCCTAGACAAAAGTGGACAACACTTAGCCTATTCTCAGCTTCTAAATAGCCTGCATTGCTTTTGTAATTCTTGATGAATGCAATCCCTATTATTTATGAATTTTGGACTTCCTAAACTATGCAAGGATCATGGGAAATCCAGTGTGTGTTTGGTTTCATGGGTGAAACCAAATAATCCTACAACTGATAGTTAACATCCCTTTCACCTTTGTCTCAACTGGGTCTCCAATGGAGCTGACATGCATGCAATTAATAATATTAAATAATCAGTTTCATATTAGATCACTGATTGTGAATTAAATAAAATTTTATTCACTTGATCTCTCACTATTCCAATAAACAATTACAACTAGCTCAATTGACTTTAACTCACCTAACTGAGTTAGTTGATTACTCACACATTAAACTAATGCATCAACTACACTTCGAACTCTGCTACAACTAGAATTACTTTGCATGCCTCAACAACTACCCTCAACTTGAAATTCATGAGCTAACTAAGTTTATTACCCCTAATTAACTATTACAAGTGATTATGAGATAAGACTACATTTTATTGTCCATTTTAATTAAGGTAAAATTAAAATAGACATTGCCCCAAATTTAGCCCACACCAGTGTAGGTGCTTCTAAGACCTCTTGATGCCACACTAGTGTAGGTGCTTCTTCGACCCATTGGTCCCACACTAGTTTAGATGGTGAAATTTCTTGTTGGAATTCAGCACTCCCTCTAAAAAATAAAGGGATTATCTTCCACCTCGATCCTGCATCTATGGTATTCAAATTTTCTCTTGGTGAGCACCTTCGTCAGAATATTTTCATACTGATCTTCCATGGCAATGTATTGAAATAAAATTATGCACCTCTGAACACAATATCTGAGATGGTGGTACCAGATCTATATGTGCTTGGACCTATCATGAAACAAAGAACTAACTGAGAGTTTAATGCAACTCTGGTTATCATAATGTATCACTGTCGGATCCATCTGAGAACCAAACAAACCAACCAGGATATTTCTCATCCAGATGGCCTCACATGTAGCTTGACTTGCTTCCATGTACTCTACCTCTGCTAAAATGAGTGCCAAATATCATTGGTTCCTGCTGTACCAAGAAACTATTGTCAATCCTATGTTGAAAATCCCTGCTGATGTGATCTTTTCATCTGATGGGCTGCCTGCCCAATCTGCATCTGTGAAAGCTTGAAGCTACACTCCCTATGTCCATCTATACCATAATCCATACTCTGTAGTGCCCCTAAGATATCTCAAGACATGCTTCCTCTCCTTCCAAAAGAGCTTGGTCGGCTTAACCATATCTTGATTCAGCTAGTTAACTACGTAGCAAATGTCTAGTCCAGTGTTCACTAAGTACATTAGTGAACCTACTAGTTTCTTGTAGACAATAGCATCCACTATTTCTCTGGAAGTAGCATCCTCTTTCCTCCAATTTCTTGAAAGAGTAGTGTCTATGGTTTACAACTCTACATGTGAAACTTACGCAGTATCTATTTTGCATACTTTCATTGAGAAACAAAAATTTCACCATCGCACTGCCATATTTCCAAACCAAGGAAATAGTGAAGGAGTCTCATGTTGTTCATTTATAAATCCCTTTCAAGATCCTCCTTGCATGAGTGTATCAACTACTCATCACCTATCAAAACTAGATCATCAACATAAAGTACGATAATCAAGAGCTTATCATCAACCATAATCTGGTACAGGTTTGCATCCGCTTCACTTTTGGTGAAGCCCAACCCAGTGAAATAGTTTTCAATCTAAGTGTACCAAGCATGAGGTGCTTGCTTCAGCCCATACAATGCCCTCTTGATTTGACACACATACGACTCACTGTCAAATATCTTGAAACCTTCTGGTTTCTCTATGTGCACATCTTCCTCAATAACTCCATTGAGAAACACAATTTTCATATCCATCTGATGAATGTGCCACCCCATATTCGCTGAGAGTGCAAGGATAGATCTAATGGAAGAGTACCTCACGACTGGTGAAAAAGTCTCATCATAGTTGATCCCCTCAATCTATGAGAATCCTTGGGTGACAAATCTGGCCTTATACTTCTCCATAATCACATCCACAACTTGATTTACCTTATATATCCATCTATATCTAACCACTAATTTGTCGACCGATCTTGGGACAATCTCCCATGCACTGTTCTTCACAATGGAGTCATACTCCACTACCATTTCATCAACCCAAATTGGTTGCTGCACTGCCTCCTGAAAGGAATATTTTTCTATCACAATACACTTTCTCATAAGAGCCATGTATCCAGTAAACCTATCTAGAGACTATCTCTGTCTGCGCAGTGCATTAGGGGCTCCTACATTCTCTATTGCATAAAGTCTCAATCTATCAGCTTCCCCAGTGCGCCTTCTACCATTTCTAGCGGATGGCTCTACATGAGTGTTTTCTGCCACTCCATGATCCTCTATATCTGGATGCTCCACATCTTGAGGCTCATCCTTTGGAACCAAGAGTTCCTCCTCTGCATGCAAATCTAGCTCCCTCTCAAGGGAAAATCGCATGGCTTTCTCCTCATCAAATTTCATATCCCATCATGCAACAATCATTCTATTTTTTGGCAAATACACCTGATAGTTATGGAGAGTTTCAGTGTACCCCAAAAATATCCCAATCTCAGTTGTTGGTTCTAGCTTCTTCCTGACGTCTTTGGTCACATGCACATAAAAATATGAGCCAAAAATCTTAAAATATGAAACATCATGTTTCTTTCCAGTAAAAGACTCTTCTGGTGTAATCATGCCAAGTATCCAATGAGGACAACGGTTTTTCACAAATACCATTGTGTTGCATGCATCCGCCCATGGATGTAACAGTAGGACCTAATCATGTAACATCACTCTTGCTACACCCACAATTTTTATGTTCTTTCTTTCTACCACCCCATTCTACTATGGGTTATGAGTAGAATCAGTTCTCTCTGAATTCCTTATTTATTTCAGAAGTTCTTGAATTCATTGGATATGTACTCACCACCATTATTTATCCTAAGAGCCTTCACATGCTTCCCCATGTCTTTCTCCACCAGTGCTTTGAACTCAAGGAACTTTGAGAATGTCTGATCTTTATTCCACATGAAGTAAATCCAGCACTTTCAAGAAAAATCATCAACAAATATCACATAGTACTTATGCTTTTCTATTGAAGCAATAGAGAATTGTCCACACACGTCTAAGTGAACTCTCTCAAGGATCCTCGAGGCTCGGTTTTCCTTGTCATGAAAGGTGGCCTTTGCATATTTTCGCATAGTACATCCCTTGCATGTGTATGAATATGAAAGTGTACCCTTGGGAAGACCCATAGAAATCTACTGCATGACCTCCAAGACTATGTGGTGAAGATGGCCCAGTATCCTATGCCATAACTCACCCTCATCCCGGCTCACCACTTTTTTTTCCTTACACATAAATTTTTCACAACCATCTACATCAAGTTTATAGAGATTCTTAACTCGAATCCCAATATTCTTGGCTTGTCCCATTTTTTTGTGTCACGGGAAAGCTTTTCCTTCACTGAAAACAACATCATAGCCTCTACCCTCCAAAATTGCAACTGAGACTAAATTTTTCTTCAAGCCTCGTACATGCATTACATATTTTAATTGAAATGGTTTACCTAAATTTCTTTGGAAGGTAATGGTACCAATCCTGGTAGCACTATACCACCTATCATCACCCATTTCGATATGCATCTGGAGGCCCTTCTCCTCCAAGCTACTGAAACTTTCTTTGTCTCTCGTCATGTGAAATGATGAAACACTATAAAAATACCACACCGATCCCATTGCACTTGAAACCATGCATGCAATGAGTGAGAAGTCAAGCTCAACTTGCGAGGAAAAAGCCTTACCAGCTGCAAATCCTGAAGCCTTCTTGTTATTCTTCTTTTGTGGACAGTTAGTGGCATAATGTCCATGCTCGTGACAGTGAAAACACTTCACTCTAGACATGTCGCTCTTCTTGCCATATTTACCGAATTCATATTTGGATTGGAATTTCTTTCCTTTCCCCTCCTTCACCTTGGAAACCAAATCCCAATATTCTTCGTCTTCATTCTTAGATGAAGATCCATCTTTGGTATTCCACCTGAACTCTTCTTGCACCAAATCTGACCAAATTCGTTCCCATTCTGACATTTTTTCCCTTCCATTGACAAAGTCCTGATAACTATGTGAACTCTTGGGAAGTCCTATAAGAGCTAGGCTCACCAAATAATCATTAGCGATAGTAATTCCAACGCTCCCAAGTTCATCCCGACATTGGACAAAGTTTGTTAAACATTTTGGCATGGAGTCTCTTTTCTCCATTCTTATGTTCCCACGTTTATCTTTCACTGCCAATTTCCTATGATCACTGCTACTCTAAAATAGATCTATCAAAGCTTTCCACATTTCATATGGTGTGGATTTTCCATGGATACTTGAGACAATGTCGTCTCGTACTCCCTCCAGTAAGATACACCTCACCTTTGCAACTTTCTTTTGACATGCATCAAGATTTGCAACATCTGTCACAGTAGGTTTGGGAACATCATTGTCAATGAATTTCTTCAATCCATTGTCCTCCAGTACTACCTCCATCCTGTATTTCCAATAAATATAGGTATATCTTCCCTCGAGTGCATACTCCAATCTCAAGCCATTGAAAGACATTTCAATCCTGAATCACCTATAGCACCAAGAAAGTCTTTTGGAAAATCGAATTCTATTCAGTCACAAACTTAGGTTCTCCTCCACTATTTTGATTTCATGTGCTCGGATACCATGTATAAATTATACAAACAATATGTATATAATGGATTCAATCTGATCTAACAATGTACTAAAGCTAGATACTAAATCACTTCTACAAATAAATTGTGGAAATTAAACACAATCGCCAATCACATGAAGCAAAGAAGAATTAAATCAAACCACAACACAAATAATTTACCGGGGAAATCTTGCTGCTCAAAACCCCACTATCTTCTATTGTATATTCAACATGGATACATGAAAAAAATAGAATACACTCTTCTCACAAGAGTCTCTTGTAATCAACTAATTATCTCACACTATCTTGGACAAAAATGGCCAAAACTTAGCCAATTCTCAGCCTCTAAAAATCCTGCCTTTCTTGCGCAATTCCTGATGAATGACATCCCTATTATTTAGGAATTTTTGCCTTCCTAAACTCTGTAAGGATCATGGGAAATCCAATGTGTGTTTGGTTGGATGGGTGCAAACCAATAATCCTACAACTGATAGTTAACATCCCTTTCACCTTTCTCTCCACTGGGTCTCCAATGGAACTGACATGCATGTAGCTAATACTAGTAAATCATCAGTTGCATGTTAGATCACTGATTGTGAATAAAATAATATTTAATTCACTTGATCTCTCACTAGTGCAACAAACAGTTACAACTAGCTCAATTGACTTTAACTCACCTAACTGAGTTAATTGATTACTTATGCATTAAACTAATGCACCCACTGCACTTCAAACCCTGTTGCAACAACTCAAAATTCATGAGCTAACTGAGTTTATCACACTCAAGTTAACTATTACAGGTGATTTTGAGATAATATTACATTTTATTTTCCATTTTAATTAAGGGAAAATTAAAATAGGCACTGCACCAAATTTATCCCACACCTATGCAGGTGCTACTAAGACCTCCTTGTCCCACACTAGTGTAGGTACTGCTTGGACCCATTGGTCCCACACTAGTGTAGGTGCTACAATTTCTTGTTGGACTTCAACAGGTGGTAGTCGTCGACAAAGTGCACCTGGCATTCTAATTGGTACTGGTATTTGGTGTGGTGCCCATAGGTCATAGAAATGCACCGTTGCGTAGTGTTATACAAACACACTGGTGCACAGTAAATAACATGCATCGATGTTCATTTTCTATTTTTTAGAAACATCAAACTATGAAAATGCAATTATCATGATTTTTTAAAATTCATTATTCATCAAAAGTCGCCACATATATTATAACAATATTCATATCAATTAAATTTTGATTAGCGCATTTGAATGTGATATTTGGATGAATTTTTTATATCATATCATCAGATTTTGCATCCCTTCATTATAATATTTAATCATCCATATATTTAATCAGTGGTGTAACATTTCACAGTGACAATGGAGAATGCAATGTAAGAAATTAAAAAATATTTTATTATATATATATGTGTGTGTGTGTGTGTGTGAATAAGACACTCTTTGTCATACAAAATGGGACAGTTATTGGTATCCCTTTGTCTTTCAATCGGAACACTATGTCCATTAAATTAAACAAAATGTCTGATTTCATAGAAAAATATTTCAAAAAATACAATGCCTTGCTTTGATATCCAAACATATTGATCATCATTCTTCGTTGGAAATGTTGTCACTGCTCGAGCTACTTCCATGACTTGGGTTATTTGGAGGAATGTTTTGTTCATTGTGTTGATTGTTTTCTTCTTCTTCAAGTTCCATCCACAAACATACAAATAAAGTGTAGTGAGTGTATATACATTAGTGAGAATAATGAAAGTTGCAATATTAAATAATATACATCAATTTAAATAAAAAATAAATGTACCATAGCAAGAATTGACTCATGAACTATACACATTACTTCAAAACCAAAGTTCATGCCATCTTTCAACAATTCATTTGTTGGCACAATTCCATACTTTGTTTCCTACAAGTTTTATACCCCATAAAAAATCATAGATTTAATATAAAATAATTTTTTGTTCTATTAATTATAGTCGGAGCTAAGTAAAACAATATATATGCTTAAAAATTCCACAATTAATTTATGATATGCCAACATATAATGACAACCCATACTTAGCCCAATGTCAAAAAATTCTTCTGGTGGTTCTTCTTTGTATGTTAGCACCTGTTTGAAGAAATTCAATGATGATTTCTATAAAACAACTTAAAATATACAAAAATTAAATCTAGTTAAGTTGTTATAAGGAAGTAACAATTACTCACAAACATAGATATCAACCATTTTTTTCCTTGTCGCCTAGTTTTATGTGCTGAATGGGTTCCATTTTATTTTCTTTTCTGCAATTAAATACTTGAAAATTAATATTTAATGCTAAATTATTTATTTATTGTACCTAATCGAAAAAATAAATGATTACATATTACATTTGAAGCACGTTGTTTTTGAGATGGCTCACCGTGCGATGCAATTATGTCCATTTATTTGACCATCTCATTCTACACCTTTTTTCACATTCCTACTAGCATATTTATGATATCGGGTCATTCATCCTTTGAGATTTTCATAATCTTCTTGAAAATGTAACATGACAATAAACTATTTAATTTGTATATTGATATATGAAAAATAAATATAACAAAATTGATATTTATAAATGAATGCTTTGTAGTAATATATACATATAATTATATAAAAAAAATTAAAGGAATATTACTTTTTCAATCCTTCTTTTTTTGTATGTTTTTGCTATTAAAAGTCTAACATGTCTCATCGACCAATTCTCTAGAAACTCTTCATATAGTTTAAATAAATTTTGGTTCTTGGAATCAATGGATCGATTTTTGTATTTTAAGTGCAAAGAACATCTATACATGCATTCCACTAGATCTCTCAAAGTTTTGTAAAAAAAATTCCCCCTTTCGTTAACCTCCAACACCACTCGAGATGATATAAGGAGCAATTCATTTTCATTTGCATGTTCTATTTTTTTTCCTTTCTTAGAACATTATTTTTTTTCTTTTTTGTTTGTCCTTGTAGAATGTTAAACACATATGAATTAATATCTTGTATGAAACTTGTTATCTAATATTTTGAAGTATATTATTAATGAAAATTCAAAAAAGAACTCGTATTGGATCTATAGTATTTTTTCATTCGCTTGATTCATCCTTTTGCACTTTTTCCATCAAACTTTTACACTCTTCTCATCTTATATCAGAAATAATCTTATCGAACTTCATCATTTTTTTTCTTTGCATGATACACACTAAACAATACATATTAGTTAAACTTACGTATAGTTCAACAATAATAATTTTTGTAAATAATTTACAAAGAACTTGCCTTTTTTTCTTTTTTGGATGTTCTACTAGTATTCTTTTTACTTGAACTCTTGGCAAGAATTTATTTATTAGTATGAAACATGTACAATTCATTAATATATTCTATAAATAAATCACATACTTTTCCGGTAAAAAAATAAAAATTCAAGAAAACAGTACGACTTTCACAACCTCTGCCCTGAACACGGTGTGGTAGGTTCTTATAAACGCACCGCCAATACAGTAGAAACACCGTACAATGCTCTTTGTCAACAAGGAGACCTGATGGTTTATATTAGTACCAAAGAACCAATTAACATAAACATAAATTAATAAAAAATGTTTTTTTCAAACATTTTTTTTGTCAATACGTGCCCAGTGCGCTATACTACAATTGTGCACCGATGCGCTATTTTAAATAGTGCGCACCGATTAAAAAAAACTACTTTTTAAAAATCATGTAAGGGACGACAGGGATTGGGATCCATCTCTGCAAGTGGTCCCATGGGTTAGATGTCTTACGCCTATATATATAGTAATACAAACCCTATAAATCTAAAATGAAAATTTGTAATTGTGAAGTCACATAAACAAGAAGAAGCGGGGTTTAACATAAGAATGGATTTTTTTGGTTTTTTCTGAATTTTAATTAAATGTAAATAGGAATAGATATTGTAAATGATTTTATTAGTAAAACCATAATGAAATTTAAATTTTTTACTATGCATGTATTAAATCTAACGGAAATTGTAAAAAAAACAATTATTACAGTAAAATTTAACAATTTTACTATACTACAGGGTTTTTGTTTGAATCAGCAGATGTTTCAAATTATAATTATCTGAATAGTGTTGTTGTTCAAAAGTATTTTTCTGCTCCATAGTGCTCTCTTTCTCCAGGTATGTCTCTCGTGCAAATCCCTACCTAATTTTTTTTTTCAAAAATAATGAAATAATGAATAGCTCTTACTATTTAAAGAATTTTTTTTATTAAATTAGATTTCTGAAAATAATTTGGTGCTTATTTTTCAATTTACCACTTTTTTTCACTTCAAAAAAATAAACTTGTGCTCTTTTTCCCGATATTCATTGCATTTGTTAACTAACAGCGCTTATGTGTCCGGTAATAAAACTGCACTGGTGTGGTTAACAGTATATTAGCACCGATAACAATAACTCCTTTTTTAAGGCATTGAAATTACTATTAGGTATTTAAACCAAAATTTATTGTTGAATTTATCAAATGTAGGGAGAAAATATCATAATTATATCAAATGGAAAATTCTTCAAAATCCAGTTGGTTCCATAATATTTCTCAAAGTCCATCGTGGACTTCTCCCTGTCCATCTCTAGATGTAATTGCTTGAGATTTTATTTATATTTTCATTATCTAATTGAATTTAGTTTTTTTATCCATGTCAATCAGCTCAATAAAATTAATGTATACAAATTTGCAGGTTCATGAAGATTCATAATTGAGTTCAGATGTATGAAATATTCAAACAGTTCCAAAACATCGAAAGCTTTCATCAAGAGCAGCATACCACAAGGCATGATTGGTAGAGGAAAATGGAGAACCACTTCACCCTACCAATTGTAACATGCCATATTCTAGCCATAATCCTAGGAAAATGATAGTAATAATATTTGTTTTCTATAATGTAACTATTTCAACCTCAAACCAATTAATCATGCATTGACGTGCTTATTAATTGATATGATGGATTTTGTACTAATCATGTTTAAATTTGAAATTATTAGGATTCTAGTGATGATGACCGACCTACCTACCATGTTTTGTTGCACCCCACAACAATTTCAAATTGAGAGAAGGCTGACTCAAGATAAAAACTCAAAGAGGCATGATACCAAGAATGGTTGAATCAACCACCTATTCAATTCCCACTATGTCTAGTTTCAACAATTAGGAATGACTACAACAATAGTAGTTCCTCAAAAGGTGGAAATGGAGGAAATCAAATAGAGGTTGGTATGGATGATTACTTAAGGGATATGACTGTTTGGTCAATTTAGTGTGTCCTAAATTGCTGCATTTAATTTGTCAATCCAGGAATCGTAAGCTGATGAAGTGCGGCGCACTATATGTGAAAGATAACCTATTTCTTAACTTTTTGTCGTTTTTGGTTTTCTAAGGTGAAATGGAAATTCTAAGATGAAAACAAGTATGGTTATGTTTGTTCAAGGAAATGATATCCCCTATAATGATTTACCAACTTGAAACTTTAAAAAGCAATTTGAAATTTACAATGACAAGACTTGAAAGGAAATGAAAATGTGCTGCTGAAATAAAAAGATGCTGCTAATCTAATAAATCAAAACAGTGAACTAATGAACATGAAAACCAAACTATTCTTGCTGCTGACTAAACACAAAAGAAACTATGCTTAAGGAAATTCAAAATTGCAACAAAATAAATCAAAATCAGATTACATCAATTTATCTTCTGATCCTTCATCATTAGTCTAGCTATGATTTTCGGAAGTAATCATAAATAACTTGAGTATCTGATATCTAATTTGCAGAAAGAAAACTAATATCAAACCATACATTCATGATTCAATCCCTCACCATCAGTCCAGCTGTGGCTTTCGGAGGCAACTGAAGATGTTATGCACAATTTAATATATCTTACATTTGCAGAAAAGAAACTAATACTAAACTACGCATTTCATAATACAATCCCTCACCATCAGTCCAGCTGTGGCTTTCGGAGGCAACTGAAGATGCTATGAGCAGCTTAATATATCTAAATTTGCAGAGAAGAAACTAATACTAAACTACACATTTCATAATACAATCCCTCACCATCAGTCCAGCTGTGGCTTTCGGAGGCAACTGAAGATGCTATGAGCAGCTTAATATATCTAAATTTGCAGAAAAAAAACTAATACTAAACTACACATTTCATAATACAATCCCTCACCATCAGTCCAGCTGTGGCTTTCGGAGGCAACTGAAGATGCTATGAGCAGCTTAATATATCTAAATTTAACTACTGAAACAAATAAGCAAAACTGAAATAAACAGAGCAATACTGAATTTAAACAGAAACTATGAAAAGCAAATTAGCAGCAGAACAATGTTAGTTCCATGTCATTAGTTAAAAGGCTATGAAAATGCCCGGGCTGCCTATCTATAACCTGAAACAAGAACACTGATCAGTGATTAACAATCATAAAACATAAAAGACAGAAGTGAAATGGAAACTATGGAAGTTTATAAACAGAAATGAAGCAAATGCAATGTATAAACATATGAATGGATTATGGCACAATGAGCTTTAAAGAAACAAAATGAGAATTTTACACTAATGCACAAAAACCTTAGCTGAGCAGGGGCCCTCTACACCAGCCTTGGCAACGATCTTCAAATACGAATTTCGGTTAACTAAACAGAGTCTTCTTATATTAAAAAGCAGTCATTACAGGAAGGTGATGTTACGGCAGAAGTGCAGCGTAATCACACTACAGAGCAGACTTATATAAGATAACAGATACTAACATCGACTAACTCTATATGCATATGCAAACGCATTATATATATCAAAGAAATATAACTGTCTCCTAAAGTTTATGCTGGTGGAGAGCACGTAGACCACTACGTCCACGAATCTAGGATCATGGCCGTGTTGGAAAGTAAATCTACGAGGAGTGGATGCTTGAATTCGACTAAGGAGTCATGCACAGATGTCGATTTATCCTCAGCAACTTAAAAACGGCCGTATGAACCTTCATGTGACACGAAACAGAGTCCGGCCGACATGAAACTCTATGGTTGACTTCCATGTGGACGCCTTTGACCGCAGCTTCTTTAGATGAGTTTGCATGAACCAATAGAACACGAACCATGTCCTCGTCATTCCTGACCTGCCCATGTGGCTTGTTTTCCTTATAGACACCTGTAACATAGAGTTTCACAAAATAGCTGCGGAAAGTTGCAGCAGCTGCGGAAAGTGGCAAGATTCCGCAGCTGAATGAACAAAATCTAGATCAAATAGCAAACACAAAAATATAATTAAAAACCATGTTAGATGCTCTTTTGCACATGATATTGACAATTTGGGAGGTTTAGGTGAGTGAAAGAGGTATAGAAAAGTGTATGGAAAAGATGCAGATTTGAGACTCAACAATGACTACGATAGATACAATGTTGTTAGATGCATTCCATAACAATGATCAGCTAGGGGATGATGCTCATATTGTTGATACCTTTTTCGAAAGCCTTAAATTTTCTTCCACCACCCCTCGCTTTGGACTTGGTGGTCAGTCAAATTATACCCAGTTGGGGACAATGATGTTACTGTACAACTTGAAAGCAAAGATTCGTTTGTCAAATGCATGTTTTTCAAAACTTTTGTGGTAATTGACCATCAAGTCCCTTATATTTTGAGAAATCTTGTCACACAATCAACATTACAAATGGTCAATTTTATCAACGTTAATAATCATTGGCATTAATGTACATTTAATATTTTCCATGACCAACTACATGTTATTCAAAGATAATGTTCTTCTGAGTGATAATATCTTGCCCTGTAGCTGCGAAGAGGCAAAGAAATTGTTGAAAATGTTGGGTGTTGAATACATATCATATCATGCATGTCCAAATGATTGTATTATATATAGAGGATAATATGAATACAAAGAGATATGTTCGCAATGTGGGCATGACAGGTATGATAAATGAAAAAATAAGGGTAAATCACGTGGTCCTCCTTTTAATATATTGAGGCACATGTATATAATCCCAAGGATTCAAAGGATCTTTTGTTGCAAACAATTAGCTATGTTGCAGGGATGCCATGCCTCACACAGAAGTGAGTTGGGATTTATGATAATCCCAACATATTCAATAGCCATAAAACATATAGGGGATACATGGATTGAACAATTAAAGGATGAAGTACGAATTCTACGACTTAGCATAGCCATGTATGGCGTCAACCCATATTCCCTCCAGAACACCATCTATTATGTTTGGCCTATAATAGCGATCAATAAAAATATCCCCCCATGGTTGTCTATGAAGAATGAACATCTTATGTTGGCTCTCATAGCCCCTGGTAGAAGACAAGTGAATAATATGGATGTCTACTTACAATCACTGCTAGATGAATTGAAGGAATTAGTGGATGGGATAAATGTATACGATGTATCAATACCCATCGCAACAGAGAGGAGTTTTACGTTTTATGGAATATGTGCTTACACGACGCATGATTATCCAGGATTAGGAGTTTTCTCTGGTAAATTATATGTGTATTGATTTCTTTATATATGTAACAATATTCTTTTTCATATTAATTATTTAATTCGTTGTAATTGTTCTTATCTTCATGATATTCTCTAACGTGCCATGCATATTGTATACAATAATTTCAGAGGTCTTGTAACAAAAGGGTATTATGGATATAAATGGTGTGGATCTTCTCTGAAATCTAGATGGTCCAACGACCTACGAAAGCCAGTGTATGACTTCTCTAGGGTATTCCTCCCAGAATAATACCGTTATAGAAGAGTAACATTCGATTTCAATGGTAAATGAGAGAGAACCCAAAGGCCTGCAATAATGACACCAGCTGAATGGCTAGACCACATGAGAGAGAGAAGGAGAAGGAGTTCATAGAAATTTTCGATTCAAATGGGGGGCCTATGTTAAATGATACATAATTCTTCAACACCTATGTTGAGAAATTTCCCATTGGGATGAAAATGAAATCTATATTTTATAACCTCCCATATTGGGAGCATCTTATGATTACCCACTTATTATATCCCATGCATATATTTAAAAATGTTTCATCTTATTTATGGAGGCACATATCGTCGAAACAAAGTGGCACATTGGCTGTTAGGAAATATCTTATCACTCAAAAACTAAAAAAGAAACATTGGCCAAGATGATTATAAAGTATAGGATCAGAGGTTGGTCCCTATAATTGATATTTCAAGGAAGGTGATGTCCCATGGATTTTTTAAAAATATGATATTTCTTTGGCAAAGGAAGTTAAAATGGGTGTGAGGGTGTCATCTTCATATGGGTCTTCACTAAGGCGCTGCCTCACCATGGAAGACCATTTGTCGAGGTTAAAATCACATGACCATTTGAATCTTCGAAGAGTACGTATGATGTCAAAAGCATGATTTTATTATTTGTTATTTTGATAAATCTTATCCCATGCAGGGATCATAAAAGATAACTAATTTGTTATATTATTTCATGTGTTTATAAATTTTTAGTGTCATTATCCTTTGTTCATGTGTGGGTGTGTGAAACATGACTTCCCCCAAGACCAAGGATGTGCCATATCTAAATTATATGCATTTGTATGTTGGATCATGTCAAAGGATAGATTCATGTGGCTAACATTCCATGGTTGTGTCAAGAGATAGTTGAGATTGTTTGTATGTTTGAGAAGGAACTACCGACATATTTTATGTACTTACGGGTTCATCTTCTAATCCACCTATTAGATGAGGTTCAATTATTTGGGGTGGTTCCTTGTTATTGGATGTTCTTCTTAGAGAGGTACATGAAGAAATTGAAAGGTTTTGTTTGACAAAGGGAAAAACCCGAGGGGTCTATGGCAGAGGGGTACATATCATACGAGTATTTATATTATGCCAGTGAGTACATCAAACAGATCGACAACTGACAAAGTGCGGTGATTTGGGACAATGAAAGGTATGAAGACAAAAGAGAAGAAGAGCTTCTCCAAACGAATGGAAAAAGTTTCTTTATAAAGAGTAAGCGACTTATAATTTTTCAAATTTAAACAAAGTAAATCTTCAAGTTGAACTTCGATATAATGTATATTTTGATCTCATATGTACTATATGTCGATTTGATTTCATCAGCAAATGCATAAATTGAAGCAATCAATAAATTTTCTCTTTACGAATCTGAAGTGACACAACTCTGGATCGCATTGTATGAAAAAAGAGGATGAAATGGGATAGTGACAGGAAATAATTCATACGGTTGAATGGTAGAAACATGCCTTATCCTGATCATTTAAAAGAAAATATGCCAATTATATGCCCCAACAGTTTCGTTGCTAACCAAGTCAGAGAGAAACACAGTGCAATCGGTCGTTACCTGCCTGCTGAAGAGGATGCGCTAAATGTAGGGATTGGGTGCAACAACTCAGTAATAATCTATTTATGTACATTTTAAACTTAATAATGCACCTTTGAAATGTAACATTTATATTTAATATTTTAAAAATTGGTTTATTAGACACATGACACCATGATTTTTTAACTTTTTTATAGGTGCATTTGTTCCCATCTATGTGGGCATATGGACACCATTTTCGAACAGAAAATTCTGATGATGGACATATGACACAAGCCTGTGGAGTGGAACTTGAGTTCGATCAATCTAGTCGAGCTAGCCACCGTGATCAAAACCTAGTACGAGGGACGTTAGGTTACGTTGGAAATATACAAGAGATCATTGAAGTGGAATTCTCCTCTTTCCAATGTGTTATTTTTAGGTGCAATTGGTGGGACACCTTTGATCAGAATAATGTAAAGGAATATAGCGATAGTAGTTTTTTATGTATCAACTCTAGAATGATATGGGATGAAGTTAAGGATCCTTATGTTTTCCCCAAACACTACAACCAGGTGTTTTTTTACCCAGATGTGTTGGATAGGGATTTTTGATTCGTATTAAGACATGACCTTACATCAAAACATATTTTTGAGAACAATAGTGTTATCATGCCAAGCGATCTGGAAGATAATGAGGGTGGTTATGAGAACAGAGAGTGATATGGTACATGTGTTATTTCATCATTTATACTATTTAATATGGGTTTATATAAAGAAGAGGACTTAACCTTATAACTAGGACTCTTTTTTTCGAAACATTATAATATGTATTTTGAATTAGTTGGTTTGCATTATGTTAATGTTAAAATAATTTCACTTGATAATTTGCAATTATGTTGTTCTTGAAAACAATGCACTATATCAAGTTCTTTTTTTATGTCAATTACTAAAATAATACAACTACTTTTTCTTTAAATGGTTTTTCACTATATCATTACTTAAGTAAATGCACCCTATGTGTGTGTGTGTGTGTGTGTCTGTGTGTGATATCTTCAAAACAATTGATGTATACTGTTATTTCTAGTATGTAAGATCATAATAAAATAATGATAATTCTAAACATGAATTTATTTGCATTATTTTCTAAACTTTATTATTTTACAAAGATTCGTATTATTTTAGATTTATTATTTTACAATTATTTATATTCATACAAATTTACAATTTCACAATTTTACAATTTTAAAATTATGGTAATTTAACAATATGTATGGTATACATTTTACTTACAGTAGTTATGTATCAAAATTGAAATTAATTTACAATTTTACAAATTTACAAATTTTACAATTTTAATAAAATTGAATCATCACAATACATACAATTACAATTACAATTTCACAATACAATTACAATTGCAATTTTACAAATATTTTACATATAATTACAATTACAATTACAAGTATAATTTTACAATTTTACATACAATTAAAATTACAATAATTTCATAATACAATTAAAATTTTATAAATATTTTACATAGAATTGCAATTATAATTAAAATTAAAATTTTATATTTTTACATACAATTACAATCACAATCACAATCACCTCGCATACAATTACAATTACAATTTTTTCTGGGAATCTGAGGGTTGCAGAAGAGGAATGACACTGCTAGATTTTTTTTTGGTTAAAGGGGTTGTGGGACAGGGGAGGCTAACCTCAACGGCTGAGAAACACTTGACAAGAATGGGTTGGCACCCTCATGAAGGGATGGGCCAGATGTTGGGCCATCCAAAGATGTTTAAAGGAAGAAAACCTTGAAGCATGCTGAAAATGGGAAGGGGGCTAGGAAAATCACGAATAGTTGGGACCATTGCCCACCATGCCAGGCCATGGAACTTAATATTTTGAATTTGAGCTCTACGATAGTCATTATATGGAGCATGTGAGTGTCCTATTGTCTCTGGTGCGAATTTCTCTTGAGACCTGCCCTGGGCCATGCCCATTTTTGCTGGTGTTGTAGAAGATGATCGGGTCCCACCTTCGGACCGGATTTAGTAAGGGAACTCTTTGTTTCCTACTTCCTACTTACATGTAATATCTAGGTACTCAAAACTGATTTCAATTTCCTCATTTGCTTGCTGCAGTAGTTTCCTGGGTGATTAGTTTCCCATTGTCTCTTTGTTTTGCCCCCAAATTTTCCAATGAAGGTCCATTATTTGGGTGAAATGCTTTGTATTAGATCTGTTGTGGGGTGAATTCGATAGGCGTGAATATTTTCCCTCGATTTGTGGTTTCATATTTGGATATCCACATTTTTTGTCTTTGACATATTGGTGCCTGCAAGGACCAATGTTTTTTGGCCTCCTCTCAAAGGCCATGTCTCTGGTTTCTCTAGGCCACGACCTAGTCAACAAACCCAGGAGAGATCTCAAATTAGCAAGTATCAAAAAATTGAAAAGCATGGAGAAGCCACATTGGAATCAAACAAGTTGAAATAGGTATTTCCCATATGGTTCCAAATTTTTATGAGGCCCCCAGTGGGGAAAAATAAATTAATCTAGGTGTGTGAGACAGATAGAATCTTTTACCTGAAACAGAACATTATGGAACACATGAGATACCCTATGTAGGTTCAATCCTACTCTTTGGTGGTAAATTTCTTTAAGACTGTTGGACAATGAAGGAACATTCAATTGTTTCAGGGTCTACCATCACTCTAAACCTGCACCTGAGGAGGGGTGTTATGGAACAAGGGAAAGCAACAATTTCAGGGGGGGAAAGGGGGAATAGGTCCACTCAACAAGAAGGAAACAAGGTCGGTCCCTCCTACATGAATAGATTACAGAGGAAAAAATTCACCCCAGTAATACCTGAATGTGCTGAAAATGCCCCAAGGCCCTACATTGTAGAGCAGCTGGATCAATCACCTCCCCTGAACATAGACTTCCTAGAAATAGATGAATACAATGCTACTTATGAAGCACAGGTGATTATATGTTGTTTTAACAGTTTCTAGCCAAAACCAATGGAACTCTTCCACTGGATCTTCACAAACTAGACCACAAAATGCGAAATACATATATGTGTTCCAAAGGTTTCTTCATTGTTAAATTTCTATCTTCGGAGGTGAGAGATATTATCCTCTAATAAGTTCCATGGTTCTGGGGCTCCATAGGCCTCTTCATAACCCCATGGTTTCGAGAATTTGCTGAAAACACCATGGTGATCACTATAATTCCGGTATGGTTCAGGCTACACAGTCTACCCCTACATTTCTGGAATAACCATGTTCTAGAAGGAATTGGGGACATGATTGGGGAATAAATAAAAATAGATGTTAAACGAATGGAGGAAAGGATCTACACTTTTTCACGAATCTATGTGGAAGTATATCTAAGCAAAGGACTACCGAAAAGCATACTACTCACACATAAACAACAAATCTAGACACAACACCTAGATTATGAAAACACTACATTTAGATGCAGAATTTGTAGGCAGATGAGACAGTTATAAAATACATGCCTTGGTGTAAAGAAATAAGACAGAAACCAAAAGAAGGGTGGGAAACAACCAAAAGGATGGCAATATCCCCCACCTGGGCCGAAGGAGGATGTTGAATAAAAAGCGAAGAAGGCCACCCCTGCGGAGAGCAATCAACCAACAAAAGAACCAAAGGTACAAGAAAATTTCTCCCATGATCGCTTTGACCTACATACCTCCTCAGAATTTCTTGTCACGCACCCAGAAGGGCTATATAACTATGGGATTAAAATACATCATACTTTAGATAACTCTGACTCGGAGAGGGACATTAGGTCTTATGCTGCTGAAAATCAGATTTTCCTTGTATCTTCCAAGCCAACGCAAGGTGAATGAAACAAATTTGAGAAGGAAAAGGTAGGAAAATGTGAGCCCTAGGGGTATTCCCTCCTCGTCGACGACCTATTTTGCATTTGGTGTTGATTGGATATTGCTTCTTTCTACTCATATTTTTGTTTGGGCACAAGATCCTGTTCTTATGCCCTGTATCTTGGTATGGTTTTTTGTTGGTCTGGGTGACGTGTTGCCCTTTGGGGCTTTCGTTATCATATGGAATGTTGCAGCATTTGCGATGTAACTCTTTATTTTTCTTGATAAAAAAGCTCATTTTTTTCTTTAGAAAAAAAAAAGTTATAATTACAAATTTACAAATTTACAAATTTAATAAAATTTAATCATGACAACACATACAATTATAATTATAATTTTACTATTTCACAATACAATTACAGTTACAATTTTACAAATATTTTACATACATTTACAATTACAATTAGAATTTTACAAATTTACAAATTTTACAATCTTAATAAAATTGAATCAGGACAATACATACAATTACAATTAAAATTTTACAAATTTACAAATTTACAAATTTTACATTTTTAATAAAATTGAATCATGACAATACATACAATTACAATTACAATTTTACAATTTCTCAATACAATTACAATTATAATTACAATTTTATAATTTTACATACAATTACAATTAAATTTAAGTTACAATTACAATTACAATTTTACAATTTTACATACAACCACAATTAAAATTACAGTTGCAATCATGATACATACAATTAAAATTAAAATTACACAATTTTACAATTACCAATACATAATATTTAATAAATATCATGATTTAATATTAAAAATAAGCATCATGATGATGATAACCATCATGAAAACATCATAATTTAAAATACATATTCAAATTCGCTAACATCATCTAATCATCTTGATCATGATCATCTAACAAAACAAAAGCATTGTATAACATCATCACAACACAAACATCAAATATACATCTCATGTCAAATAACTGCTATCACATACACATTGATCTGCAAGCACATTAAATGAACATATCTAACATGACATAACAATATACTGATCATGATGAGCACCAACAAGTAAATTAAGTACATCAATATGAACATAAAATACATCACCATATATATATATATATAGTCTCAAAAATATACAACTGTAATAGAACTTCATATAAATGTCAAATATCTGGTGGCACTACATCAATACTATAACTAGTACTAGTCAAGGCCTGCTCAGTACATCAATACTATATATATATATATATATATATATAATGTCAAAAATATACAACTGTAATAGAACATCATATAAATGTCAAATATTTGGTGGTACTACATCAATACTATAACTAGCACTAGTCAAGGCCTGCTCAGTCAATGGTGGAGCCTCATTCTTAGATGGATGACGTGCTTGCTCCTGAGGTGCCTGTTGATCATAACGTGTAGTCTGCTCAGGAGGTGCATGCTAATCAGATGGTGTAGTCTTCTCAGGAGGTGCCTGTTCATGATTCGATGGTGCAACCTACTTAGTGGATGGTGCCTTCTCAGCTGGACCTGCCTACTTAGGATCAGGTGCCTGCTCAATCGATGGTCATCCCTACTCAAGACTAGGTGCCTACTGATATGGTGACTTCTCATAAAATTCTTGTTGATCAGGACTCGATCTTGGCTACTCATCTCTTACGTGAGATGAATGAGGAGGAGGTGGAGTACTAGAATGATGATCACTCCCCTCGTCATCATGATCATCCGATGATTTTCTATGTCATCCACCTCCATGACACCTATCCCTCCTAGCCACTAGTATCCCAGAAGCTCCAACAATATGACACATAAGGGTCATCATATCATGGAGAATGCCTCTCTAGAGCTATGTGAGCCTACGATTATCTTGGATCTCTCTGATAGTAGCAGGGCAGACTCCCTCATCAACTTGGAGTCCACACATCATGTCGCCCAACTCCATTCTGAATCGGATGCCTACCCTAAGCAACATCCCCGCAGGTATCTACACCCAAGGATCAGGTTTGTCACCCTGATCCGAAGCCTCTAACATCTTATCATCATTATCTATAGGATCATCCAGTGGGGGTGGAATCATGTCCCCAACGAATGTTCCAATAACTCCAAAATATATAATACAAAACAATAATTAGACAATTTTATTAAACAATTTAATAAAACAAGTTAAAGAACGTGTTAGAATAAATTTTATTCTAATTAATTAATTAAGACAATAAAATGAAACTATATTAATTTAAAGAAAACACTAATATTACCTCTAGTATCTTGTGGCTCATCCTATGTGAAGAGGATATTGGAACAACCTCGCCAATCCAAACCCGCATACAAACACGACACCATCACGAACATGTGATCATCAACACTGGCTGGCAACTCCATTGAATCACTATATATCCTAGCCGGATAGGTGGACAAGCCCCTCTTGGGCATCATATGGCCCCACATCTGCATCTGTACATGTAACATCGGCCTATGAGGCTGCCGATCAAAAGTAGGCCTCGTCTCTAGAAACCACTCAAAACATAAAAAAAAATAACTCTGAAGAAAAAGGTAAGGTCAGCCTCCCCCGCGCCTGATGATGACATATATCTAATTCTATACAAAACTTCCACAAAATAATGGCATACCATCTCACAATTCGTGGCGTCTATAATAAATAATCAACATAAAATAAAACTGGGCAACTAATGTGTTATTCGTCACTAGTATAGTGTGCAATGGTTGTCAGTAGTAGTGAGAGGCACCTCACCTCCTCTGGACTAAATGAAGCAATGTGTAACTGACCACCAGACACCTAAAAATCTACAGGAGAAAGTATATCATCCCTAATGTATCTCTCAGAGTATGCCAACTTACTCCCTACTGTATAACTGACAAGGACATCTCGGAACTGGGGAAAATCTTTCCCTCTCCTAGATAGGCCAGTAATAAAACAAATTTCCTCCTTAGTGGGATCATACCACTAGCTAGGACAAACCTGGAAAGCCTGTCGGTGGGCATCACTCCTGTAGATCAGCTGTCCCAATAACCCATTGTGCCTCTTCAGGGATTTAGCCTCCTCGTAGAACTTGAGGAGGCCTACATCCCTTAAGAGCAACTGGGTGGGTTCTGTAATAGGGTGAGGGTACAAAAGTATCTCCCTCTCTCGTGCCTCCCACTATTGAATCATGTTATAGTGGTCCTCTATATGCTCTTGTTGTTCCCTTTTCTCTCTCCGTTGACGTTGTTGAATGATTCACATATTAAATACATTTTTTTATTAAATGAAAAATCTATATATATATATATATATATATATGTATATATATATATATTTTATAGAAAAAACAAACACTCGGTGCACCCAAAAAAATAGTCATGCACTGTTACTAATGTGTACTTTCTTATCAAGCACCACCCATGGTGCACGGGAAAAAATTTCATGCACTGCGTAAACATAATTTTTTTTTGTGCAGTGCATTGACCAAACTATCTGCCCCGGGGCAGTTATTATGGTACACACACTACCTGATAGCACTACATAATTACCAATGCAGTTTGGTAAATGATTGCACCGTCGTACAAGTTGGAATCATGATTTTCGTTAAACCAAAACCTGCAGGCATTAGTCTCTGCTACAATCGCCAGAGTTAGGATCCACGAGAGGCGGTTAGTCCATGTTGCGAAACAGATAGGGAGCATTGAACCCAATGTCCAACAATATCCCCCCTAATGCGAGTCATGTGAGTTTCGAACTCGAGACCTGTCACTCTGATACCACTTGTTGGAATCACGATTTCTGTTACACCAAAACCTGCAGGAATTAGTCTCCACTACAATCGCCAGAGTTAGGATCCATGAGAGGCGGTTATTACATGTCGCAAAACACACAGGGAGCGTTGAACCCAATGTCCAATAGTACAACCATTCATAGTGTGTTATTTTAAAAAAAATTATATGGGCCATGTAGCCAACAACAGACACGCATCACACTATTTCAGTGTAATAACAGTGCACATTTTTTCGATACCACGCCGAAACCTGTTGTGGTTTTTGCTAACACCGTTCGCGGTGCGGCCTATGAATTTACAGGAAGCACCGCGATCGGTATGATTCGAACGGCTAGAACGCATCTCGCATATTTTTTTTTCTTTTTAACGGTAAATTTTAAGTGAATTTGAGAAACTAATATGCTAAAAGGTTAAGTTATTTAGAAACAAGTAGATTACCTGCACATTTTCATGTACAGGAGGCATCATTACTGAGGAATACTAAAAAAAAAAGTTGCCCACCGTTTAAAAAAAATTGAACTCCACATAGTGAGAAATGAACGAAAGCAATGTAGGAAATGGGAGCACAAGAGAAACTCACACCAGTGCTTAAGATATCTAGAGCACTGAACAAGTAAAAATGTGGTTTTTACAGGTGACCATTTTTTTGTAAATTAAAACTTTTTCGGTGCACTTGATTATGAGATGCGCCGGGTGGTTTATCAATTGTGCATCGCACTTCGTTACAATGCGCTAGATTACTGAGACACACTGGGCCATTTTGTACATAGAGCACAGTGTCTTGTTGTACCATTTGATAGTATGCACTAGTGCGCTATATTACTGAGATGCACCAAGTTGGTTTGTATGGAGATAACAACCCCTTGATGTGCCATTTGATAGTACGCACTGCTGCACTTTTCATAAACGCACCAGTGCGTGTTATGATTAGAAACACACTGCAAAAAAAAATATCTGCAAAAAACTCCACCTGCCAACCTCCTCTAGTAACCTCTGCTACAAATAGATATCTGGGCTATTTTTATAAGGGGTTCCTTAAAAACATCCACTAGAGGGTCTTTTCCTTGAATTGAGTTTGCGTACAATAATGGGTATCAAGAATCTTTCAATATGAGTTTGTTTAAGGCACTTTATGGGTGAAGCTCAAATACCCCTATCAGTTGGAGTGATCCAATGAAAATGGTATTGATTGGAATGGACATGTTGGAAAAGATGGAATAAGAAATGCAAGTTATGAAGAAGAATCTAAAATAAACACGGGATAGAAAAAAGAGTTATGCAGATTAGCATAGGGTATTTAAGGAGTTTTAGGTTAGGGAACATGTGTACATGTGCATGAATCCCAAGAATATCTCCTAGAGGATTGGATCATGTTCCAAGTTGGAACCTTGATATTGCAGGCCTTTCGAGATCCTCAAGAGGATTAGACTAGTGGCCTACTAACTTGCATTCCCTCCGACAGTGAAATTCCATGATGTTTTCCATGTGTCATTGCTTAAAAAGTATGTGAAAAATGTTGATCATGTGACTGATTAATTGCCTACATTGCAGGTGGATTAAGAGGTATCATTACAATCGGAACCCCAATTAATTTTGCAACAAAATATGCTCATGCTCCATAATCGAGCAATCGAGCAAGTTAAAATGTAGTGAAAGCATTTTGAGCCTCATGAAGTTACATGGAAGATGGTTAATCAGATGTGGTCTAGGTATCCTTTTCTATTTGTTTGTTGAAGTGATGTGCTTTGATATATGTTTTGATGTTTTGGTTATGTATTTATATGTATATGTATGTAAATACCACATCAAGTTGTGTTATAAAGCTCTAATAAGCGGTATGGTATTGATGTTATGATGGTCATATGATATGATGTAAATTTTTCATTGAGTTGTGTAATAAAGCTCCATGGGAAGCATGATTTTTGCTGGTGTATAAGTTTCATTGAACACTCAGGATGGTGTTCACCCAAGGGGGAAGGTTTGTAACAACCCTTCGTTGATTTCCTATGTAAATAAAAATAAATAAAACCAAGTTGATGGGGCACGTATTCCAAGTTTACTGTTGGAAAAACCATAATGATGGGGATCACTTGTGATTAATTAATGGCTATGGAATTGGAAAATGAATTGGCAAAGGAAAAGTAGAAATAATTGGAATTTTATTTATGAAATAAAAAAATATGATAAAAGGGAGATGAAAGGTCACAAATTTGCATGAGAAGGAAATTGAAGAAAAAATGAAGGAAAATGAAGAAAATAGATTCCTCAATGATAAAAAGGCTTATGAGGATCAATTCACATCTTTTATCAAATTAGTTTTCTGTTGAGATTCAACAAGATGATGATCCTAGTGAAAATGAAGCACCTACACTAGGTGGGGCCCGCCGAATATTTTTAGGTGATATGTCTATTTTTAGAATTTGGATCAAAGTCTATTTTTAGCAGTAATCTATTTATATATGGTTGAGAAAATTATATGGATGTATGGGCGTCTATATTTGGAATGCATGTGCAAATTTGTTTCGTGGAATGCATGTCTAAAAATAGAATGCATGTCGATTATTGTTAGCCCTTAACAATAATTAGACAATAAATAATAATCTATTATGTTGAAGAACTTGATTGAAGTTAAATAATAGTGGGGTTTTTAGCTTTATTCTTTCCCGATAAAAACATTTGTGCTATGTGTGATTGATATTTCTTCATGTGTTTGCAATTGGCGATTAAATTTCTGCAAAGATTTAAGTAGAAGTATTTTTTATTTAATAGTGGCATATAATTGTTAGATCAAGAGAATATGGAAATACATAATTATATTAAAATGTATACATGGTATCAGAGAAAAGAAGATTGTAACATTGAAGTAGTAGCTGAGTTTGTTGGTGGAAACAATTTGAATTTGCTGCAAGAATTTCTTGGTGCGACAATTGAGTAAACATCGAAATGGCTTTCAATGGTTTGCGGTTGGAGTATGCACTCAAGGGAAGATCAAACTAAATTGCATGTAAGGATAGGATGGAGGTGGTGCTTGAGGATAATGGCTTGATGGAATTCATCGATAGTGATGTTCCTAAGCCCACTTCAACGGATGTTGCATTACTTGACGCCTGTCAAAAGAAACTAGCGAAGACAAGAAGGATTCTGTTGGAAGGTGTGAGAGACCATATTTTCTAAAGCCTTCATCGGAAAGCCACTCCATTTTCAATGTGGAAGGCTTCGATGGATCTTTTCCAAAGCAGTAGCGACCATAGGAAATTGGCACTGAAGGATAAACCCAGAAATATCAAGATGGAGAAGGGCGAAAATATTCCTAAGTATCTCACAAAGTTTTTCCAATGTCGTAATGAACCAGGGAGTGTGGGAATAATGGTTGTTTATGATTATTTGGTGAGTTTGGCTCTCTTGGGACTTCCTAAGTGTTGGCACAGTTATCAAGGTCATCAACAAACGAGAAAACTATCGGATTGGGAATGACTATGGTCCGATCTAGTGCAGGAGGAGTTCAGGCGGAACACCAAAGATGGCTCTTCATCAAAGAATGATGATGAAGAGGATTTTTCTTTAGCTGCCAAAGAAAGGAAATGGAAAGGGAATAAATTCCACTAAAAATATGAGGCTAAAGGCAAGAAGCTGGATTTGTCCAAGGTGAAGTTTTTTCACTGTCACAAACATGGGCATCTCTCCACTAACTACCCACAGAAAAAGAATAACAAGAAAGTTGTTGGAGTTGTAGCTGGTGAGGCCCTTGCCTCACAATTTTAGCTTGATTTATCTTTAATCGCATGCTTGGTTTCAAGTGCAATGGGATCAGTGTGGTATCTTGATAGTGGTGCTTCCTTCCATATGACGAGAGATAAGAAGATTTTCAGTGACTTGGAGGAGAAATATCTCCAGATTCATATAGAGATGGGTGATGATGGAAGATATAGTGCAGCCGGGATTGGTACCATTACCTTTGAGAGGGAGTCAGGTAAACCATTTCTGTTGAAATATTTTTGCATGTTCCAGGTCTGAAAAAAAACTTGGTCTGAGTCGCGATGTTGGAGGACAGAGGTTATGACGTTGTTTTCAGTGATGAAAAATATTTCCTGGGACATAAAACAATGGGTCAAACAAAGAGGATATGGATTCGAGTCAAGAATCTCTACAAGCTGGAGGTAGATGGCTGCACTACAATGGTGGGCAAGGAAGAAGAAGTGGTGAGCCGATATGAGGGAGAATTATGGCACAGGTGATTGGGTCATATTCACCATGGCACCCTGAATATTTTGCTTCATATTGCTACTAGACTTCCCAAGGGTACACTTGCATAGATAGATCAGTGCAAGGGATTTACTATGGGTAAGTTTGTGAAGACCACCTTTCATGAAAAGGAGGACCATGCTTTGGTGATCTTGGAGAGATTTCACACAGACATGTGTGGGCCATTCTCGGTTGATTCAAAAGAAAAACACAGGTATTATGTTATTTTTGTTGATGACTATTCTCGTAGATGTTGGATCTTCTTCATGTAGAAGAAATATCAAACATTCTCAAAGTTCTGTGAGTTTAAAGCATTGGTGGAGAAAGAGTCGAGGAAGCAAGTGAAGGCTCTGTGAAGCAATAATGGTGGTGAATATATCTCGAAATAATTCAAAGACTTCTGTAGAAAATAAGGAATTCGAAGAGAACTCATAGTGCCTCATAACCCACAGAAGAATGGGGTCGCGGAGAGGAAGAACAGAACGATCGTGGGTGCTGCATGAGCTATGTTGCATGATTAGGGCCTATCAATGCACATGTGGGAGGAGGCATGCAACACTATAGTTTATGTGCAAAACCGTTGTCCTCATAGAGTACTTGGCATGAGTACACCTGAAGAAGATTTTACTGGTAAGAAACCGGATGTTTCTCACTTTAAGATTTTTAGCTCATCTATTTATGTGCATGTGACCAAGAACAGCAGGACGAAGCTAGAACTGACTGCTGAAGTTGGGATATTTGTGGGGTACACAGAAACACCCCATAATTAACATGTGTATTTTCCAAATAGTCAAATGACTGTGGTGCAACAAGATGTAAAATTCGATGAGGAGAAAGCCATGAATTTGTCGCTTGAGAGGGAGATAGACTTGGATGAAAAGTAGGAATTGTTTGTTCTCAAAGATAAGTCTCTAGATGCGGATCAACCACAGGAGGAGGTTCATGGAGTGGAGGAGTCCATTCACACAGAGCCAAACATCAGAACTGGGAGAAGGCGTGCCACAAAACCCGAGAGGCTGAAGCTTGATGTGGCACAGAATGTAGGAGTCCCTTATTCACAGTGCAGACAGATATAGTCTCCTGACCGATTCACTGGATACATGGCTCTCATGAGAAAATGTATTGTGACAAAGCCATCTTCCTTTCAGGAAGCAGTGCAGGATCCCACATGGGTAGATGCAATGGTGGAGGAGTATGACTCCATTGTCAGAAATAGTGCTTGGGAAATTGTTCTAAGGCTGGTTGATAAATCAGTGGTTGGTTCAAGATAGATCTACAAGGTAAAGAAAGTTTTTGATGGGAGTGTTGAGAAGTATAAGGCAAGATTTGTTGCTCGGGGCTTCTCACAGATCAAGGGGATTGATTATGAATAAACCTTTGCACCTGTTGCATGGTATTCTTCCATAAGGACCATCCTTGCTCTCTCAGCGCAGATGGGTTGGCACATTCATCAGATGGATGTGAAGACCGTGTTCCTTAATGGGATCATTGAGGTAGAAGTGTGCATTGAGCAGCCTGAAGGATTCGATATCTTCAGCAATAATTTGCATGTGTGTGGACTCAAAATAGCATTGTATGGGCTAAATCAAGCACCTTGTGCTTGTTACACTCAGAATCGACAACTATTTCATTGGACTTGGCTTCACCAAGAGTGAAACAGATGCAAACCTATACCATATTGTGCTGTAGGGTAAGATTTTAATCATTGTTCTTTATGTTGATGATTTAATACTGACTGGTGATGAGCATCTGATACACTAATGTAAGGAGGACCTTGCAAAGGAGTTCGAGATGAAGGATATGGGTCTCTTTCACTATTTCCTTGGATTGGAAATATGGCAGTGAAATGGTGAAATTTTTGTGTCTCAAGGCAAGTATGCAAGGGAGATACTAGGTAAGTTTCACATGGAGGGTTGCAAACCCATGGATACTCCTCTTCAAGGAAACTGGAGGAAAGAGGATGCTACATCTAGAGAGATAGTTGATGCTACTGTCTATCGATAGTTGGTTGGTTCGCTCATGTATTTAGTTAATACAAGACCAGACATATGCTATGCGGTGAACCAGCTTAGTCAAGTGATGGTTAAGCCTACCAAGATTTTTTGGAAGGTAGGCAAGCATGTCCTAAGATATCTTAGGGGCACATATAAGTATGGCTTATGGTACAGACAGACAGATGAGGTGAAGTTTCATGGCTGCACAGATGTAGATTGGGAAGGAAGCACAACAGAAAAAAAGAACACATCAGGAGGGGTTTTTGGTATTGGTTCTATAGTTGTTTCTTGGTACATCAGGAAACAAAGATCTGTGTCACTCAGTTCAATGGAAGAAGAATACATGGCAGCAATTCAAGCTACATGTGAGGCTATCTAGATGAGGAAGATCCTGGTCAGTTTGTTCGGTTCTCATTTAGATTGTATAGTGATTCATTGTGATAATTAGATTTGCATTGAAATCTCTATTAATCCTGTGTTTCATGATAGATCTAAGCATATAGATATCCAGTATCATCATATCAGAGATTGTGCGCAACGGAAGATCATGTTGCTTTAGTACATTCCTACGAAATATCAAGATGCAGATATTATGACGAAGGCACTCACCATGAGAAAATTTGAATACCATAGAGATAGGATCGGGGTGAAGGATAATCCATTTCTTGTTGAGAGGGAGTGTTGATAGTCAAAAAGATGATGGTCCTAGTGAAAATTAAGCACCTACACTAGGTGGGGCACGCGGGCTATTTTTAGGTGATATGTCTATTTTTAGAATTTGTATCAAAGTCTACTTTTAGCAGTAATATATTTATAGATGGTTGAGAAAACTATATGGATGGATGGAAATTTATATTTGGAATGCATCTGCGAATTTTTTTCGTGGAATGCATGTCTAAAAATAGAATGCATGTCGATTATTGTTAGCCCTTAGCAATAATTAGACAATAAATAATAATCTATTCTCTTGAAGCACTTGATTTCAGTTAACTGATGTGACAAACCATTTAATTGAAGGAATTTCGAGTTCAAAGGTTTGTTGGTGATACATTCTAGTGGACTTCATTGTAACTAAGTGATACAAAGTTGTAACATAGTTGGATGTGTAAGCTATGTGAGTTGTAAAGTAGTTAAACTTAGTTGTGCTAGTTGTAACTAGTTGTAACTAAAGATACACTAGTGAGAAATCATTGAATTAAATATTAAATTAAGTCACATGGAGTGATCTCACATGCAACTGAATATTTACTACTGTTAACTACATGCATGTCAGATCCAGTGGAGACTTAGTTGAGAGATAGGTGAAAGGGACAGTTTGACTATCATTTGTGACTATAGTGGGTAAAAAAGTGCAACCAAACACACATTGTATATGCCAATGAGGATTGCGCAGTCAAGGCAAGGCATGATCGAATTCATTCAGGGATTGTGGTCAACAGGGATTGTGAAGTGGAGGCAGGCTGTCAGGAGGCGATAAATTGGTGCATGCTTATGCCAATTTTTGTATGACAGCATGAGATAATTGAGAGCTCTTGGATTAGAGTTTTGTATGATATTGTTTCATGATCTATGATATATACATAATATATTATAGTGGTGTTTTTAGCTTTATGATTCCCTGATAAAAACATCTTTGTTATGTGTGATTGATTTTTATTCATGTGTTTACAATTGGCGATTAAATTTCCACAAAGATTTAAGTAGAAGGATTATGTATTTAATAGTGGCATATAATTGTTAGATCAGGAGAATCCGGCAATACAAAATTGTATTAAAATTTCTACATTTTCAATTGGATCTCTCTTCTATTATCTCATTCTTTCATAGTCTTGCACACTTAGATCATTATTGGAGCATGCATCGAGCACTCTAGTATTTTCTTTAAATTGGAGAAAGAAGGCCAAGGAAATCAGGAAAGCGCAAGGGAATAAGTGGATCAATAACTATAATTGGATTTATTTGCAGGTATGTAACATGTTGCATGTGTGATTTTCTTGTTTATTTATGGATGCATGTTATATGCATGTGTTTTTCTAGATATATGTTGTCATTGGCATGGAGGATTTCTTGGATTGATAGTGGTTTTAGCCTTGCCTTGTCATTTCCTAGATATCAATGGTGTTGTGGTTTTTTCCACTTCATTGTTCTCTAGTTGGATATCATAATTGCTTATGGTTGTGGGTTGGAAAATATGCTCTAGAAGTGCTGGAACAACTTGGGTTGAGTTACTAGTCCTAGAGATTAGGTTGGGACAAATGCTATAGAGCCCTTGGTGGGTTGAGTTACTTATCCATGGAGCCAAGTTGGAAAATTCTCTAGAGCCCTGGAAGGTTGTGGGTTGAGTTACTAGTTCCTAGAGCCATGGAGAAATTGAGTAGAGACTAATCTAGTTGTTTTTAGTGATGTACAACCGTGAGGTGGAATCACTCATTGAGGATCGAGGTGGTTTGGCCCCTCGAAGCCTTGGATTTAATTTTATTTGGTTTATTCCATGATATCCTTATTCACACTTGGAATATGGCATGGGGGTGATTAGATGAAAGAGATATTTGGATCATCCCAATTTATGGTCAGGTGGTACGTGGAAGACCTTGACTTCATTGGTATTTTCATATGTTAATAAGAGTTATTCTTCTGTTGTGACTCATGTATATATGTTAGCAATATGTTTATGATATTATGATTGAGTTTCCATGGTTTATATGCTAGTTATTTATGATTATATGTTTTTCATATGATGTGTATCTTATATGGCTCTTGTGATGAATCATTTAGATATTGATCATTTGATGAGTGTACAGACTAATAAGTGTTATTTCAATTATGTGGAGAGGTAATAGGGCCTTCCTGGTGATTCTCAGATAAATCTCAGACTTTTATAATCATATATGCATTCATGACCTATATCTTACATGTTTTCCATGTGTTTGATGAAATGTATGTTACATTTTAGAAATTCTAAGTTTTTTTAGTTGAGATTGATTGTTTAGCTTTGTTTCCATGTAAAATATTATCATGGAAAATCTCAAGCAATTATGGGTAGTTTTTTGGAGGCAGGCCTGAAAAGCTAGCACTAATATTGGGACCGCATGCTCAAAACTAGAGAATTTGGGTCACAACAACACCCAGGTAGGCTCTTGCATGTGGTTGGAGGCCTATAACTGCATGGAGGTCTTTTCATGCATGTGGTTGGGGGTAAAAGAGTGTGAAAAGGAGCCCCAACTCAGTTTTTGGTCACTTGGGGTGGTTCTTTGGACCCTGAGTGTCGCTATAGTCTTAAGGAATGTTGTGAGCTCTTATTTTGTGGTCAGTTGTAGGCCAAACTTCCTTAACTAGAGCTAGGAGGTCGAGTCATGTCTTAGTAACACTTCATCTCATGTTTACCCTGCCAAGAAGATGAAACTAGGTAAATATGGGAGGGGTGGCTACAAAAATGATATTTTTTATGGAAATCTTATCTAAAATTTTCCAAATTATTAATGTTCCAACTACCTCCATTAGAGGTACATATAGCGCTTCATGTCCTCCAGTTCAAACTGTTTAGGTTTTATTTCTTTAGGTAGCCTTAGGTTATGATTACTTCAAGATTTTGAAATATTATATTTTATTATTTTGGATTTATAAAAAGATTAGGTTAATTAAAATGAACATATTGAGTCAACTTGTATGACCCTTTTTTTGTTAATGAATCTTTTTCTAATGCCTACTGCCTATATCAACCACATTTATTAATGTGGTTCTCCTAGTATATATTATAATATAAAAATAATTATATTATATCAAAATTTAATATTATATTAATCCAAAATAAATAAATTAAATAATATTAACATTAAAATATATTAATATTAATATTAAATTTCATAATTTAGTTTATAATAATGATAATAATAAATTTTTAATATTTTAATATTATATTTAATAAGGTTTTTACATGACATGATAACAAAAATTATGACAAAATTTGGAATTTTAATGTAGTAAAAACTTTAGTGGAAGGTCAATTTATGATCCTTCAAATTCAAGGTATATGATAAGGTATATTTTGAGCACAGAGAGACATACTTAAATATTGCCCCCATATTGGGTTTTACAATATGCATCTTGGCACAATAACTTAAAATTTTTCTAATGCTTTTCATAACCTATATCGAGTTGAATTTTCGTTTTTAGTAAAAAAATATCATATAAACTTGGTTAAATTATTGATGGATTAAATTTTATATCTTTATTGGTTCTAAAATATAAATTATGGGATCCAACTTTTTTTTAAGGAGGATCGATCGAGACCCTAATTAGCCATGTAAATGGCTCGATTGAGGGTTTACGAAACCCTTGATCAAGCTATTTGAACTTAAAATTTAAGCACCCGATCGAGCGTTTTAAGCACTGAATCGAGCTCTGAGCTCCTAAAATCAATAATTTCAGCACTGCTTCTATAAAAAAATATGCAACACCATTTTATACCCTAATGGAATTACGGAAAAATTTATCCTTAAGTGGAGAAGTTGATCATGTTGGATTCATGAAGGAATCTTCTATCCAATGGCATATGAATTTTAGATTTTCAAATTCATATGATATTTTTCTTCTAATTTATTTTAAACATAATACTTGAATTTTTTTGGAAAATGTTAAAGAGGTTGAATAAAAAATCAATAACATAAAATATACACAACGAAAATATTTCAAAAAATATCACTATATTTGTTTATGAGTCCTCTTCAAAAGGGTACTCTTGGCTTTTCAGTTTATTTAAATAGTTGAAAAAACCTTACACAAACATATGTGTCTACAAAATGCAATTGAAATATTACTTTGACAACAACTTCAAAAAATAATAAAAATATATTTTTAATATGAAAAACTTAGTTCTCTCCATGTAGGTCGTGCTCATATATATATATATATATATATGAGCACGACCTACATGGAGAGAACTAAGTTTTTCATATTAAAAATATATTTTTATTATTTTTTGAAGTTGCCAAAGTAATATATATATATAAACACAAATTTTAGACTAATTTATGCTACATGCACACACACATACCTCTTAAGGTATCTGAAAAATAGCAAGTTCAAGCATTTCATTTAATGGAAAATTTAAATATTATATGACGCTAAATTTTTTTTGCAAAAAATATTGTTAGGAAAAAAACATAATTCTCCACAAATTATGTTTTTGTTTTGAATCAAAATTCGTAATTCTTATGTGAATTTTGAGGGCTTCAATTGGATGAAAGAGTTAAATTTTGAAATTTCAATGCAACATTTGGGCCAAAAGTGTAACCCATTTTCATGCATTCACCCTTAGGTAGTAGGTAATTTATCAGAAGTTAGGCCTAAGGAAATTTGTCCAGCCTACACTTCCCTTGGGTTTCAAACCTCCACTCGCTTCTTACTAGCTCTGGACAACTCTTTCATTCACAACATACTTTTGTCAACCCACTTCTTTATTTTTGAATAGAACCCCTTCCTCTTCCCAAGATTGCATTTTTATCCTCTTGGGGAAGGTAACTTTCATAAACTACCTCTACTTTTACTCTAGAATCTTGGCATTCTTTTTACCATTCAGTTAATCCGTTTACTCAAGATAATTATCAATTATATTTATGAAATAAATTCAAGTCTTACTAACGAATAACCATATTCGTTAATTCTATTTTCACTTAATAATTCAAATTTATTTATAAAATTTTGTCAACCATAATTAAAATGAAGTGGGGTGTTACATATTCTCCCACTAAAGTAAACATTATTCTCGGTGTTACCTTATTATTGAAATAATTTCAAGATATGTCTCTCAAATAAATTTTTCATCCTCCCAAGTAAACTCCTCTAGGATACCTTAACTTGGCGGATGACTCGTCTCTGGAGCGTTATTTCTCTCTGATCGAGAATATGTTGAGGTTCTACGAGAAACTCGTCGTTCGATTCTACCTGCAAGAAATAAATTTGAATTAATTTAATTAAGGTCCTTTCTCATTTGCAAGCCATAATGTAAACATAACTTACATGTGTACTCTGTCAGTTTATCTTATGATTTCGATCATGTGTGTATCGCTTCAATAGAGTTACATGGAACACACTATTTACCAATATGTGACTAGGCAGAGCCAGTTGATAAGCCACTGACCCTATCTGTCCCAAAATTTGGAATGGTTCGTCATACCTGGGAGCCAGTTTGGCACAAGTACTCCACCTGAAAGTACTCTTATTTGGTTTAATCCTCACATATACGTGGTCACCCACCTCAAATTATCAAAAAAAATTCTTCTGGTATGCATATATCTTTTTCCCATCTTGGGTTTCTTTTAAGTTATGTCTAATTTTTCTTACCTCACATTCCATTTACTCCAACATGTATGGATCAAGCATCAATTTGGTTTCTGGACTGCTCTAATTTATGGGGATCTGGAATAATCTGCTATAAAATGCGTCAAAAGGACTCATCTTGAGGGATTCTTGATATTCGTTATTATAAGCTAATTCGACCAGGTGTAGATACTCTTCCCACTTTGTGGGTTGCTTCATCACGTACATGCGCAACATATCCTCTAGTATTTGATTCACCATCTCTTTCTGTCCATCTATTTGAGTATGATAAGTGGTGCTAAATTGGATTTGTGTTCCCAAGCCAATGAATAGTGTCTTCCAGAACTTAGTTGTTGTAAACTTTATGTCTCGATCTAAAATGACGATTCTCAGAATACCATGTAGTCTAAATATTTCTTTCATGAATATTTCTGTAATATGTACGATCTTGTGTGTTGACTGGATATGTATAAAATTGATGCAGGAGCATTAGGCTCAGAAAATCCTTTGTATTTTAATAGACATAGGGATCTAGTGTTTTCAAAAAGGTTTGGTTCATTAATGTAATTATTAATGTTTTGAGTGATATAGAATAAGAATTAATTAAATATTGAGAGGAATTTTGTAAATGTTCCCGAATGATTGGAGAACATGAGAGAATTAGGATATTTGAGATTTCATAGGGATTGAGAGATTTAGGAATTAATTGTAAAACTTAAGCTAGAATTAGTTTCATGATATATGGGATTAAAGAGGATTCTTAGGAAGTTGTTGAAGAAATAGAGGATCTGAAACCATAATTGGGTTCAGAAACATTTTTATATATTGTAAGCCTCAAAGGCATAAAGGAAATAAGTAGAGTAGAATGAGAGATTCAGGTTTTAGGAAAACAAGGGTTTGTTGTTAGCCTACAGGAAAATTTAGAGGAATGGCCACTGATTAGAATATCAGGCCTAAAGAAGAGAATAAAGAATATGAGGTGTTCTGGATTTATGTAAATAATTGTTTATATATAAAGAGATTGTTTCTAAGTTATTAATTTTGTGTAGAGAAAGGAATTAATAATTTCATGCTATGAATCAGAGTTTGGCACAGCACATGTATGTACAAGTTTTAATCGGAATAATCAAATTAGAGGAAAACAAGCAAAGAGTATGCAGTTTTGACAGTTCTGCATATGAACTGACAATAAGCTCAGGAGAGATAGGTGCATTAAACTACACAGAAAGCTCAGGAGGGAGTCATGAGGAAGAGTATCCAACACAGAAAAGTAGAGAACTATTTATCAGTGAAGAGAAGCGCAAAGTAATGAAAAGGTAAAGTACAGTCATTGGCCACCGAGATCAACGAATACGATTAAGGGAGACAGATGGCTAGGATTAAGTCGCGTAGATCAAAGTCAACGGAAGGACGAAACCAAGGAATGGGTTTGAAAACCAGCAAGTGGTTTTCAGGTCGAATAAATCTGGTAAGTGGTAAATCCTTGAGTGAGTGCGATAGTGTTTAGGAGGTGATACGTCATAGGCCAAAACCCTTAATTTTGCGTAAGTTCAAAATTTTTAGCCATCGTGCTAGTTGGAGCGCGATATCGAGTGATTCCGTCGGATCTGGAGCAATGAAATGGACGAGAGAGATTGGATCGCAGAAATGGAGGTGAGAGCGATGGAATTTAAGATATTATCACATAAATGAAGTGGAAGATTGAATAGTCAAGATTGAATCACAGATTTGCAGTGGAAGATGGATGGTTGGGAAGTCATATCACAACTCGAGAAGTGAGTTCATTAAAGCAACTCGACATTGTGATGAGGAGCCACGTGTCGACCATAGGGTTTATCGCACATCGAATTCGGTAGAAAGAGCTTTGAAGATGCAATGCGAAATTACGATTGCCGATGGTGTGATGCGATATTCATCATCGCATATCACATCAGTTCAAAGAAGTGGAAGTGACGATATTGCGATGCAATCGCATATCGCTGTCGAGTGATAAGTTTGAAACAACGATGCGATGAGGACCTTCGGATCAAGAACGGGATCGAGGGAAGTCATTCAATCGGATATCGGTAAATGTGTTGGATGAAAGAAACATTGTGCTAGAAGCGATGAAGTGCTAGCCGTCGGATTTGATGAAAGATCGAGGGTGTAAAAGGTATGTGAAATAGTATGGCTGATTAATATATATATATATAGTGGCACTTTAATTTAACCCAAGTGAGAAATGAAAGTGTGGGCCCGAAAGTATATGATTTAATATGCAAGCTGAGCCTCGAGATATGTGCAGCCTGTTGATCAACGGAAATGGTAAGTTCATAAAGAATTATGATAATTCTATTATAATAGTATTATAATATAATTAAAGCAGAGTAAAGGGAATTAAAAAAAAGTTCAATCTTTGAAGAATATTATGGATATGCGGGGGTAATAAAGAGTAATCAAAGTATCCGATAAGGTTTGTAAAAGAATAAAAAGCCCTCCATTTAGTAATTTAATTAAAGATTATGAAAAATTCCGATGGAAAAGGTTCAATAAAGTTTTAAACCTTAGATTGAAGAAATAATAATGCTCGCGCCTATGAATTTTTATTGTTTGGTTTTTATAACCATAAATAAGGAAGAGAAATATTTCGCTTATGAGATTACCTCTGTTTGAGGTTTAATTGGGGTTAAGAATGTGAAAATGCATTTTATATGCATAATGTGGGTTTTCGTGGCTTTTGCTGCATAAAAAATGAGCTACCTTGCTAAGCCTATCCACCACAACCGTAATTGAATCATTGTGTATTTTAATTATTGTTAATCATGTGATGAAGTCAAGTGAAATGACCTCCCATGTCCATTCCAGTAGAGGAATAGGCTGAAGAAATCTCGCTAGATGTTGGTGCTCCACCTTGACTTCTTGACACTCCAAACATTTGGTTAGGTAATAAGAATTTTTTTTACGCATTCTAGGATAAAATGGCCTTTCCTAATTGATGTTAGCATATTTTGATATCTGGGATGTCCTGCAGAGGAACTCTGATGATATTCATCCAAAATTAACTCCCTTAAGCTCATCTGATTTGGAATACATATTTTCCTTCGAAATAACAAGATTTGTTTATCATTGATTTCATAATATGATTTATTTTCTTGTTTTTTTGGTCTCTCTTTCTTGTTTCCATAAGAATTGATATTCAGGATCTCTTTTTTCTACCTCCATGATCTGATCCTGAAACTTAGATTCAACTTGACTAAAATAAAGTTCATAGATGCAATGTAAATTTCTACTTAAAGAATCAGCAACATAGTTCTCCTTACCTTTTACATGTTGAATGTCAAAATAAAATTCACTTAGGAACACATTCCATCTTTCTTAGCGGGCATTTAAATCAAATTGTTTAAAGTAGCTAGTCAGAATGATATGTTCGGTTCTTAGCACAAAACTATTCCCCAACAATTAATGTCTCTAAAATCGAAGGGCATGTACTACTGAAGTTAAGTCTAAATCATAAGCATAGTACCTCTTCTCATGATCCTTCAATTTCCTGGATTCATATGCTATAACCTTTCTTTCTTGGGACAATACTGCTCCCACCCCTTCCTTACAAGCATCAGTGCGAAATTCAAATTATATTCATGGGTCCGCTACTTTTAGTACATGGGCAGCACTTAATAGTTCCTTTAGTCATTTAAAACTGCTTTGACACTCTTTATTCCACCTAAATACTCGCCCCTTCCACTGCAAGGAGGTAATGGGAAAATCTATCTTAGAGAAGCCTTCAATGAATTATCGGTAGTAACCAACTAAGGTCATGAATGAAGGTATGTCTGCTACGTTTCTAGGAGATCTCCATTCCATAATCGTCTTTATATTTTCAAGGTCCACAAAGATCCCCTTAGCAGATATCACATGACCCAAGTATTGAATTTGTTCCTTGTAAGATCACATTTACTAAATTTGGCATAGATTTGGTGTTCCTGTAACATTTTCAGCACCAAGTGTAAGTGTTCCTTGTTCTCTTCAATATTATTTGAATAGATCAATAAATCATCAATGAATATTAATAGAAATTTATCCAAAATGGGTGAAATATGCCATGCATCAGGCTCATGAAAGTCATTGGTGCATTGGTTAACCCAAATAGCAACACCACAAATTCATAATGTTTGTACCTGGTATGGAATTGTTTTTTGGATATGTCCTCATCCTTAATCCATATCCGATGATACCCAGATCTTAGGTCAATCTTCGAAAATATCGTTGCTTCGTTCACCTGATCAAAGATTTCGTCTATACTCGGTAATGGGTACCTATTTTCTTACAATCAACTTATTAAGCTGTCGGTAATCCATGCACATCTGCATCATACCATCCTTCTTCTTAATAAACAACACTGGTTCTCCCCAAGGGGACACACATGACTGAATATATCCTTTGCCCATCAGCTCTTGTAGCTTCATTTTTAATTCTGTTAATTTAGGCACACTCATTCTACATGGTGCTCGTGATATAGGTGTTGCCCCGGATATTAATTCTATAGTAAAATCAATGTCTCATTTAATATTTTCAGGAAAAACATTCATGAATTCTTGGAAAATAGGTATATTTTCCAACATAAGGGTCTTGTCCTTGGAGTTAGAAAATCCCACCTAAATTGCATAAAGTTGGCACCCCTTTCTAATGCATTTACCCAGCTGGGATGCAGTAATGGGTGCAATCGAAGTGGATTCTTAATTCCTTGTAATTCTTGACATGTACCATCTTCTGCCTTAAAATGGATAACTTTCTCCGTGTAATATAATTATGACCATTGTTTTTATAACTAGTCCATTCCCAACAAAATGCCATAGGAACCTAAAGGTATAATATTCAGTTATACAGTTATATGATGTTCTCAGATATTTAGAATACAATTTGAGATTTTGGCATTAACTCTTCTCTTTGTTCCCGTAGCCAATTGTACCAGCCATGGACTTTTAAATTTCTACCTTTGCAGTTTAAAATTCTCAACTATTCAGGGGTTTATGTAGCTTAAACTAGCACCAGGAGCAACCAAAATGGAAACAGTTTGGGATTGTAGCTTACTTTCTAGTTCTATCATAGTTGGTTGGAAATCTGCTTTCTGATCTTCTAGTGCAACATTGATCGTGGGTATGTTTCGTGCAACATCCCCTACTGTATGTGATTATTGCAAATTGGTTGTAACTTCATTTCTTCTACGATGAGGGCAATTCTTAAAATAATGTGCTCGCCACATCCCCAGCATTGTAATGGTGGTTTCTAGGACTGTCTAAGGTCTAGCCTACTGGAGGCCTCAGTAGGTCATTATTCAACTGCCCATTTGGGGTTTTGCTGTTTTTTCCCAAATTTCCTATTTGTCGAATTTCTTGCAGCACTTTTATAATTTCCTAATTTTCTATTTTTAAAATTTGAGGGGCCTTTATTTCCTTTATTTTGTGTCCAATTTATGCCAATTTCACCCTTTTCCTTGGACTGCTGATTGTAGATCCATATTTTTCATATTACCTCATCCATAGTCTTTGAGTTCACAAATTCAATCCTCTCCTTCATGTGAGCAGGAAAACTACTCAAGAATCGTTGTAAATTTTCTTTTTCATCTCTCAAATATGGTATGTATCTTAATAGAAAGGTAGATTTATTAATGAACTCATCCATAAAAAACTGACTAAACTTTAAATCATGAAACTCTCTCGATTTTTCATCATAAAATCATTCAGTTAGGTACTTGTCCTTGAAATATTGTTGGACCTCATCCCAAGTCACATTCTGATCTTCAATTACATACACATTTTTCACCTCTTCCAACCATATTGTAGCTTTTTTCTGCAAATTATAGATATATAGGTGAGCCTTGAGTTTGTTTTTATATTCATAAACTTGGAAATATTTATTCATATTAATTATCCAAGATTCTGCCACTTCGTCAGCCTCTCCATCCAATGCAGGAGGCTTAATCTTCCAGAGCTCACCCTGTAATTCTACTTTCTGCTTCGTCAGCTCTTTCTGATCTAAAACATTACCAGATTCAGCTTCATTATAAGTTCTACTATTATTACTCCGCTAGGTACAACTCCCTTCTGGTTTTTCATGTACTTGTTGTTGTTTCTATCCTTCTTCATGGGTGTCCCTCTCTGGACTAGGGTGTGTGGTAGGATGATTTTTCTTATCCGAGAGACTCTTGAGTATCATTTCTTGTTCCCTCATCAAAATTTCATTGTCGCTTCGTACTCGAATCATCTATGTCTAGAGTTTTTTCACTATATCCAACAATCTGTTGGTCTAACGTTGTTGTTTTTCTAGCAATCTACTGGTTTTTTGGTGTTGGTCCATGCTCAATTGCACCCACATTTATGGGTTAATTTGAGGTTTGGATAGTGGATGGGCTTCCCTTGTAGTTCTTGGTGTTTGGTGACTAGATGCTCTCCTCATTATAACTTTCTACCAATCTTCATGTCACTCTCTATGCACATTTTCAAAACAAGAGATTAAAAACACCCAAATCATCACATTGGCCCATTTGGCCCCACTTTGTAACCACACTCCGATACCACTTTTCACATCTTAATACACATACCATAATAATAAAAAAATTAACCTTATGCTTTCATTACTACCATACTTTTTTTTTATTCTAATCATGCACATACTAACAATAGCATTGTTACAACATATATATAATTATAATTTTCTGATCAGAAGATGGATAGTTTACATATCATGCTTAATCATTTGTGTTAAGAATCACAATCATTTTAATTTTAGGATCTTGTTTAATATATTTATAGCATTGTACTTAAGATCCTGATTGATATATTTATATGGATTTTGCTTTAAAATTATGAAATACATAATGGTTATGGATCTTGTATATACTCACGCATGTTTCCAAGTACTATTGCACATGAGCTTTTGGTTAATGATATTTATGTCTAACCACCTGGAATTCTAGAGTTCGGCTATCTATCATGGTGGATGGGTGGAAGTTTTCGAGCACTTTCAACCATCGTGCTCTGCCCACCATTAATTTTCTAGTCTCTAGATCGGATTGACATGGGGTAAGCAGGGATGGTTAGGGTAACTACCCATCCCATGCCTCGCAACCCTGGCTCATTCGTCGTTGTCTCAGAATGGTTCTACTCTACATGTCTTTGTATCGGCACTTGAGGTAGATTTATGTAATTATTCCTTGGCACTTGAGGTATACTCCACCACTGTGCATCAGTTTATGGATTTATATGAATATTTTCTGCTATCTATTTCCTACATTAGTTTATATACATATTTTTTTTCATAATATGTCGCGAGGCTCAGATATTTTATCAGCTTTGTAATTAGATTATCAGTCATTATTTTCCACTGTGTTATTACGCTAAGTTTCTTCATGACCCAGGTATGCTTAGCTCCCTACCCTACCATTTTCAACATATTGGTTATGGGTTTAATGCTCGGTGGTTAACCCCTAGAAGGGTATTTACATTTATTCTTCCTCCGTTCTTCCAGTGAATGTTTTTCATTCTGGTTTCTTCTTCGTCTGTCAGTCACTCTAAACCAATAGTGTGAGTTGGGTCATTACATGCCCGGCATATGTGGGTAAATTTTCGAGACCCTTCTTGGGTTTTTCCTTTAGATTTATTTATTGTTTGCTCTCATGTTTTATTCTAAGGGTTTTATTTCCTATTCCCTTTCAAACATGGTTAACCCAATTCTTTTGTTTGTCTGTTGCAGTTCTAGCTTAGGATGAAGACACATGCGTCATTTCACCTTCAACACAGTGCTTCCAAGGTGGCCACCGCTGGTAAGTCCCTTCCTATCAAACTGTGCATCCCTATTTTTATCGTTTTTAGGTTACTGAGGGTTATACCCTCTATGTGAACACGTGTGGCACCCAGCCACAGTTTCTCTTTTGCATGCATGGGATTCTCAGTCCCTCTTTTTATTAAAGGGTTTTTGTGAGCATATTATTATTGTTTCAGAGTTTTCTTGATTAGTTTTAACATTCAAATGTTTTACGTCCCTCTTGGGTTTGGAGGCCTACGCACTATGTAGTTATTGTTAGGATTATATTTATATTTTTGTTTCAGAGGTAAAACCTCTGTGAACCAACGCAACCCTACAGAATTAGAAGAGACTTAATCTTTCTAATTGTATCGTATGTAATGAATGTTATTTACAATTAATATATTTATGCACTAAATGACTCCATCATTCATGTATTTGTCTATCTATATCCCTCAGCCTAAGGGTCTTGTGACTGGTTAAAAATTCAGGGTTTTTCGTTTCCAAAACTTTCTCAGCTATCATCACAATGCATTTTACTTTGATATATATCATTTGCATTTCTCAGGAAATGAAGTTGTAAATTTCCTTTTTAGATTTCTTTTGACAGTTGTTGATTAATTAAAATTTCTACAACTTGCTTATTCTATGTTAATAATAGTTTACTTCAATTCCTCGAGATGCAATGGCCATTGGACCATGACCCCAACCCTGTCTCCACGAGGCACGAGGCTCGGCTCTAAAACTCTGAGCCTCATTATTCTATGTTTATAAATAATATTTTCACCAATGCGCGTACATATTATATGTTTCTTGTTTAGATTACAAAACCTTGACAGTGAATGTTGAATAGTTCTATCATATGTAACAAAGAAATTACTAGTTTTAACACATGGTTTCTGTTTGTGTCATATGGGGTCTTCCTTGTATACAGAGTTTAGATTAGTAGCAATTTATAGTAATTTCCATCAGCATATCATATGATCATTTATAATTTCTAAATAACTGTGTCCCAGTTTTCTTTTGGTTATTTAAATTTAACTTCCAGACTTTGTCTTCTACTTTAAGACAATTGGAAATTCTGTGTTATTCAATCCTAACTGAGATAAATAATTTAACAGAATAGTGAAACTAACTTACACACTTATTTTTATCATTAGAACTGTAATATCAAATGGAAATACTTATCTCTGTATTTTTCTTTCTGATAACTGATGATTCCGCCCAACCTTGAGAGAGCCTATCACATCCTCTTCTCCCCCCGTGCTCTGCACCAGAGTCTGAGGTAGTAAGTAATTTATCAGAAGTTACGCCTTAGAAACTTTGTCCAACCTACACTTCCCTTGGGTTTTAGAGCTCCACTGGCTTCTTACCAACTTTGGACAACTCTTTCATTCATAGCATACTGTTATCAACCCTCTAATTTCTTTTTAAACATAACCCCTTACCCTTCCCACAATTTCCTTTTTATCCTCTTGGGAAAGGCAACTGTGAGAAACTACCTCTACTTCTACTCTGGAATCTTGGAATTCTTTTTACCATTTAGTTAATCCATTTAATCAAGATAATTATCAATTTTATTTATGAAATAAACTCAAGTCTTACTAATGAATAACCATATTCATTAATTCTCTTTTCACCTAATAGTTCAAATGTATTTATAAAAGTCTATCAACCATAATTAAAATAAAACGAGGTGTTACATTTATAACTTACTTGTATTTATCACAGAGTGTGTAGACTTGTTTACGTATTAACAAGATAGGATGCATATGATGTAATGAAAATGTATTATCAGTTTCATAATAAATTATAAAAATAAATAATATAAAATTATAATATAAAATATTTTTTTATAAAATGATTAATTATGAATTATATATTAAAATTTAAGATAAGTAAATTTTTTGGTAAATAAGGAAATTAAGAAGGATAAGCAAGTATTATAAAACTATTTTTCCATGAGTAAGGTCTCCTTAACTATCATTTGTCACATCATGTAAGACTTGTCTAACTACCATCTATTAAATCACTAGTCCTCGTCCATCTATTTTGTTACTTGAACGGGCTAAGCTAGAATGTTTCTTCCAATAGCTTGTTGGATGTAGATGGTGGTAAAGAACTAGAGGCGTGCATCATTTTTTCTTCACCATGAATTTCCATACCACCATTTAGACCCAAGAATATGGTAGTGGAAGTTTCTTCCTCAACAATAAATTAGCATGAAATCCACAACTCATGTAGAAGTGTCACACAATTATGTTATCAAATTCAAGAATCAAATACATTGCATTTTCATTCTTCGTTAGTTCTCTAGAAGAAATTTCCCTGTCAACCAAAGAGATAATGTCACTTCCCTTCAAGGACTTGTTGATGGAATAATATGTCAATTTTTTCATTCCCAACCTTGTGTTTTCCAGGGAAATAACCTTTTTGTAGGCACAACTACTCTTTTAGTTCTTTTCCATAAACTACACAGAGAGGTTGCTAACTTAGTAACTTCAGGACTCCACAACAAACCAGTCAACACCCCGCGTGCCAATAATGGAATATTAAGCAGGGCTATACATGCCATACCAAATTACATGGAAATCCAGAGTGGGTTTGTAGTTAGAAAGGGAACATGGAGTGGGGCTGAATATGTCATACAAAATTACATTGACATCCACAATCGATATGGTGGTAAGAAGGAACATTGTGATAAGTTCAAACAAAAAAAAATTATTCCACCATTTCTCAAGAGGATTTTGATAAACACATTTGAGTGGATGGACACTAAAGCAATCCGAGTTATTGTTCAAGGAAGATATTTAATCCCAGTAATATTGATTTGGTTGGGTTGGTCAAATCATCATTGCTCCTTGAAAATAGAGAATGAATATTATGCAAATGCACATGTCATGAAGAGAGGAATTCAGACAACCATCTATTGGTGGGTAACTTTTTTTTGGGCTGATTTTTTTATTATTTTCTTAAAAATTTCAAAACAAAATAAACATTATAAGCAAATTTCTTAAAATATGCTTCATGGGATCTCAAAAACATATTATTATGGTGTGCCTTTTATCTATAGAAGCATTACTAATATAGGAAAAAAGATAGAAGGGCATGAATATTGAGAGACAAACAATAAATCGAGCATAAAGAATTAGTTACAAGGCATTTATCTTTCTAAATGTAAAGAAAGTGCCTATACTATACAGAATCTTAAAATTTCTCATTATATGTATACTATACAGAATCTTAGAATTTCTCATTATATGTTTCATAAGGTATCATAAAATTATTATTCTAGTATGTGTCACACTTTCCTTTTATCTATATAAGCATTATTAATATAGGAAAATAAATTAAAAAAAAACTTAAATATTGAGAAATAAACTATAATTTAAAATTAAAAAATTAATTACACAACATTTATTTTTTGAAATGCCAAAAATGCACCTAATTAATACATCATCACATAGATTATTAGGAACCTAGCATAGATTATTAAATCCCTAAAATCATATATATAATTCCTCGGTATTAAACACTTATTTTCAAAATATTACATGATTAAAAATAAGTACCCTAGTAATGAAATTACAAATAGCATTTGCCACCAAAAAAAAATTACTTTTAAATAAAAATATTAAAAATATGAATACAATTGAGTCCAACTTCACACAGCAAAAACAAGGGGCAGAAAGAAAATAAAATTAACAACTTTGATTTTGGGAATTAGAAAACAGTGACACGTGCAAAGCATTACTTTCTTTGATTTTTGGAATTAGAAACACTCACATGTGCAAAGAAGACCTAAAATATCTCATGAACCATGAGGGAACAATACAAATGCATATAAAAGTGGAATTTCCGAGATATAAGGCTTCCACACTTCATATTACTCTTTTTTCTTTTCTTTTTTTTTAAATTAAATAATGTACGTGTGAATTTAATAACATATAATCCGATATATCTTGCCCATGTGCTTTATGTGAGTAGGGAGATACACTTACTGAAATCTGAAATAACTACCTTAAAGTTATAAGTTTCAAATCTTGAAAAGGTAAAAATGTAACCAATCTCTCCTGTTTCTGGCAGAAGAACAAATTACACCTTGCACACTGCACCTATAACATCTGAGGTAGAAATCGCAGAAGGAAGACCTAATCCTGCTATAGGATTCAGAGAAATGCAGATTCTTGCCATTGAATATCAGCAGCATCATGTTAAAATAAATGTATGTATCAAAGGAGAGATGTTCTCTTTAACTGCATTACTTGATTCAGGTGTTGATGTGAACATTTTCTCAAAGAAGGCTGTCCCATCTAAATATTGGGTTATTGCTACCCGCAAGGTTCTAGGGCTAGGAAAAAATACCCTAGACTATGAAGTTCCAAAAGCTGTAGTATGTTTCGATTCCCATTGTATAAAGTTAAAATTTGCAATAGGAGATATTCCAGTAGACTGTATATTGGGAAATGGTTTTCTTGCAGTAGTTGAGCCCCATGGATCTATCAGGTTCCCAAACAAAAGGGTTGGCTATTTCATCACTGTACCTACAGCTGATAAAAAGGGTAAGAGGATAGAATTACCTTACATTTCTAATCCTCGTGTGTCTACTATGGTACAGGCGATGCAAGAACTTCAAAAAGTAGAAAATAGACTAACAGAACTCAAAGATCATAAAAGCATCATTCATACTGAAGAACAATTGAGTTCTCCAAGAATTTAGAAACAAATTTCTGAATTACAAAAGCAGTTTGAAGACACATTTTGTTCTGAAGAGCCTAATGCCTTTTGGCATCATAAACAAAACTGTGTAGAGCTTTCTTATAAAGAAGGATATACATGGAAGCCATGTAAGTCCAGAGCCATACCAATGAGTAAAGAACAAAGAATGCTCTGTGAGAAAGAAATCAGTCAGCTTCTTGAAATAAAGTTGATACGAGAGTCTAGCAGCCCTCGGAACTGCTATGGATTCTACGTCAATAAGATAAGTGAACTAATAATAGGTATACCCAGGTTGGTAATAAATTATAAACCTCTTAACTCTGTTTTAGCTAATGATACTTACCCCATTCCTCATAAATGTGATCTTTTGGGTAGGATATCAGGGGCTAAAATCTTTTCCAAGTTTGATTTGAAATCAGGATTCTGGAAAGTGGCTATTGCTGAAGATGATAAGTTCAAGACAACATTCAGTGTTCTTGCAGGCCACTATGAGTGGAAGGTAATGCCATTTGGCTTAAAGCATGCACCTTCTAAGTTTCAAAAGGTAATGGACTCTATTTTCAAGCCATATGCTGAATGGTTATTGGCATATATTGATGATCTCCTGATTTTTTCTAAGAATCTACAAGACCACTTCAGACACCTGAAGATATTTATGAAGTTGGTCAAGAAGAATGGTCTGGTCTTAAGTAATAAGAAGATGGAGCTCTATACGACCAAGATAAAATTCCTCGGGCACACTATTGAAAATGGACAGATTGCTCTACAAAATCATGCCTTGGAATTTGCAGACAAGTTCCCAGATATTATTCTGGACAAAACTCAGCTACAGAGATTTCTAGGTTGCCTAAATTATGTGAGCAACTTCTATCCAGCTTGTGCCATAGACAGATCTCTGTTAAATCAGAGATTGTGAAAGAATCCTAAGCCTTGGACATAAGCACACACTGAAGCAGTAAGACAAATCAAGGCTAAGGTTCAAAATCTCCCTATTCTTTATGTTGCAGATGAAGAATTTTTTAAGATCGTTGAATCTGACGCAAGTGACATAGGTTGGGGAGGTGTCCTCAAGTAGAAACCAGATGAGAAAGACTCAAAAGACAAGGAGCAGGTAGTGCAGTATGCCTCAGGAACTTTGAGTAAATCTGAAAATAACTACTCCACAATTGATAAAGAAGTGAAAGCTGCATGGAACTGCATTAGTAAGTTCTCAATCCATCTGGTTAATAAATTCTTTTTGTTAAGAACAGATGCCCAAGCCCTTGGAAAAGTGATTTCCAAGAACATTAAGAAACCAGAAGAAGCCAAATTTGCAAGATGGCAAGCTCTATTTGCAAATTTTGACTTCAAGGTGGAACACAAAGGCATTGACAATTCTCTGCCAGATTTCCTCAGCAGGGAATTTCTCCAGCATGAAGAAAAAATTTATGGCCAAGAAGATCATGTGATGGTCATCATCACTGAATGGGATCAAGCCCATCAGAGGGAAACTCTGAGGACTATACCGGATGCAAAACCATGGGCAGAATACAAAGATGAGTGGAGACCTACTTGGCAACTCCGCAATACAAAAGTATTAGATGCACACCTACAAAATCATTATGATTTATTACATCTAGTACCATAAAGAAGAATACATCAATGTGGCAGTAGATGGATACATGATATGATGTATTCTACTAGTATGATTAAATCTCAAGAAGCTGAAAGATCCATGTATGAATATTTTTGTGATCTCTCTGTCATATGTACTGGTGGCAGTGACAGAACAAAAATCTATTATAAATCCTTTGCTATAAATAGAACAAGGTGTCCTGGATGGAATTGGTCGGAAAGGTTCAGGATGTGGCCTCGTGACAATCCTAACTTTGTATTTCCAGATACCATTTATGACTTCAAAGGATATAAGAAGCTTTGGTGGGATTTGATGAATAAGGATGGCAGATTTGAAACCCACTATACTAAGGTAAAGTTTGGACCCACTTGGATTACCCAAGAAAATCAACAACCTCCGTGGTTGAAGGAATGGTGGAATGATTATGGGTTAAGTGCTTATAGTATGGACCCATGTTTTTATGAATCATACTTTCAGAGTTAATGTGACTGGTGTATAGAAGAAGGCGGGTGTGAATGTTTTCATACACCCTGTACTTATGTCAGAGATTTAAATGAGTTAGGAATTATCTACATGGGAGATAATCCTATTATGCGAGCATATATGAGGATGCATCACCAATGGCTCGTGATGACAAAGATTAAACACCAAGTTGTCCTTAACAGACCCATGATTGTTCGCCATATCTATACTAAAGCTTGGGATGATGCTACTTATCCAAGGTGAAGATTTCCCGGCATCAAAATCTTAGAGGATCCAGTAACTTGCAATACAAGTGGTTCTCGTGGGCTCCATGAATAAAAGCCTCCACGTTGTAATGTCACCCAGTCACGGTTTACAGTGACCAGACTTTTCTCGAAGGCTTTTTTCTGGTTTAAAAAAGCATCTTCTGTGTATATAATGATGAAAGTTTCCTCGTGGGCCTTTGTAGCAAAAGGTATCCACTGTGTACAACACACACTTTCACTATTTGTGTCTGGAGAAAGGAATCTCTGTGCGGATATCACTTCGGTGTTACCCAGAAACAATGATTCTTCCTCCACATGTCTAGTCCTTTTACCGACCGAATTGATTGTTTGTCCCCCCTCATCTCCTATAAAAGGGGGGTAAGGCTCATTCATTCGACATTCAGAGTTAGAGTGTCTTGAGTCATTTTTGGTTTTTGAGTCGAGAGTCTGAGCTCCCTGCTCTACATCTACGAGTAAATCTCGATCTGCTTGCATCACGGAGATTAGTCTCTAGTCCATTAGGTGATCTGGCTAGCCTGCGTATCAGTGTGCTTGGCACTGGTAAGAATCTAAAGTGGCAGGATCAATAGATCAAGTCTGTTTATAAGTCTGTGTGTTTGTTTATAAGCTCTGAGACAGAGTTCGCACTCAGCCAGGAAGCCTCCAGTAAGCTTTCTCATTCTTTGAGAAGCAAAATTCTAGTAAATGTTGATGCAATCGATCTCTAGAAAGAGATTATGAGTCCAAAGCCATTGATGTAATATCATATTTTATAAATATAGAGAGAAAGTTTCATGTTCTGCATTCTTTAATTATTGTTACTCTGAGCATTTTAAATTGACCATTGAGGTAGTATTGTCTCCTTTAAGTTCATTGAAAGTTCACTAGAGGTTCGCCAAATCTCGAAGGGACGCAGAAAGGCCGTTAAAAGGCAAAGGGATGCCGCAAAAAATGCTGCAAAGGGCGTGAAAGAGAGAGTAGGTTCGTGTATGGGTTAACATAAGGAACTTTAAAGGATCAAGACAAGAAGAGACTCAGTGAGGCCAGCTAGCCTATTGAGCTGTTGCAGTGCAAGCTTGTGAGAGAAGCCCCTGCGTAAAAATTGGTATCAGAGCCAGTGGTCTAGTTTTGTACTAGCGTCAAATTTCTAGTTCATGAAAAAGGACAATACTTAAACTATCCTCTCTTTATTTCTAAAGATCAAATGGACTCATTTATAAAGTCTATATCTTTCTGTGAGTTAGAAGAGAAAGAAAGGGCTGAGCAAGACCCTCTCAGAGACATGTTTTCCCAGTCATCTAGTCGTGTCATTAATTCTTCAGAGTTGTTATACAAAGAAGCTGAACCTTCAGCTAAATGGTTTCTACCCAAGATCAACGCATCTGAAGTTTATGCTGATCTTGGTGTCTGGCATCTTAAAGCTGCAACCAGGATAACTATAAAATAATCCATTAGTTCTATTCAGGAGAACTCTGACTGTGTTCAGTCAATCCCTCTCCTCAATCCTAAATAGTTGCAAGCAGAAGCAAATAAGTTGGGGACAAAATTCTTGCATCTAGGATGCATAAGAGTAGGAATCCATGCCCTTACTCATCAGGAACTGAATACATATGTGTTAGCTACTGTCATAGATCTAAAACATAAAAAATATACATATTTCTTAATTGGTGGGATTGTAGCTCCTCTGTCAAATGGACCAGTCTATTTTGACTGTTATCCAAATTTCCCTATCTATGATGAAACATTGGCCAATATTCTACAGCTTCAAATCCAAACTATAGGATTTGATATGAAGAGAAGGAGAAATAATATCGCCATACAGACACGGAGATGTTTCCATCATACCAGTACTTTATATCCTGCAATCCTCCATGCCCTAAGAAGAGATAGTAAAACCAGTGTCGTTGTCATGACTGATTCTAAGAATCAGAAGGTCGAACACCAAGAAATAAAGTAGGAATAACTTACCTTTCCTGAGCACTGGATAGTTCCAAATCCAAGACCCATCTCTGCTCGCAATATAACTTCTACCAATATTTCTGAAAACTAGTCTACGGCCACCCTGTCTTTTCCTCGTAGATCTACTATTGACAGAAGAAGGATCGAAGAAATGTGTAAAAAGTCACCTCTGTATATACCTCCGGATTGTGTAGATACTGCCTGTTCATCTGTTGTTTCCTCCTGTAAATATATTGCATTATTTGAATTTTCTCAGTGAGTCAATTTCCAGCCTCTTAGTGTTGAATGTCCACAATGTAATAATACAGTCAATCTAAGTCATCTTGCTCAAATGGTGATTCATCAGAACCACAATTTCAGGACTAGTGAAGCTCCCGCATCTACTTCTGTTAGCTCCTGTCCTAATCCAAAGTGTTCTAATATCCCATTCCCTCATGAAGATGAACACGTCCTCATGATGCACCTTGTACCCACTCTTGAAGATGAGGATCCGAGATTGACAGCCATATTCAGTAATATGAGATCTCCAAAAGCTCCCAGACATGGCATAAGATCTCTTGAACAAAAAGATCATCTGATCCCAGAATGCAGTTTCAGATATTTGCCTGCTGACGTTAAAAAGACATCAATAATGGAGATTCAAAATTTTTATACTTTGATGGATGGTTGTGAAAAACACAAAATCCCAGGTCCATGGATAAAGAAAATGCTTAACTGGTACATCTACACCCATCCAGAAGCTGATGCTTTTGGTTCCACCCATACTACATAAGAGAAAATCAAGTTAGCCTCAGAATGGAAAGAATATATGGAGAAAAAGAATGTTTGGATTTCTTTTTACTCCTGGAAAAAAGCTAAAGATTCAGAAGCAGTTTTGATGACTGACTCTACATTTTCCTCTTCTCATTCATGGTCAACCATTGATGGTAGTAAAGTGGAAACATCCACTAGTTTTCCTCCCTTTAAAGGTATTTTCCTAGGAGAAGGATAGAGTTCTGCTAAAGCCTATCCTTTAATTCAAAATGATGATTCTGTTGTGGGAGTAGAAAGAAGGATTCATGAAACCAGTGAACAGATTAACTGGACAAATACTGCTTTAACTGGTTTAGAAAAGAATGTTGCCAAAGCTGCCATTGTAAAGGATCAAATTGACAAAATCCAAGTATCTATCAATGATGTAAATAATGTATTGAATTTTGTATAGTACAATTCTTCATTAGCTACATATCTTTCTTTATAGTCTTTGAAAAAGATTGATTCTATAGAGACTTGTATAATAGACTAGTCTATCTATACTGGATAGCTTGTCTCAAACTTATCAGAAAAGGTTGATAAGTCCAGTCAGAAAAAATCAGACAAGCCTGTTCCATCCTCATTTCTCCACAAGGGAAAAACTGTCCAAATCCAGAAATCTGTTGATAAGTTTCCCAGTATTTTCCCAAAATAAAGTGTTCCTGAGTCTACAAAATATAAATTCACCATTGCCTCTCTGTTCCAAGAGTCAGAACCTGAAACTCAAGTTATACCTGTATATGAGCCATTAGAAGAATAGTATACTAGGTATTCCCCTCCTGACTTGAATGGCCTTGGCAAGATTCCCCCTATAGAAACATTCTTTGACCAGAGTCATAAAGAATGGAATATAGATAATCTGACATCAGCACAAATCAGACAAATGTTGGATCGCATGATTACAAAATATAAGCTGATGTGCATTAAAGGGAAATCATAGGTTGAAGCTTGTAAAACTTTGATCCCATGTTTTACTGGTACTCTGGCCAGATGGTGGGAACTAGAATCTTCTCCTGCTCTCATTGAGAAGATGGAGAAAGAAGTTGTGAAGGATGAAAATGGTGATATATAATTTCACCCAGATGGGAGACCAATAAACAATATGATTGGTTATTTGACAGCACTTATTCAAGAAATTTTTTGTGGAAATGAGCCTACCATTTCAGATAAGAATGAACTAATCTTGATGAATCTGAAATGTAGAAATATTAACCAGTATGAATATTTTCACAGAGATTGGATGCAAAGAATATTCCTAGTTAAAGATCCCAAGAATCTATTATGGAAACATATTTATCTTGCAGCATTACCATCCAAGCTTGTAGATATATTAAAACTGCAAGATGCTTTCCAGTTTCCTCTGGAAACTTATTTATGGGGTCAAGTATATTCTATTATTACTAGAGTTTTGATTACTCTTTGTACCGGCTCTAAAACGAATAAGTCTATTGACAAGTTGAACAGACTTCCTCGTACAAAATCTTGTTGCAATAAGTATGGGATTACTATTGATGATCCTTTGGTAGCATGAAGAAAGTCTAAAAATAAAGCAAAGAAGACCCAAAGGAGACATCAGCCCTATACATATCATCTGAGTACGAAAAAAATCTCAGAAATCATATCTCCTAAGCCAAGACGACAACCACCCAAGAGAACCACAAAGGGATACTCAAAATATATCCCTAAGACTCATTACTATGATCCATCAGATATTGATCCTCGCTCTTAGAAGGTTGAAAGAATGAAAGGAGTTGTTTTTTGGTTGTGTGGCAAAACAGGACATACATCAAATCTTTGTCCTAACGCCAAAGAATCTAGAAAAAATAGAGGTCGTAAATCCCAGCAGCAATTTAAAGGCCAAACCTCCACTAAATCTAAGTCAAAATGTGATAAGTGTGGTTCTGTTCTTCGTTCTATAGAAGACTGTCGCAGATTGGCTATTCAACAAGTAGAAGAACATTCTTCTTCTAATACTGATACTCAAAGCTCTTTTTCCTCTTTTGATGAAGAAATAAATGCTTACTGTCACTGTTATGATTCTAAAAATTGTAAATGTGCTTGTTCTACTTCTGAATTAGGGTTTTCCTCTGACAGTAATCTCGAAGAAGAATTTTCAGGCAAACTTAAAGTTCTCATGGCTCAAACAAATGAAGATGAAATGAAAGTATTTGCCCAAATATAAGCCATGGATGAATGTGATCTGAAGACTCGGTTGCTGGATACTTTCATGCAGAACAACTGCACTTCCTTCGAATCAGAACACTGACAATAGGCATTTATTTCTTCATCGGGGGAAGAAGAGGAACATGTAGTATCAGAATCAGAGATCTAACACATAACAAATATACAAATTCCTTAATTGGTGGGATTGTAGCTCCTCTGTCAAATGGACCAGTCTGGTTTGACTGTTATCCAAATTTCCCTGTCTATGATGAAACATTGGCTGATATTCTACAGCTTCAAATGCAAACTACAAGATTTCATATGAAGAGAAAGAGAAATAATATTGCCATACAGACACGGGGATGTTTCCGTCATACCAGTACTTTATATCCTGCAGTCCTCCATGCCCCAAGCAGAGATAGTAAAACCAGTGTGGTTGTCATGACTGATTCTAAGAATCAGAAGGTCGAACACCAAGAAATAAAGTGGGAATACCTTACCTTTCCTGAACATTGGACAGTTCCAAATCCAAGACCCATCTCTACTCGCAATATAACTTCTGCCAATATTTATGAAAACTAGTCTACGGCCACCCTGTCTTTTCCCCGTAGATCTACTATTGACAGAAGAAGGATCGAAGAAATGTGTAAAAAGTCACCTCTGTATATACCTCCAGATTGTGTAGATACTGCCTATTCATCTGTTGTTTCCTCCTGTAAACATATTGTATTATTTGAATTTGCTCAGTTACTCAATTTCCAGCCTCTCAGTGTTGAATGTCTGCAATGTAATAATTTAATCAATCTAAGCCAATTGGCATATATGGTATTACATCAGAACCATAACTCTAGGACTGGTGAAGATCTTGCATCCACCTCTGCCAGTCCCTGTCCTAATCCAAAGTGTTCTGATATTCCATTTCCTCATGAACATGAACATGTCCTTATGATGCATCTTGTTCCTACACTAGAAGATGAGGATCCTAGATTGACAGCCATGTTCAGTAATATGAGATCTCTAAAAGCTCCAAGACATGGCATTGGATATCTTGAATAAAAAAATCATCTAATCCCAGAATGCAGATTCCGAGATTTGCCAGCTAACACCAAGAAGCCCTTAGTAATGGAAATACAGAAGTTTTATACTTTGATGGATGGTTGTGAAAAACACAGAATCCTAGGTCCATGGATAAGGAAAATGCTTAACTGGGACATCTACACCCATCCAGAAGCTTATGCTTTTGGTTCCACCCATACTCTAGGAGGGAACAATGTCATTTATGCATGAGCCTAGGAACATGTGCGCTCGGAGGGAACAATATCATAAAGGGATATTGTAATTTTGTATGTGAATTGCAACCAATGGAGTGCATATTTAAAACCACTATTATGAAAATATTAATGTGTCGGTGTTAACTTCTACTTATGTCGACAAATGTTTTTTATTAATATTTTTTAAGAATAAAATGAAATCTTCTACTATGAATAAAATTAGTTACATTATTCATAGATTTTGTAAGCTTAATTTGTTACATAATGTCTTTGAAATCACTAAACAAAAAGTCTTTCAATGCTATAGGCTAGAGGTATGATCACAAATAAACTTATGTTTATGTTTAAAATTATAAAGAAAAACTACAAATCTATTTATTATATTTAAGTAGCTAGAGATCAGCTCATGGGAATAGCAGGGTCACAAAAGAAGAGACACAATCGTCTGAGCAATTGCCTACACAAAACAAAGGTCAAAGGAGAAAAAAAGAGGATCCCACCGTTAGGGGGAGAATTCACCAGGGCTGCTAATAGAGCCATTGACAAGAATGGATAAGAATATCTTCCCCAACATAGCAGAGCAACCCATTTTGGGGAGGGAGTCGACAGACTAGTTTTCTTCTTGATATACACAGGAAAACTTGATGCACTTGAACTAGAAAATCAGTTCTCTAACATTATGATTCATCCAATTCAATAATGTCAGGGGGGTAGAGGAAGTTTTCCCTTGAAACCAATTTATAACAGATTTACAGTCGCATGAAACCTCCATCTCTTCAATTTCCAGCCAGGAAGTGCATCATAGAGCTCCCCATACAGCAACCAACTCAGGGCGACTAAATTATTACTTGCTCTCGCACCCTTGTAGAAATTATATTGTAGACCTACCAACATCGAAATGATAACCCCATGACCACAATAACCATCGAAGGAGGTTCCATAAAAAAACACACTAGGAGAGAGCCATCAAATTCTCTATAAGAAACAATCCTCCTCCAAGGAGGACAAAACCAAGGCCCAATCTCCCCAAAGAAACCCACAACCTTCATGCAGCTGGATCGCGCATTAGGAACTACATGCTAAAATATGATGACAATCTTGCACAAACAAATTCCCTAGAACATATATAGGCGAAGTGCCATGTAAGGCTTGTTTTCTTCAATCCGGAGTTTAAAAGAAGCACTGATAGAGGAGAAATCGATCATGGTTGAGATTTGTAGAGACTTCAACACTCCTTTCCAGATGGTGGAAGCAAAGGGATAGCCAAGAAAGAGGTGAGTCACCTATTTTTTTTTGTATCTACATATGGAGAAAATCCCTGGTCCTTGGAAGCCCCTCCGCATGAGATTCTACCATGTTAGTATCAAGTTGTGAAAGGTAAGCCAAAAGAAACATTTCAGCTTTCGAGGGATGACCTAACTCCACTTGTTAGCCAACCCTCCGTCATGATGTATAGGACGAATATCCTTAGTGATGTAAGCATAGATTTATTTAACCATGATGCTACCATCAACCACCCTTACAACACAAGCAAGTTGATCGTCCTTAACGAAGGACAATACCAACATGGCCAAGCTTATGGTCTTCATTAATATAATTGCACAAATTTACTCCAAAAATGTTAAGTTACAACTTTATTTTTCCTGAAATAGTAATCAATATTTTTACAATATGTATGTAATATACAACCTAAGATGTTTTGGTATGATACTTATTTAATATAATATAAATTAATTAAGTAATTTTAAAATTTTAAATATACACATTTCACAATAAACTATATATATATATATATATATATATATATATATATAAGACTGGTGAAGCATGAGGGGAGCAGAGGACGTGATAGCCTCTCTCAAGGTTGGGCAGAACCATCAATTATTAGAAAGAAAAATAAATAGATAATTATTTCCATTTTCTATTACAGTTCTAGTGATAAAAAGAAGTGTGTAACTTAGTTTCACTGTTCTGTTAAATTATTTATCTTTGTTAGGATTGAATAGTAGAGAATTTCCAATTGTCTTAAAGTAGAAGATAGAGTCTGGAAGTTAAATTTAAATAACCAAAAGAAAACTGGAACAAGGTTATTTAGAAATTATAAATCATCATATGATATGCTGATGGAAATTACTATAAATTGCTACTAGTCTAAACTTTGTATAGAAGGATGACCCCATATGACACACATAGAGATCATGTGTTAAAACTAGTAATTTCTTTATTACATATGCTAGAACTATTGAGAATTCACTGTCAAGGTTTTGTAATCTAAACAAGAAACATATAATATGTACGTGCATGGGTGACAATATTATTTAAAAACATAGAATAATGAGGGTTGGAGGTTTAGAGCCAAGCCATGTGGAGACAGGGTAGGGGTCATGGTTCTCTGGCCATTGCTTCCTAAGGAACCGATGTAAACTATTATTAACAGAGAAGAAGCAAGTTGTAGGAATTTTCATTAATCAACAACCGTCGAAAGAAATATAAAATGAAAATTATGGACTGGTTCAGTAGAGCGAACTGAACCCACAATGAGCCCATAGGAATGGAAAGCATTGGACTAGTCAATACATATTCCCCCATGGTTAGCTTGATATTATGGCATTTTCCAGAGCAATTTATAGTTCCTCCATTTGCAACCATCACTTGACATTCTGGTGCTGGGTATAGGAAACAATTCAATTCCTTGGCTACCTTACAATGAATAAAATTATGGGTGCTACCTGAATCGATCAACACTATTACCTTTTTCTTCTTGATATGTCCTTCTATCTTGAGAGTTTGAGGAGTGGTAATTCCTGCCAATGCATTACACGATATGGTCAGACTCATTTCTTCCTCTTCTAGGGTTGGTTCCTGGTGTATATCCTCTTCTTGTTCATTTTCTTCTTCCTCTTCGCAATCTATGTAAAATAATTTCTTCTCAGCACACTTATGACCTTTAGTGTATTTGCTATCACAACTGTAGCAAAGCCCTTTTGCTGTTTTTTCTTCCAATTGTTGTGGTGTCAACCTTGTAGGTTGTGGAAATCTAGGCGTAGCAACACTTCCTTCTTTATAGAATTGAGTGGTAGGCTTCCTTGGCGCCATTATTTTACATTCAACTTTTCTTGCCAACCTGAATGCCTTCTCCAATGAATCTGGTTCCAAAACGCGAACTTCATGTTGGATATTATCTTTTAAAGTGCCTATGAAGAGATCGATCCTGTGTTCCTCTGGAATATCAGTTACCCTTATATTCAATTTTTGGAATTCCTCAATGTGCTGCCCCACTAAACCCTTTTGTTTGAGATTTATCAATTGGCTAAAGAAGGTGTTGCTCTTTGTATCCTCATAATGTGCTATCATTTATTCCGTAAAAATTGACCAAGTGACAATTTTTTTACGGGAGCAAAGCCATCGATACCATACAAATGTATTTTGTTCTAAATGTAAAGTTGCAATACATACCTTTTGTGTGTTTTGCACGTTATGGAGATCAAAATATTGCTCCATCTGTAGTATCCATGTTACAGGATCCTTTCCATCAAACTTCCTCATATCCATTTTTGGAATATGGTGGTTCTTCCCGCCAACATTAGAGTTTATGAAATCACGATTAACATTGATTTTGTTCTCATCATGAGGTTTTTCTACTATCTTTTCACCATTAGGAAACATTTCTTGTATCAACTTTGTCAAACCTTCGATGTCTATTTTTAGATCATTCTTCATGTTTTCCATCTTAGCTTCCATGCCAGCTTCCATGCCATCCATCTTAGCTTCCACGCCATCCATCTTAGCTTCCAATCCTTTCTTCAAAACTTCCATTTCATTTTTTGTTGCTCTTTGTGATAGTGAAATTTGTTGCACTTGCTCTTGTAATTTTGATAGATCATGTTGCAATTCTTCATCTTCATGAGTCATAGTAGAGCCTTCTGAAGGCTTAATGGGTGTTTAATTATTTTTACGGGGCATATTTTAGAACCCAATACTGATATCTATTCTACAATATGCCCTTGGAATCAATTCAAATTGATTCTTCAAACAAGACTTATGCAATTCGGAAAAAAATACACACCTTTTTCTTGCTTTTGAGGAGCTCGATTTTGAAATTGGATTATATTTGTGATTGCAGCACTTCAATATTTTATTTTCAATACCAACGTAGCCCTCTAAATTATCTTTCGAATGCCACAGGTCTGACCTGATTTGGATTCTCCAAGACAAAGTTGTGTCCAATCTCCCACAATGACCTAATTCTGGACTGGTTCAGTAGAGCGAACTTGTACGACTTGCCACGTGTCACTGTTTTGTCCTTTGTCTCTGAAATTGATAGCCCAGAAACTTCAGTCTGTGTACTTGCGACCAATTTTTACGGTACTTCAATCCAATGCCCAGAGAGAGAGTTATTGAAGTTTTCCCACGATCACCTCTTTGAGATGCAATTCTGGAGCCTGAAAAAGCACTACCTTCCACAGATCATATCTCCAAAAATATTGCGAACCAAGCTCTGAAATTTTTTGACGAATTTCCTCAAGATTTCAGCTTCGCACCATATGAATTTCAGATTCTGAACCTTCGTAGAAAAACATTTATAGTGAAAATTCCACGATGACCTTTTTAGGAGCTTGAAAATAGACCTAACTTCCACAGATGATATCTCCAAAAATATTGCGAACCAAGCTCTGAAATTTTTAGACAAGCTTCCTCAGGATTTCGGCTTCGCACCCTAAAAATTTCAGCTTCTGAAACTTCGTAGAAAAAAATTTATAGCGAAAATTCCACGATGACCTGTTTGGAGCAGCGAAACCCTAGAATCCAAAGCTCCGATACCAAATGTTGTGTAACTAGCTCCAAAATTAGAAGAAAAGAGATATAAAACGCCTTAGAAATGAGCCACTTTGAGGGGGGGCAACCTCCAATACATTACATAAATGAACAATTCTTGGATGATACAATTTACAAAACCTCCTTTCTATATGTAGGAGTCCATGGGGCCATAATGTAGTCCTAGTGGGCCACAATATAATTCTAGCCGACCTAACAATAATAATTTAAGGGCACAATAATAACAAAATGGGGGTTACAAGGGTACAATAATAACAATAAGGGGGTTACACTAACAACAGTAAGGTACTATACTAGTAATATAGGGACCTAACACGTTAAAAGTTGCGAGTAGCGAAGTGGAGTTTGCCGCGAATTGCGAAATCGAAATATCGTGAAAAGTGTTGAGTTGTGAATCGGCGAGGAGGTAAGTTAATTGAGTTACGAAGCATTAACCGCCGTGATGGGACACCATTTTTGTAGGCCCATAACCCACAGGGTTGTAGTATTGTGAACACGATGTCATGTATGCAGTACGGTGAAATGTTGTGATGCGATATCGTCTGGTGATACCATATGCGTTGCTCAGGTACCACAAAGCCTAGTTTAAATGTTTATTCCATGTAGAAGTTTGGGATTCTTTTCTTGTGATATTAGGTTGGACTGAAGGGAGCTTTCGCGTAATTAAGGTTCTTTGAGTTAAGTGAACCTATCCGAATATGTCAAATAGAGAACATGTACTCTATTACGAGTATTAAATCTTGGGAACATGCAGAAAATTTATGTTTCTGTGTATGTGGGTGTGAGCAACCTTTTGGCTACACCATTTGGTATCGGAGCGAATAAGTGAATTTTTTTTTTTAAATGAGGATTGCAGAGCTAAACTATGCAGAAGACATTTGGTAGTAGAACATAATAAGATTCTGCGTGAAATGGAATGATAATGCAAGAGTGATTGTGGAAGAAAGAGGAGATTAGTAAAGCAAATGTGCCTTGTAGAAAATTGACAGAGATATTGCAGAAAGAGGAGATCATATTTTAAATCTGACAAGTAATAGGAATACAGAGGTAAAGTATAGCAAAATATGGGAGTAAGTAATACTCTTAAGAAGAAATTTCAGAAGCATAAAGAAAGCACAGTGATGGTTGTTTTCTTGTGGAGAATAGAGATTCACTCGAATGTGAAGAGTGGATGGAGACTGCTTATGAAATCATGCAGGTATTGTTTTGTTTAACTCCGATTTGATTTTTGCATGTTAAAGAAAGATTGAAGATTGATAATTGCATCTAATGAAGTATCTCGGAAAAATAAGATCGCAACCTTAAGAAGCGGTGATGAAGGAAGCTAGTAAGAATTTCTGAGTGAAAGAAGAGTGTGGCCAGAACCTATTATTTCATTTGTGATTGAAATACAAGAGGAAACTTTTTTTCTCAAAAGTGTAGATGAGTTGAAGCCTAGAAGGAGAAGAGGAATTCTCAAAGAAAGTTCCAGAGAGGGGACTAGTGGCCAAGTACAAAGGAAAGCTTGGTGAGGTAAGTTGTAGCAGGGAGGATTTTCTATTACAGAGGCTTAAGTGCAACTCATAGTGAGTGAGGAACTCATAGAGATAGAGGAGAAGATTACTACTGATAGTCATAGCAGAGGTTTTGAGAGAGACCATATTAGAAGAAAAGTGAAGAAAGATTTCAAACCATATGGAATGGATGAAGAGTATGAGAGAGAAAAGGCTGAGATAAGAATGTAATTTAGTTTGTTGATAAATTTGTTCTAAAGGAGTAAATAAGACCAGATATTTGGTTACAAATTGAGAAAAAAAATGAATTGGAATAAGCTACAAGAGAAGAGAGAACAACAGGTGAATATGCAGGTAATAGAGGAGCTGAGGAAGCTTGACCAGATTATGGATGTTGAATTGAGGAAAAAGAAGCTCGAAGGAGTTGAGCTACAACAAGAAAAAGTTACTGGAGATGAACAAGTTTCTTTTGAACTTGAAGATGTAGCAGTGATTTTTGGAACATCAGTTGAGGCAATTGAGCCTTATGATTTTCAAATTAATAATCTGTGTATGTTTGCAGGTGATGTAAAAGAAGACAAAGAAGAGAGACAAAATTTGAGTTTTGAGACAGATAGATCTCATATGGAAGATCATACACAGTTAAGAGGATATATTGCTTTTCAGCATGTTGTAAGGACTGAAAACAGAGGGAGTTTGGCTCACGATGATGACCAAAAGCAAGAAGAAGTGGAGAAGGATATCAAGAGACCAAGTAAAGTGCTTGAGGAGGCTGATAAGAATACCATTGAAGATTTTTTGAGTCATGTAGAGGACTTAGAACAACAAGAGGAAGATTTGGTGACTGGATCATCAAATGAGACAATTGGGTCTTTAGATTTTGAGATTGATAATTTGATTGTGTTTGCAGGTGTTCAGAAGGTAATACATCTCTTGGAATTGTCTTGAATGAAGTTGATAATTTTCAAGCAAAGTACGATGATGACCATATTTCAGATGAATATTGAGTTGAGTTATTGCAGCAGAAGGATTTCATAAATTTCTTGCTTATTGAAGAAAGTATCTCCAAGGAAGTTGAGACCGTTATGTCTCATATGAAGGAAATTGTTATTGTTGAGGACATGGAAGAAATGGCTTATCTGATTCACCAAGAGAATACTATTGGACAAACATCTAAAATTGTCACAGAGATAGAGGATCAGAATTTTATTCTAATGAAGAATGGAGTAGTATCACCAAGAAATTGGACTTGTGACAAACAAGGAGATAGTGAGGATTGTATAGAATTTTTGGAATAATTTCCAAGTGAGATGACAAATTTGTGGCATGAGTTAAATATTTTGGAGAATAGACTAGCAAGTCAGAGAATGAATATTCTGAATGTGAAATTGAAATTGGGAAAAGGTGAGGCAGGCATGTCTCATGCTAAAGAGGAATTAGTACTAGAACTGAAGGAATCTGAATTGACTACTAGGATTAGTGGAGGAGTTGAAGAAAAATCACTCAGGGTTTTCAAGGAAGAAGAAGAAATATATGCTGGAATTGATGAAAAACATAGTAATGAAGTGTTTGAAAAGAATCAGGTAGAAAGTGAATTGCTGAACTGTGTGCTGGAAGCATCTAAGTATGATGTTTTTATCAAAGATATTGAACAAAGGTTGTTTGGAAATGAGATGAAAGTTTAGAAGAAACAAGAGGGTAAGGATGTAAGGGTGGTAGTAAGAATCCAACAACTTCAAGGAGAAGATAACAAACAACATAGGACCAGTTAGAAGATAAACTGGACATGGATATTGAAAGAATAAGAAGGTTGATGGTGAAGGTGTCTCAGAAGAAGACAACAACAAGTAAGAAAAGCAACGACAGCAACAAAAAGACAACAGAAGAATGGGAGAGCACAACTAGTGGGGCAATGCAGTATAAAGTATGGAGACCTGGAGAACAACAACAAACAAAAATAGAAGCAACCAAGGACATATTACAGAATGAAGTCTGGGATCCAAGAGAACAACTATTAAGGACACATGATCTGGAGATCATGATTATTTTCACCTGGGGAGTCTGATGCAGGAGCATCTGCTCTAAATCAAAAGTCCAAGTAGAAATCAGACCCTAGGGTCTTGACATTTGTCCAAGGAGGGACTATTGTAAAAGAGACATTGTAAAACTCATGTAAAAAGTACTTAATTTCTTAGTGAGCATTGATAGAGAATATTCTTAGTTGTTAGGTGTCAATGAGTGTTGAGTCAATGTAACAAATCCCCTTAAGAAATGGGATATTAGAGAGAATATTTGTTGTTTATGATAAGAAGATAGGAAAGTCATAAATTAGGATTTCCTTAGAATAGAAATCAGTTGCAAGTTTATAGGAGCTGAGTGAGGGCTGGATAAACTCCGAATTGCATTATAAATTTAATTGTAAGCTTCATAGGAGGAGAGGCCAAATTAAATAAAGAAGATCAGGCCTAGGGAGAGAGGAGAAGCCCGAGAGCATAAAGGGTTCTGCGTAGAGGAGAGAAGGCCATGAAACAACTTCAAGCCAAAGATAGAATGTAAACAGGTTTTCCTGTATTTGTACATTTGTTTTATTAATGATAAATTGAATTCATGTGTCTGTGTTATGAGCCAAGTGACCATAATGAGAAAATATGGTTTATGTGTAATAAACCATTAAAGAGTAAGTATTTCTAAGTGATAAGAACTTAATGGCTGGGTAGAATCTGTATGACTAGTCTGGGAGTTAATTAGCTGGGTGTGAAGTTGACGAGAATAATTAAGTGCAGATAAGATTTTTGTGCAGGCTTGAAAGAGAAACAAACCCAAATTATGGATTCAGAGAAGCAATACATAAGGGTGTTCTGTATTCGGGCTTGAGATAGTGTAATGGTTATATGAATAACCATAAGAACAAGCCAAGGAGATATTAGCACTTTCAAATAATGAACAAGCCATTAGGGGAACTTTGAGGTCTAAAATGGGCCTCCTAAGGAAATTATAAAATAATAGTGGAAATAATAAAATAATATTTGATTACATCATCAAATTTTAGAGGGAAAAAAAGAAAAAACTACTTTTTCAACTCGTATTTTCAACTTATCTCCCAAATATTTTACTCAAATTTTGAGCAGGAGTACTCGTTGGATGAAAAAATTAATTCCTCATCCAAGGAGTACCCATGTTGCATACATTTGATGGATCCTTCTACATGGAAAATGAGAAATACATGAAAAACGTGATTGCAATCATGTTTTTTCATGTATTTCTCATTTTTAGTGTAGTAGGGTCCATCAAAAGTATGCAACATGGGTACTCCTTGGATGATGAATTAAATTTTACATCCATTGAGTACTCCTACTCGAAATTTGAGTGAAAACTTTGGGAGATAAGTTGAAAAGGTAGTTTTATTATTTTATTATTTCTTAATATTTTTACCCTTTTACTTAAAAAATGGTGAATCATCCCCCATGGTTGTCATCATCTTCTTGAATCCTATTGGTTCTTATAAAATTTATTTTGGTTGTACATTTTTCTTAGGAGGCCCATTTTAGATCTCAAAATTCTCCTAATGTCAGGAAGAATAGCGAGTGGAGTAAACGGAGTTGCAGAGCGATGATAATAGAAAACATATGAAAAGACTAAGGCAGAAAAGTCTTTGAAATATTTCCAAAGGAAGGGAATGGACGGAGAAGATTAAAACCACAAATATCAGTTTCGAATATGAACAGCTAAGATTGAATTCGCATGTTAAATTGGGGAAATTGCGAAGTGGCCACGTGTCGGGGAGCAGCCAAGCGCACATCACAATTAGCGATCCTTTTAGTTATATATTAAGACTTTGGAGGTAAGTAAATTTGTTTGCGATGCGAAGCCGATCATCAAAGGCACATCGCACCTAGGCTAGATCAACGGTGGAGATTAAATCGCACCTAGAAAGATTTCACAAACCAGATATTTTAGTGTTCAATGTTAAGACATCATGCGGTAAGCTATTTTTAACGCAGTGAGATGCGATCGCATATCGCACAGGATAAGGAGTGTGTTTATTTGTAAACGTTAAAATTTGCGAGTAGCAAATTGGAGTTCGCTACAAATTGCAAAATCGCAATATTGTGAAAAGTGTTGAGTTGTGAATCGACGGGGAGGTAAGTTAATTGAGTTTTGAAGTGCTAACCATTGTGATGGGACAATGTTTGTGTGGGCCCATAACCCACAGGGTTGTAATATTGTGAACGGAATGCCGTGTATGCAATATGGTGAAATGTTGTGATGCGATATGGTCAGGTGATACTATATGTGCTTTTGAGGTACCACAAAGCTTGTTTTAAATGTTTATTTTGTGTAGAAGTTCGGGATTCTTTTCTTGTGATATCAGGTTGGACTGAAGGGAGATTTCACGTAATAAAGGTTCTTTGAGTCAAGTGAACCTATCTGAACATGTCAAATCGAGAATATATACTCTATTATGAGTATTAAACCTTAGGAACGGACAAACAGTTTAAGTTTCTACATATGTGGGTATGAGCGGCCTTTTGGCTACATCAAGACAAAAAGACCCATGTGTCTTCATCCTAAGCTAGACCTGTAATGAACAAAGAGAAAATAAAATGGAATAGGAAATAAAACCCTTAGAATAAAACATGAGAGAAAACATTAAACAAATCTGAAGGAAAAACCTGAGAAGGGTCTCGACAATTTACCTGCACAAGTCAGGCATGTAGTGATCGAGCTCACACTATTGGTTGGGAGTGAACAATGGACGAAGAAGCAATCAGAACGAAAAATGTTCACTGGAAGAGCAGAGGAAGACCGAATGTAAATACCTTTCCACGGGTTAACCACTAAGAATTAACCCCATAACCAACAATCTAAAAACAGTATGTTAGGAAGCTGAGCATACCTGGGTCATGAAGACTCTTAGCATATAACGCAACGGAAAATAATGACTGGTAATCTAATTACATAACTGAGAAAATCTCTGAGCCTCACGGCATAGCACGAAAAAAAATATTTATATAAAATAATGCAGTAAACGGATAGTAGAAACTATTCATGTAAAGTCATCAACTGATGCACGGTAACGGAGTTACCTCAAGTGCCAAGGCAGAGTTACATAGAGCTACCATAAGCGTTGATTCAGAGACATGTATAGCAAAAAAATTCCGAGACAAAGACGAATGATCCAGGGTTGTAGGGCATCGGGTGGGTAGTTATCCTAACCATCCTTGCTTACCCCATGTCTGTCTGATCTAGAGACTCGAAGATTAACGGTTGGCAAAGCACGATGTTTGGCATTGTTGGACAACTTCCACCCATCCACCATGATAGATAGCCGAACTCCAGAATTCGAGGTGGTCAGACATAAATAGCATTAACCAAAACCTCATGCGCAATAGTACTTGGCAACATGCATGACTATATAGAAGATGTTAGATTATCTAAATATAATAATGTAAAGTTAGGATAAAAATATTTAATAAATATTAGAGACACTTAGAAATAGAATATTGTTAGCAAAGATAGGACTCTAGAATTGAGTCGTACCTTAGGCTCTAAAATAGGAATAAAGTTAGTATATTGGCTAGAATATCATTTATTGTAAATGGACACTTGTTGTTTTTTCGAGTGATCCATAACTAAATTAAGTTATGAAATATATCTTATAAATAGGCTAGTCTCCTAATTGAAAATTTAGTAGAAGTTTACGTTTGTAAACTCCTGCAACTTTTTATGTAATTTCTTTTCCAATATCAATAAAATTACATGTCTGAGGACACTTCTGCCATTATTGTGGTATCAGAGCTTCCAGTAATGCAGATGACATGAAGGTGGAAATTTCAACTTTGCAGACTTTTGAAAATTCTGCTAAAAGATGAATTGGTATGCAATCTATTAAGTTTTATTTTAGGGAAAAGAAATTTAATTGTGATTTATTTCTCGATTTTTGAATCTAAATTTCATCTTGTTAAGATTCATTATTTCATCCTACATTGCATAAATTCAACCTGCGTACACCCTGCTCCTTTGCTCCTTTGTATACGCTGCCAATCTTCTCTGCCTTTGTTGGCAACGTAAGCCCAGGTTCTTGCATGGCACGAGGAGCTTTGACCAATTATAGAAGCTCCAATCAAGAATTTTTCCTCCACCTTCTGTAGAACTAATAATTGAAGAATATCCAGGTCCAAAAAAATAACAATGGCATTGGAAGAATTACATACATAATGGCTATTAGAATAGGCCACCAAATCTTGTATAAAGCACAAGTGAGGAATTGCAAAACGATCCCAGCCGAAACCATAATCGCCAAAAAAGCAAGCCTGCATGAATGCAAGCAATGTTGCACATATGTTGGAAAATCATCCATCTAAGTCTGCCACCACATATAAGAATTTCAATGTTGAACCAATGTATTTGCACCTGAAATCATTGTTGCCATTAAGTTATTCCTTCTCCTGTCCTCCTTACGTCAGACGGATGATGCCCTACTATCCAGTTAACCCAAACACACCCAAATTCCATTGTAAAGCTAGAAATTTCTGCTAGAGGCATCGATCCCACATTGACGGGTTGGTTAACTAGCGCTATTAAAAATGAATTTGCGTTTTTCTAAGGCACATTCACGTATTTATCGATCGTTACACATCTGACATTGAACTTTTCGCTTGTGCATTTTCCATGGGTCCCTAAATTTCTCATGCATATCTAATTTTCTTTGTGTTCGATAACCTCCGAGTCCCAATCATATGACCAGAGTGATAAGAGAGTCCATGTGGTTTCTAAACCGAACACGCTCTCCACTTTCATAAATGAGATTGAAAGGACATTTTGGTACACCTAGTGGTCAAATCTGAAATAAAATTTAGAGGATGACCAATGTGATCTAGATTCTCAACTCCTTTTCACAACTGGCAGTTAGTGGGAAGTCAAAAATTTGTGTCCAAGTGTCTGTTGCCTCCACTCCTTGCCCTGACTATTGAATACAGGTGGCTGCCCTTGGGTTCCATTAAGAATTCACCGTTTTACTGCATGGTGATAATGTATTGCTACAAACTATTCATTGTTTCACTGTTTTCTATTGCTGTTTCTCAAACTGTGTTGTTCAGAGGAGAAATCAGTTATTTTGTTGGGTTGCACATGTTCTCCTGGGAAGAACAGACATGAATTTTTTGGTAGTACAAGTTCTAGCAATATAAAAGACGAAGCTACAGTTGAAGGATATATGTTCCAACAAACTTCCACCCCCACAAATAACCTCAAAGGAGTTGTAAAGGGTGTCTTCCATAAAAGAACTGGCAAGCTATAGAAGTACCAAGAGTAAAACTGATAGTGCAATGACCAGGCACATATGATGCCAATGAAATTTCCCACAAACATGACAGTTGCGATATGTTCTCCTTCTAAAGTGCGAGACCTTGAATTTTCAAAGAAAACATTGGGCCATTGGAGCGATAAGGGATATATATTTCATGTAATTTTTTATTATTTTTTTTTTTTGAGGGACAAGGAGCATTGCAATATTTTGTAAAATTTGGAGTTATAAGGGAGACAATTGTATTTTTTTTGGAGCAATAAGGTGAAGTAGAACCATTTTTTTGGAGGAATAAGTAGAATTTTTTATTTTGAGAAATAAGGGTTATTATTTGTAATTCAAAGTATCTTTTACTTTGGAGGGGGTAGATTTTTTTTTAAGAAGAAATTTGTAAGGGCATTTCCAAGTGGTCAAATTTTGCAAAGATTTCATTGTAAACACTCAATGAGAAATTGACTAGAGCCAACTGCAAAACTTTTTTGAACGACTATACGAGTGTCAAGGCCAAGCCCCGATAGATCATTTTTTCTTTGCATTGAGTGTGTCTTTTTTCGGCATGGCGTGTTTCATGTGACAAATTTCTCATTTTCTTCTTGTGCTTGATTCTTCTGGTGCACTGCTTTAACACTATCATGTCAAAGCTAATTAATCTGATAAGCTAGATGGGGTGAAATCTTATAAGACATGGGAACGTCTAATTGAAAGCACTCTCATTTATAATGAATTGTGGCATGACATATGCGATGGCAACATTAAGCCTAATAAAACAATAGATGCAGCTTCACTTTCAAAATGGAAAGTAAAAAATGGAAAAGCATTAGCTCTTATAAAAGCTTCAGTTAATAATGAAATGTACATACATATTGAAAATTCCTCAGATGCATGGACTGCTTTACGTACATTCAAAGATCTCTTTGATACACAACCTGAATCAAAGAAGGTTGATCTTCAATTAAAATTTCTTCAACAGAAATTAACTGAAGGTGGTGATGTGCTTGAGTATATTTCACGACTTAAAAAAATCAAGAAAGAAATCATAAATGTTGGCTTTCAAGCTGCCGATGAAAGTTTCTTAACTACGATTTTAATTGCTGGATTGCCATCATCATATACACATTTTTTAGAAACTTTGCAAGACACTGGAAAGTTAGAGAATATAAAGTTTGATGAATTGAGTGACATGTTAACCCAAAATGATAAAAACTTTGGGAAGAAGAAACAGATTGGAGAATATTTCTTCTTCACAGAAGCCAGCTCAAGTAACTCCTTAACTAATAGTTCAAGAAACAGAGGAAGAGGAAATTTCAATCAAAATCAAGCAACCCAAGGTCGTGGTTGCAGTAAAAGTAGAGGAAACAATTTAAATAGAGGCTATGATTCAGGAAGGAGAAATTTTCAAGGAAGAGGCAACAATAAAAAGAGAGGATATCATCAAGGAAAAAGACAAAGTCCAGGAATAGGACAAACTCAAAACATAGGCCAAAGCAGAGGCCGAGGACAATATCAAAGCAGAGGACAGTCTCAAGGCAGAGGCAACGATTTCAATCAAATTGTTTGCAGGAGATGTAACAAAGTTGGCCATTATATGGAACTTTGTAGAACTTCTATTGAGAAAATTCCCAAGTTTCATCCAAACTCTACACATTTTTCAAATGATGAAGACGATCCTGATGGTTCCGAATATGTTTTCACCAACATAGAATCAACAGCTTTCTAGGTTTCAAGATTTCTCAGAAGTGATTATGAATATGCATGGATTATGGATATATGCGCAACTCAACACATGAATTTTCGACGAGATTTATTTTGGACTTTCAAAGAATGTCATCTAAATTCAATCTATCTTGTTGATAAAAAAAAACATACTCCTTCTGGCAAAGGCATAGTTAAAGTTTTTTTACCAGGCATTGGAGAAAGAATGATTTCAAATGTATGGTATGTCACAACATTCAAGAAAAATTTGTTATCTTTAGTCACGATTCAACAAGCAGGACATATGGTGATTATGGAAGATGGCTTAGTTAAAATTAACTCAGTCAAACAGAACATGAAAACAATAATGACAGGTTATGAAGATGGAAAACTGTTAAGGATGAAAGGGACATTTATTCCAAGAAATTCTAACTTTGCAGGAGCAACATGTATAGACATTTCACCGATTAGATTGTGGCATGTAAGATATGGCCATCTCAATTTCGAAACTCTCTCTCAGTTATAAAAAAAGGGAATGGTTAAGGGACTTCCAACATTCAAAAGGGGAAATGCAAAGTGTGAATCTTGCATTTTTGGAAAACAACATCGAGAGAATTTTTCTACAAGGTCATGGCATGCAAACAGGTATTTGCAGTTGGTTCACAGTGATATTTGTGGACCCTTCCCAACTTTACTCGGAGGTTGCAGGTATTTCTTACTCTTTGTTGATGATTTTAGCAAGTTGACTTGGGTATATTTTTTGAAGAAAAAGTCAAAAGAATTTGAAAAGTTCAAAAATTTTCGTCAGCTTATTAAAAATGGAGTAAAGGAGAAGATTAGCACTCTTAGAACTGACAATGGAAAAGAATTCACCTCAAATGAATTCAAAAAATATTTCATGGATAATGGCATAAAACTACATTTTACCAATGTCTACACTCTGCAGCAAAATGGAGTAGTAGAAAGAATGAATCGTACCTTGTTAGGAATGGCACGATCCATGCTAACTTTCAAAAAGTTAAGTCCTTTATATTGGGCTGAAGCAATTCATACTACTGTCTACTTGAGGAACATATCTCCCACTGCTTCTTTAGACAGAATCACACCTTATGAAGCATGGTTTGGCTTCAAACCTCGGGTAAAATAGCTCAGGGTTTTTGGATCAATCTGTTATGCCTTAGTTCCGAAGGAAAAACAAACTAAGCTTGATGCACAAAGCTTGAAGTGCACAATGATCGGGTATTCTGATGAGAAGAAAGGGTACCGACTTTTGTCGAATGGGAAATTTATTGTAAGCAGAGATGTGATTTTTGATGAAAATAAAAGCAAGAGTGCTGAAGAAGTTGAAAGCCTTCTTTAAAGGTTAGAAACAAAAAGTGATAAAAGAAATGAAAATTCACAAAGTCAACCAAATTCAAAAAATTGGTATGAACTTGAGTTTCCTTCATTTGAAAATGATTCATCTAGTCCATCAGCGCCATCAGGGTCTTCTAGCAGTTCATCCAACTCTCCTGGTAGCAACAGTTCTTTTGACAATGATTCTCTACCCCCGGAACCTGCGGTTGATCAAAAAACATTAGTTTATATCAACCCTCTTTACAATGATAGTGATTTTTCACAATCTAAACCCAGTGAACATCAATTGCCAAAATGGGTAGTTCAACTTTTGAAAGATGTAAGGCCTAATGAATAGAATAAAACAGGAACAAGGGGATCACAAAGAAACAAAGGAGCCTTGCTAGCAAATGCTTTTATTGAACCTTCTACATACCGAGAAGCAGTAAAACATAAATAATGGCAACAGGCTATGGTTGATGAATATCAGGCAATTCAAGACAATAACACTTAGAAAATTTTTGATTGTCCTCAGAATGTTAAACCCATCAGATGCAAATGGATTTACCGAATTAAGTACAAGAAAAATGGTGAAATTGACAAGTATAAAGCAAGACTTTTTGCTAAGGGTTTTGCGTAGTAGGAAGGGATAGATTATGAGGAAATGTTTTCTCCTACAGCTAAATGGAACACCATCCAACTTACACTTGCCTTAGCAGCTCAACAAGGATGGAAATTTCATCAAATGGATGTAAAAAGTGCTTTCGTCAACGGTGATTTACAGCAAGAAGTGTGCATGACACAACCACCAGGTTTTGAAATTGAAGGACAGGAACATAAAGTCTGCAAATTGATAAAGGCTTTATATGGGTTAAAACAAGCTCCCCGAGCTTGGTATTCTAAAATGGATGAATACATTCGGAAAGTTGGTTTTCAACGAAGTGAATATGATGATACCTTGTATGTACGCCAACAAGTTAAAAATCTGGTGATTCTGGTTATGTATGTAGATGATTTGATTATCACTAGAAACAATGATGATCACATTTCACAGGTGAAAAAGGATCTACATGCAGGTTTTAAGATGACAGATTTGGGACTACTTCACTACTATCTTGGATTTGAAGTATTCCAACGGGAGTTATCTTTAGTGCGACTTTTGAAGTTTCAGGTGCCGGAATGCGATGAAATTTTTTGAGGTAAAATCTTGGTTTTTGTTATTCAAACTAGTTTTTTTACTCTATATATGGATTTAGCACCCTCAAAAACCTCTAGGGCACTTAGATTGTGCAAAGTTAGCAATCAAACTTATCTTTTCAATAAATTCCTGTCGGAATTTAGAGAAATTACATCGTAAAAGCCTTCAAAAAGTCACACTAAAGACTACTGGATTCCAACATCCACATCATATCTTCATTTCACAGATTAAGTATGTAGCAAAAATTCTTCAGCAATTTGGAATGCAGGATTTCAAGCCTATTCTTACCCCTGTGGAACAAAACTTTAAAATTTCAAAATTTGAAGGGGGGGAAATGGTGGATAGCACTACTTATCGATAGTTGATTGGTAGCCTGATTTATCTGACAACTACTCGACCAGATATTTCTTATGTTGTCAGTATTATTTCCCTCTTTATGCAAGAACCACAAGAAAACCACTGGAATGCAGCTAAAAGAGTTCTTCGTTATATATGAGAAACAAAATATTTTGGTCTTCTTTACAAAAAGACTAAAAATTTTGTACTTGGTGGATTTTCAGATGCCGAATTTGCTGGCAGTATTGATGATAGGGCATCAACCTCAGGTTATTTAATGAACATGGGGTCAGCTGCAGTTTCTTGGAGTTGCAAGAAGCAAGCTAGAGTGGCCACTTCTTCAACAGAATCACAGTACATTTCAGCATGGGAAGTAGCATGTGAGATTGTTTGGTTGCGTAATTGTAAAGTGAAATCCATATAATTATATCAATGAGGATATTAAGTACAATGCTATAAATATATTAATCAGGATCCTAAAATTACAATGTTTATGATGTTTAACACAAATCATTAAGAACAATATGTAAATTATCATCTTTTGATCAGAAAATTATAATTATATATGTTATAACAATGATATGGTTAATATGTGCATAATTACAATAAAAAAAAGTATGGTAGTTGGTGGGTTGATTGCAAGCGTTATGGATAATATTTCTAATTTTGAGATTATCTCTTCAGTTCTAGGTGAAAATTATCCTTTAGACTTCTTCGAAGTCTCAGTAATCCAGTCCCAAACTACTCAAAAATAATGATGGAACTACTCTTCAAGAAATAATTGCAATTTCTTCTTGAATTTGATTTAGTGACGGATTTCAACCAATGTTAAAGCCTTTTCCATAAAAATATCACATCCAATTTCCATATTAAACCACATGCATGTTTTTATGTGATATTCATTGGATCAAAGATCTTGATGCAAAGGTCGTCAGATCAAATGAATTGATGGGCGGTCAACTTAAATCATTAAACCTAACTTATAAAATATCGAGTCGGTTTGAGATATTAAAGCTCCTGCAACTTAATTTGCAATAATCGTCGGATCGTAGATCAGATGGTTATGACTCCTGTTGGACTCTTATACACTATTTTTATCCAATTTCCATGTCTCCACTATTTTTAACATCACTGATGAACTATTCCTGAGTAATTCAAAAAAAAAAACTGATGGCTCAAATGAGTAGCAGAGTTCTGGATGTTGCAAGTAACAAATATTCCTATGATGGATTATGGAATTTCGATGGTTAAACAAATTCACTCGAATTGAAATAGAAGGAAATATTACGCATGTCTTTATTGCTGAAACAAAACCAATTTATAATATGCTTAAATATAAATTAAGACATAAAGAAATCAATTAAGTCAAAGCTCAAACTGGAACCAAAACAAACTTAGTAATATTTCGAAGGATAACTAGAACCCTCCGGGATTTGACATTCACACAGAGAGATGTCAATTTTTTCCAATCAAACTTTCAATAGCCAAAATCCTCATTCATTTTGTCCAAACTTACATAAATAGTCCATACAAATGTTTAGATCCGCTTCAAAAGGATCGAATTTGCCTAGTTTTAGATAAAATCACTTGGCATGATATTTTCCATAAAATATTCAACTAAAAAATAAATACATTGAACTAATTACAAAGCGATTCAAATTCCTATCTACTAAAACAGTAAATTTCCAGCTAAAGAAACCCACTCCTTTGCTTGTAAACTTTTTTTGTATTTTCAGAATAAAAATGAAGTCTTTTATCTCGAAGCCTCATGCTCCTACATCAAACTCCTGAGGAAAAAATTCTTCAAGGGCTCCTGTCCAAGACCTTCTCTACATAACTGCCCATTTTCTGTAGCATGGTATTTGTCATCCAAGTAGCTTATGCAACTGGTTGGTCTTTTCACTTGACCAAATATTGAAAATATTCTCGTCCTCTTGTCTTCTTAGACAATCTTTTGTCTAAAATATTCTCTGGCTGCAATGATTTTGTTGTGGGTAACTATTTCAGCCAATCAATCTCTTCTTTTCCTTCAACTATATAATTTGTCTCTCTGTCTTCATACCTGTACAAATCAGCAACATTGAAAATTGGAGATATTCCAATGTCAGGGGGTAATTCAATTTCATATGCATTTGCAGAAAATTTTCTCAATACCCTGCATGGTCCAATTTTCTTAAATTTCAACTTATTATATGCCCTTTTTGGAAATATTTCTTTCCTCAGGTGTGCTAGAACCAAATCTCCAACCTCAAAGTTAACTTCTCCCTTCTTCAAATTTTCTTTGCTTTTGTACTTTATGTTGATGTCCTGTAACTGTTGTTTTTCCTGGTCATGTATTGCTTGAATTTCTAAAGAAAAATCTTCTCCTTTAGCACTTCTCATTTCTTCTTTTCCCAAATTTCTTAGTTCATACACACCTCTTGGGTGCATTCCATAAACTATATGGAATGGACTCTGTCATGTACTCCTGTTGGGAGAGTCATTATAAGCATATTCAACCTATGCTGAAATTTGATCCCACTTTTTAAGATGTTCACCTACAAGGCTTCTCAAAATATTACCCAAGCTTTTATTCACCACCTCAGTCTGTCCATCAGTCTGAGGGTGATAAGCTAAGTTGAAACTCAGTTTAGTACCAAGATTTTTCCACAATTTCCTCCAAAAATGACCAACAAATCTAGTGTCCCTATCAGAGACAATGCTCTTAGGTAACCCGTGCAACCATACATTCTCTTTGAAAAACAAATTAGTAACATGAGTAGCATCACTGGTTTTATAACATGGAATAAAATGTGCCATTTTAGAAAATTTGTCAACTACAACATAAATTGCATCATTCCCTATCTGTGTTCTAGGTAAACCCAAAACAAAATCCATACTTACCATATCCCAAGGTCTATCTGGAATAGGTAATGGAACATACAAACCTATGTTTTGACTCCTTCCTTTTGCATATTGACAAATTTTACAATTTCGCACATACTTCTCTACTTCAGATTTCATCTTTGGCCAAAAATAAAAATGAATTAGTTGTTCATAAGTCTTGTCTGCACCAAAATGTCCACCAAGTCCACCACTATGTTTATCCTTAATTAATTTTTCTCTTATAGAACAATTTGGTATGCATAGCTGATTTCTTTTAAATAGCAAACCTTCTTGTAAGAAAAAGTCTAGCCACTTACTTCTGTCCAAAAAAACATGATTATTGCATGATTCAAATGCCTCTTTAAAATCCAAATCTGTCTTATACAATTCTTTAAGAAAATCAAAACCCAACACTTGAATTTGACTTTCTTGAACTCAAATGAATTTTCTACTTAAGGCATTTGCTACTTTGTTTGCTTGGCCATTTATATGTTTCGATACAAAATTGAAACTTTGAAGATATTCTACCCATTTTGCATGTTTATGATTCAGTTTTGGTTATTGCATAATGTACTGCAATGCATCATTGTCTGAATAAAGCACAAACTCTTTAGACATCAAGTAATATATCCACTTCTTTAATGATTGTACAACTGCATAAAATTCCTTGTCATAAGAAGAATATTTTCTTCTTATGTCATTTAGTTTTTCACTAAAATAAGCTACAGGTCTGTCTTCTTGACTTAACAAAACCCCAATAGCTTCCCCACTAAAAATCACATTTGACTTGAAAAGGTTTGTTAAAATCAGGCAAAACTAATTGGGATTTTCTGTTATCTTTTGTTTCAACAACTGAAAACTTTTCTCTTCTTCGTTAGTTCATCTAAATGGTTGTCTGTCCTTCTTTATAGTATCAATAATAGGAGCATTGATCTTACTAAAATTCCTTATGAATTTTCTATAAAAACTAGCAAGACCATGGAAACTTCTTACCTCAAAAACACTCTTAGGTGAAGGCCATTCTATGATTGCCTTTATCTTCTTTGGATCCATTTTCAATCCATCAGTAGAAATAACAAAGCCTAAATATATCAACTCTTCTTTCATGAATGAACACTTTTTTAAATTTACCAGCAAATTTTCCTGGTGCAACTTCCTTAAGACATAATTCAGATGTCTCATGTGTTCTTCTTTAGATTTTTTGTAAATTAATATATCATCTAGGTATACTATTACAAATTTACCAATAATTTCTTTCACTACTTCATTCATAAGCCTCATAAATGTACTTGGAGCATTTGATAATCCAAACAGAATTACCAGCCATTCATACAATCCTTCATTTGTTTTAAAAGTTGTCTTCCATTCATCTCCTTCCCTTATCCTAATTTGATGATAGCCACTCTTTAAATCCAATTTTGTAAAATATATTGCCCCACTTAAATAATCCATCAAATCTTCAATTCTAGGTAAAGGAAATCTATACCCGAATGTTATTTTTTTTATTGATCTTGAGTCAGTGCACATTCTCCAACCTCCATATTTTCTTGGACTCAACACTGTTGGTACTGCACAAGGACTCAAACTCTCTCTGATCAGTTATTTATCTAACAGTTCCTGCACCTCTTCCTGATTTCTTCATTTCTGTGGGAGTCATCCTGTATGTTGCTTTATTCAGAAAATTTTCTCCTGGAATCAAATCTATATGATGGTTGATATTTCTAATAGGTGGTAATTCATTAGGAAAATCATCTACAATTATATCATAGTAATTTTTCAACATCTCTTGAATTTCAATTAGTAAATTAGAAATTTTAGTGGAAGTAATTACTACCTTGGGTTTTCAAATTAATGCAAATTTTACCTCATCATCTTCAATCTACTGTAGATATTCTTTTCCACTCAGTAATAAAGCTTTCGGATCAGGTATTCTTTTTTATGCATCTTCTTCTTCTATAGGCAACAATGTATGATTGCCACCATCTTTACAAAACTTGTGTGTGTTATTTTTCCCATCATGCATAGCTCCTCTGTCATACTACCAAGGTCTACCAAGAAATATGTGACATACGTCCATAGGAATTGTTGATCATAATTCGTTTCCCATATAATTTCACAGGAAATCTGGCATAGAGTTCTCAAATTCCCCCTTTTAGACTTGGAAAGTCATTTTTGTATCAATCGTTGCCATTTCCCGCCTCTAAAATTTATTATAAATGGCTGAAATTTTCATATTTGAAATATTTAAGGTTTAGCCCTATTGGCCCTGGCCCCTCTGTTTTCTTACTCCGCGCGACCAAAGGCTGTAACCACGCGTTAGGCCGAAAGGCGCTTACCGAATTCATATCGGGGTGCGTTCTGGGCCATCTGATCAAACCATAGATCAACGTACCGCATCTCTTCTGCCTTGTGGTCCCCGCCCTGCCTCCACTATTTAAAAACTACCCGGTATTCATCGCAATGCCTTTCGGCGGTAGGCGGTAATTCCCGTTCGGTCAGCGATTCCACTCAGCGCTTGCCACGCATCCCTGTGTACGGCCTCGAAACTGATCTCCATCGTGCATTATTGTTCGACCCAAGACGCGCAGTGATATCGCTGTCAGCCGTCCGATCTGAAGGTCTCCATCTGACGATCATCATACCCCGAAGCTGCACGAACATTAACCCAAGCCAATAGCGCCCCTGGCCCACTGTCTATTGTCTCAGACGCTCTTCCAATCGTCGATCTCCTCCTGAGATCGGACGGTCAGGATTTGATTATCTTCGTCTTTGACCGGTTCCCACAGTCAGCACTCCACGTCATCCATTTCCCGCTGTCCCGATATCATGCCACCTATCTCTCAGTTTTTCTCCACGTGCATTCGGCCACCCCAAATCTATATTTGGTCAATTTATTCATTTATTATGTATTTTCACGATTATGTTCACATTTTTTCCCACGACCACTACACACTGTTACACTGCATTTCTTACCATTTTCCCACATTTATCCACCAGTCAACCGCTCAGAGACTGTCACACCATTACCCGTACTATGCCTGCATTCCCGTGCATTGGTTTTCCTAACATGTTTGTAGATTTTACAGGGTGCGAATGGAGGTAATCTGTCATTACTCATAGCCTCCATTACAGAAGCCGAGACCATGTCAAAGGACAATTTTTCAGAGGCAAAAATTATGGAGGAAAGCTTGGGAGGCTCTTGCGACAAGACTCCAATTTAAGAGGCAGGGTTCAGATTTGTCAAACCCTGTAGGGAAATTCAAGGCGCCGATTTTAGAGATGGAGATATTAATGGGGCAGATGAAGAATATCAGTGTTGAGCAGAAAATTAAAGGCAGGTAGCTGAAGATTTCGGGGGCCTTGTCCTAGCCTTTTGAAGAAAAGTACCAAATTGAAGATCCTGCACATCATTCGGAATATTTATACACAGAAAACAATGTCCTCAAGGTTTTATTTAAACAGAGTTTTCTTCCCAGGCAAGGATGGATATTTGTGTGATTTTACTGCCTTACCATGTCCCGGGAGAGATTTCTACCCAGTGCATTTATTTCAGTTAGCAAGCCACAGAGTACAAACATCACAGCACAGTCATTCAATGGTATGGGCGCAAATGTTTCCGCCATTTTGATTTAATTATGCAAATTAAATTTTCATCACCTACCTCTTTTACTATGTTTTTGGTTTCGCCTATAAAGACCGTGAAGAAATGCATTGTAAGGGTTCCAGATTTTATCAGAAAATTATGCAGTGAAAGGATTTTTGCATACATTTTGTAAAATTCTTGTATGAAGGCTTAGAGCCCATAGGGTCTCAGTAAGGAGGAGTTCTATCTGTCAAAGAGGATTCTGGTCTTTGGTATTTCATAGTCTTTAATCTTCTTTATTGTGTTATATTAATAGAACATGTCATTTCATCCATCTTTCTTGTATCATGTTTTGGAATGCAAGTGGCTCACTAATTTTTGGTATGGATTCATCCTAGTTGATGCCCATGCTCGGATCAATCAAGCGCTTTAAATATGGCTCGTGCATGATGTTCTGTTCCATTACTCAGCTATCCATCTTTCTTCTATATTAGTTGCTTTGGGAGGGTGATTTTAAAATGATATTATCATGTATGGATTCTTAGATTGGTAAGCCCATGCATGGTGGTATTGTATATCTGGGTACTAGCTTAATGTTAACTAGTATCTTCTTAACATTTCTTTCACTACATACACCTTCTGATAATTTATGTCTGTGAAGTATTTCTGAATCGGCCCGCTTTGCAGTAAACTGTCTCTGAATTGTCTGTTGCTTTTGTATTAGAATTATACATCTTGCCTCTGCAGTCTCTCTTTTCCTATGTCATTTTCTGAGGGTTTGGTCCCATTCTATTTCATTTCCCTGTTTACAGGAGATAGCAGGTGAGCTGAAGCTGACAAATTCAAACATAATATTATATTCTCCTTGCTATGCTAAGATGTCCTAGGCACTGGTCTATCACAACCCTAGGTTGTCTCTAGGAGCTACAACATCTCTCTGGCACCGTTGCCGGGGACAAATTTAAGAAAATCAGAATCCCTGGGCCTCGACAAAATCATATTCACTCTCTAAATAGGTAAGCACAGAGAGTCGAGAGTTTTAGATCCCTCACCTTGGCGACTCCACATTTGTTATTTGATAAATCTACTTGCAGTCCTGGCTCCTCGTAAGCCACACCTGAGGTCAGATTCGTCTAAGCCAAAGACACCTTCAGTGTCTAACCCCAACCAGATTATACATAGAAGAAATTGGAGGGAAAGGAAATCAGCCCATTCCGAAATTCCTGAAGTATCTATAGAAGAATTTCCATCCTGTTCCTCTCAAGATTCTCAGTTGCAAATTCTAGACTCCACTGTGGGAGATACCGATTATTATTATTCAGATAGTCCACCCCGAGAGGGTATCAGAAATAAAAACAGTCTTCATCCTACTCCTGAGGTTGAAGAGGTCAAGGAAGTAACCGAAGTATCTGCTGTTAATAGACCTTTGCTCCCCTCAACCCCTCAAGCTGCAGTTTAGTATATTCCTATTATTATTCACACTCCACTTCCACCACCTCCTCCTCCTCTGACTCATAAAAATATTTCACTACCTCCACCTCCTCCAATGGCTAATGTTCCGACCTTTTTGATGAATAAATATTCTCCCATGGCATTACTCCAAGTGCTGAATGATGTGCCCCAGGATTATCTGAAGGTCTTGCCTAGATTCAATGGAGAAAATGAAATCGATGCTCAGAAACATCTTGAGACTTTCTGCTCCTTTGCAGAGAACTTTAATGTTGAACATCTAGATGTGGTTTTAAGACTGTTTGTGCAATCTCTAGATGGTGAAGCTCGAAAATGGCTTAAGACATTGGCTGGCCATTCTATTACCACTTGGGATAACATGGAAGACACTTTCCTCAGGAAATGGGGAGAGAAGAAAGATCATGGAAATTCTCTCCTTGAGTTCAATACACTAAAGAAAATACATAATGAAGGAGTGTTAGAATTTATCAAGAGATTTAATAAATTGTATCTGAGTCTCCCTGCTGATATGAAACCCCATCAAAATGCTGCTAAATTTGTTTTTGTAGCAAGCCTGCTACTCTGGATGATGCTCAAGCAGATGCACTAGAGTTAGAAGCAAACTTTGCTTCCACTGGTAAATCAAAAGGAAAATCTGAGCAAGATACTAGGAGAAGGAGCAAAGAGGAGGTGTCTACTTCTATTCAAGAGAGGGACTCGGATAAAATGGAGGAAATGAGAAAATTGATTAAGAAAATGGTCAAGCTTGAATTGGAAGCCAAGATTTCAACCTTCAGAAATTTCCAGAATACTTCAAACGGGAGTTACAATCCTCAATATAGGAAGCCACCCTTGCAAATATTGCCAAGGGAAGCAAAGGACCAACAAGATCAAGTACCACACCCATTGTACCTGGAAGGTACAATAGATGATTCTACTGAGGACATTGCCTATAGATTGGAGGATGCAAATCTCGCCTTTTCAAATATTTATGGAGAATAATGCCCTTTGCAAGGGAATGATGAAGCTGGGTGCTCATTGCAAAAAGAAGAAAAGATCAGAGACGCAGAAGAAGCAGAATTTGATCATTATTGCAAACAATTTGATGATTTCATGCAAGCACATTTCAATAGAAGATATGATCTCAGATCTTCTAGGAAGAGGACTCGTACCGAAGAGCAAGAAGAACAATTAATCCAGAAGGAAGCACCTGCTCAGGAGGAATCAATGATGCAGAAAACTACAAACAAAGGTAAGCCATCTCTAAACAAATCTTTACAGTCTAATGATCAGATTCCTTCTTCTTCAAAAGTAGTCACTTCCCCTAATGCAAAACCTGTGTCAAAAGAAGTCAAGCCCCTAGTTGAAAATAAAGAATCAAAAGAGGTTGTGATAGAAAGGTCCCCTCCTGCTTTTAGTCTGCAAAAGGAACTTGAAAAGGTCAAGATCCCAGTTCCCTTGACTGAACTGTTGAAACAACCAGCATATCAATCTCAAGTCACCTCTTTCATGCTCCCTCCAGAAGTACCAGTCATCCCAGATAGTCTCAACCTTCAAGAAGAAATACCTATGGTAGTTTTTGGCCCGCATGTTGAGGAGGTAGATCCTTCTACTCCTCCCTTCTATGTGTCTCTAGTAATCTATGTCCTGCTATTACATAACTGTATGCTAGATTCTGGAGCTTCCCACAATCTTATGCCTTTGTCAGTCATGGAACAACTAGGTTTACAAATCACACGTCCATATAAAGAACTCTACTCATTTGATTCCAAAAGAGTTAAATGCTTAGGGATGATCAAGGATTTGGTAGTCAATTTGGCCCAAATCCCAACAAAAAGTGTGGTAATGGACATCGTGGTAGTTGACATTCCGGCTCGCTTTGGTATGTTGCTGTTAAGGTCCTAGGGAACAAAAATCGGTGGATCACTGAAGATGGATCTAACATATGCCACAATCCCAGTTTTTGGTGGCCAAGAGAGGAGATTATACAGAGAGACTAGATTTGTCAAGATGGTGACTAAGGCTGACAATTCTGTAAATTCACCAGTCTACAGTAAGGAAGGAGATTTTTCATGCTTGATGCTGGAAGAAGATCAGGATTATGCCCATGAACCATCCTTCTATTAGATCAAGACTGAGCAACCTTCAGAGGGTCATGAAGCAGGAATTTGGACACTCCATTTTGATGGAGCAAATTCAAGAGAAGGAAATGGAGCTGGAGTGCTATTAATTTCTCCTACAGGAAGATGGGTCCCTCTGTCTTTCAAATTAGAATATGAAGCCACCAATAATGTGGTTGAATATGAAGAACTTCTATTGGGATTATAGAAAGCCAGGAATATGGGTATACAAAGTTTAAAAGTTCTGGGAGACTCAGAACTGGTGGTTAGGAAAGTCAGGAATCAGTGTCAGACCAAGCATCCTAGGCTAAGGGCTTATAGGAATGAAGTTTGGGACATGGTAGAGAATTTATTCTTGGCATTCAATATCCATTTCATGCCCCGAGAACATAATAGGATGGTTGATTCCCTTGATGTGGCTGCTAGTACATTTCGACCACCTCGGAACCCTCTTTTAAGATATGAAGTCGAGGTGCGTTATCGGCCTTCAATCCCAGACAATATCAAACACTGGCAGGTATTTGAAGATGAATAACGGATGAAGAGATTCCTGGAAACAGTGGAAGAATTCTCCAATATGGAGATTGATGATGAAGAAGAGGTAGAATCTGAAGATATTTCAAAAAGAAATTGGGAAGAGAAAGTGGCAGGAAATAAAGTGTTGCAGTTAAAGGGAAACATAATAACTAAAGGACTGGTGCCTTTAGAAATATTATTTGACATGAATGATGTCCCATTGCAGCCAGGAAAAGTGGTAGAGGAAAATCAGGTAGAAGACCTGAATCTTGGTACTGAGGTGGATCCCAAAATTGTCAAATTGTCCAAGAAGATCCCTGGAGAATATAGAAAGATATATCAGAAATTATTCCAGTCTTTTAGAGATGTGTTTGCATGGTCCTATCAGGACTTGAAAAATTTTGATATCAGTATTATGCAACACAAAATTCCATTGAAAACAGATGCAAAACCCCATAAGCAGAAACTCAGACAAATAAATCCCTTACTGCTGCCTTCTATTGAGAAGGAAATTAAGAAGCTGTTAAAAGCCAAAATAATTGTGCCACTGAGGTACTTTGAATGGGTGGAAAACGTTGTCCCTGCACGAAAGAAGAATGGAGAAATAAGGTTGTGTGTGGATTTCAGACATTTAAACAGAGCATCCTTAAAGGATAATTACCCACTGCCTAAAATGGATCACATTCTATAGAAGGTGGTTGGAGCTTCCAGGATGTCAATGATGGATGGATTATCTGGTTATAACCAGGTGGATGTACTTCCAGAGGATCAAAAGAAGACCGCTTTCACCACACCCTGGGGTACATTTATGTATGCCAGAATGCCTTTTGGATTGATTAATGCAGGGGCCACTTTTCAGAGGGCAATGGATATTGCTTTTGTTGGGGAGCAAGACAAGTTCTTGGTAGTATACCTCAATGATATCATAGTATTTTCCAAGAACGATACTGAGCACATTAAACATCTGCGAAAAACTTTTGAGAAATGCAGAAGGTATGGTCTCTCTCTGAATCCTCAAAAGTCTTTATTTGCATTAGAAGAGGGAAAGCTTTTGGGACACATCATGACTAAATATGGGGTGAAGATAGATCCTACGAGGGTAGAGGTTATAAATGGTATCTCTTTCCCCAGAAATAAAAAAGGAGTACAAGTATTCCTAGGGTGCATAAATTTCTTGAGAAGGTTTATCCCTAACTATGCTGAGATAGTTAGGCATATAACAGATATGCTGAAGAAGAATAATGAGGTAAAGTGGCCACAAGAATCATGGGAGGCATTTACCAGGATAAAGAATGATTTTTCAGAAGCCCCTATGTTGGCTAGACCAGATTATGATAAACCTTTCATGATTTTCTCTTTTGCATCACCTCATACAATAGCAGGAGTTTTGTTGCAGAAAAATGAGGAAGGGTATGAGCAACCTATTGCCTTTTTCAGTTGGGTGCTTCGTGATGCAGAATTAAAGTATGAAATATTGGAAAAGAAAGCATACGCCCTAGTGAAATCCCTTAAAGCATTCCGTGTATATATCTTAAAATCCCACATCACTGCATTTGTGCCTGCACCTACTGTAAAAGATATCCTTATTCAGGGGGATAGTGAAGGAAAAAGAGGGAGGTGGATTGCTAAAATACAGGAATATGACCTGGATATCCGCCCTACTAAGCTAATTGAAGGACAAGGGCTTGCCAAAATGTTATCAGAATCAAAATATCAAGCCATGGGCATAAATTTTTCCATTATAGCAGACAAGGAATCTGAGGAGAAAGAAGAACGACATGGAATTGGAGTAGCTACTCCAGAGACACATCTAAAGTACCTCACCAGGACATGGTACAAAGAGATAGTAGAATATCTGCTTACACTCAGTTGCCCTCCAAGTTGTGACAAAACTAAATACAGAGCGCTGAGATTGAAATCACAGAAGTATATAGTTGCCAATGGCCGACTATACTGGCGAGATCCCTCAGGCATCTTACTCCTGTGTCTCACAGAGAATGAAGTCGAGAATATTATAGCAGAAGTCCATGAAGGGATCTGTGGAGGTCATTACAACTGGAGGGCCACAACTCATAAAATTCTGAAAGCTAGCTTCTATTGGCCAAAGCTTTTGGGGGATGTTTTTTCCAGGGTAAGAGCATGTGATAAATGCCAAAAATTTGCTGAGAGACATAAATCTGCACCGTTTCCCCTGATTCCAATGCACGTAGATGAACCATTCAAACAATGGGGTATTTATTTTATATGTGAGATACATCCCCCATCAAGTGGACAGCATAAATGGATATTAACAACCACTGATTATTTCACTAAATGGGTGGAAGCCATACCTGCAAGGAATGCTACATATACTGTGATCATAAAGTTCATGGAGGAGAACATCATATCCAGGTTTGGCTGCCCTGCTAGGGTAGTGACTGATAATGCACAGGCCTATCTTCCAGCAATATAATATCATAATCAATCACTCTACAGCTTACTATCCACAAGGAAATGGCTTGGTAGATTCTTCAAACAAAACTCTGGTGAGGGCCTTGAAGAAGACTATTAATGAAAATTAGAAGAATTGGGATTCTTAATTAAAGTTTGCTTTATGGGCTAATAGAATTACCAGCAAAAGAGCAACTGGGAAATCCCCTTATGAATTGGTATATGTACGAGCAACAGTTTTTCGTGTACAGCTGGCTTTACCAGTGGCCCGCTTCATGCAAGAAAGCCAGGAGGAACCTAATGATATGATCAGGAGAATCAATCAATGGGTGGAATTAGAAGAAACACGGGGCCAAGTGAATCAGAGGTTAATAGAATATCAAGAGAAAATGAAACACATTTTTTATCAGCACGCAAAAGACAGGAAGCTGTAGATTGGTGATTTGGTGCTCAGGTGGGATATCCGGAGAGCTGAGAAGGGAAAACATGGTAAATTTGACCCCCTCTGGTTTGGTCCTTTCAAAATTGTGGAACAAGGGGGCAATAATACTTTCAGGTTGGAAAATTTATAGGGTGACTTGCTGGATGCCCCTGTAAATGGTCAATTTCTTAAACCCTACTTTCGGTTCTGATTCAGGTCGAGGAAGCCTGATGTATTATATTGTATGATAGTTTCCTTTTTGTTTTGTTTGAATAATGTTAGTGTTATGATGAATTATAAAGTGAAAAATGGAGGTGCTGGAGAGCAGAGTCTGCATACATGATGATCAGAGGGTTTGCAAGTTCTCGACACGTCCAGGGATGAACGTGTCGTCCCCAGATGGAGCCGATGTTGATCATAATCCGTTTCCCATAGAATGTCACAGGCAATCTAGCATAGAGTTCTCAAATTCCCCCTTTCAGACTTGGAAAATCATTTTTGTATGTATCGTTGCCATTTCCCGCCTCTAAAATTTATTATAAATGGTTGTAAATTTCATATTTGAAATATTTAAGGTTTAGCCCTATCGGCCCTAGCCCCTCTGTTTTCTTACTCCACACGACCAAAGGCTGTAACCACGCGTCAAGACGAAAGGCGCTTACCAAATGCATATCGGGCGCGTTCTGGGCCGTCCGATCAAACCATAGATCAACGTACCGCATCTCTCCTGCCTTGTGGTCCTCGCCCTGTGTCCATTGTTTAAAAACTGCTCAGTATTCATCGCACCGCCTTTTGGTGGTAGGCAGTAATTCCCGTTCGGCCAGGGATTCCACTCAGCGCTCGCCACGCGTCCCAGCATACAGCCTCGGAACCGCTCTCCATCGCGCATTATTTTTCAACCCAGGACACACAACGATATCGCTATCATCCATCCGATCTGAATGTCTCCATCTGACAATCGTCATACCCCGAAGCTGCACGAACATTAACCCAAGCCAATAGCGACCCTGGCCCACTGTCTATTGTCTCCGGCGCTCTTCCAATCGTTGATCTCCTCCTGAGATCGGACGGTCAAGATTTGATTATCTCTGTCTTTCACCGGTTCCCACAGTCAGCACTCCACGTCATCCATTTCCCGTTGTCCCAATATCGTGCCACCTGTCTCTCAGTTTTTCTCCACGTGCATTCGGCCACCCCAGATCTATATTTGGTCCATTTCTTCATTTATTACGTATTTTCATGATTATGTTCGCATTTTTTCCCACGACCACTCCACACTGTTACACTACATTTCTTACCATTGTCCCACATTTCTCCACCAGTCAACCACTCAAAGACTGTCACACCATTACCCCTACTGTGCCTGCATTCCCGTTCATTTGTTTTCCTAACATGTTTGCGGATTTTACAGGGTGCGAATGGAGGTAATCTGCCATTACTCACAGCCTCCATTACAGAAGCCGAGACCGCGTCAAAGGACAATTTTTCAGAGGAAAAACTTATGGAGGAAAGCTTGGGAGGCTGCTGCGACAAGAATCCAATTTAAGAGGCAGGGTTCAGATTTGTCAAACCCTGCAGGGACTTTCAAGGTGTCGATTTCAGAGATGGAGATATTAATGGGACAGATGAAGAATATCAGTGTTCAGCAGAGAATTAAAGGCATGTAGCTGAATATTTCGGGGGCCTTGTCCTAGCCTTTTGAAGCAGAGTACCAAATTGAAGATCCTGCACATCATTTGAAATATTTATACACAGAAAACAATGTCCTCAAGGTTTTATTTCAACAGAATTTTCTTCCCAGGCAAGGACGAATATTTGTGTGATTTTACTGCCTTTTCGTGTCTCGTGAGAGATTTCTACCCAGTGCATTTATTTTAGTTAGCAGGCCACAGAGTACAAACAGCATAGCACAGTCATTCAGCAGTATGGGCGCAAATGTTTCCACCATTTTGATTTAATTATGCAAATTAAATGTTCATCACCTACCTCTTTTACTATGTTTTTAGTTTCGCTTATAAAGACCATGAAGAAACGCATTGTAAGGGTTCCAAATTTTATCAGAAAATTATGCAGTGAAAGGCTTTTTGCATACATTTTGTAAAATTATTATATGAAGGCTCAGAGCCCATAGGGTCTCAGTGAGGAGGAGTTCTATTTGTCAAAGAGGATTCTGGTCTTTGGTATTTCAGAGTGTGTAATCTTCTTTATTGTGTTATATTAATATAACATGTCATTTCATCCATCTTTCTTGTATCATGTTTTGGAATGCGAGTGGCTCACTGATTTTTGGTATGGATTCATCCTAGTTGATGCCCATGCTCGGATCAATCATGCGCTTTAAATATGGCTCATGCATGATATTCTGTTCAATTACTCAGCTATCCATCTTTCTACTATATTAGTTTCTTTGGGAGGGTGCTTTTAAGATGCTATTATCATGTATGGATTCTTAGATTGGTAAGCCTATGCATGGTGGTATTGTATATCTGGGTACTAGCTCAATGTTAACTAGTATCTTCTTAACATTTCTTTCACTACATACACCTTCTGATAATTTATGTCTATGAAGTATTTGTGAATCGACCCCCTTTGCAGTAAACTGTCTCTGAATTGTCTGTTGCTTTTGTATTAGAATTCTACATCTTGCCTCTGCAGTCTCTCTTTTCCTATGTCAGTTTCTGAGGGTTTGGTCCCATTCTATTTCATTTCCCTGTTTACAGGAGATAGCATGTGAGCTGAAGCTAACAACTTCAAACATCATATTATATGCTCCTTGCTATGCTAAGATGTCCTAGGCAGTGGTCTATCACAACTCTAGGTTGTCTCTAGGAGCTACAACAGGCATCACATCACACATAATTTTGTCTTTGTAGCTACCCAACTGGAATTCCACTTCACACTATTCATTCACTAACAGTTGATGTCCTTTCTAAAGCCATGACACCTTGTAGGGTGTTGGATGTTTCTTTGTCTTCAATTTCAATTTCTCCACCACCTCTGTAGAGACCAAATTATCAGTGCTGCCACTATCAATTACCATTTGACAACATTTTCCTTGAACTTTGCACACACTTCTAAACAGATTTTTTCTCGGTGCTATTTCAACAACTTCCTTTGTTGGTTTTAATAAAACTTTGTTAACTACCAAATATTATCCTTTCTTTGGTATATTCTCTTCTTCTGGCACTTTTGTTGCTTCTTCTTCATTCTGAGAAAAAATTACATTTCTCTAATTTGTCCCCACATTCTTTGGACATTCATAAGCTCTATGTCCAAGCTTATTACATCTATAACATTTTAGTTCTCTTCCTCTACCTCTGGCTCCTCTTCCTCTGGAAAAAATCCTTCTGCCACTTGCATCACATTCTGTGGGTGTATGCTGACTTAGGCTATTGCTAGCTCCTTCTCTAGGTGCTATAGATCTTCCTCTACCATCTTGACTTCCTCTTCCTCGGAAAGTACCTCTGCCTCTGGTAGAATGCTTCCTTATGAGTTTTTCTTCAGCCTTCAAGGCCATCTGATAAGCCTCTTACACTGTTTTAGGAGACAAAAAATTTATCTCATCTTCTATCTCAATTCTGAGACCATTTATATATCTTGCAATCTTCTCTGTTGTATCTTGAATTTGTCCTGCTCTTATGCTCACTTTGTAAAATTGCTTTGTATATTCTTTGACTATCATTGACCTCTGTCTAAGATTCTGCGTCTGTCTAAATAATGAAAGTTGATAATCACTTGGCAAAAACTTACCTCTCAACTTTTCCACCATCCTGTTCCAATTCTTTATTGGTTGCTTACCAAGTCTCCTTCTTTCAGCCTGCACTCCATCCCACCAAAGTGTTGCATGTCCCTTCAATTTTGTGACAGCAAATTTCACCCTTTTACCTTCTTCCATTTATTCATAATCAAAGAACTTAACCATGTAACTAACCCAATCTATCAACTCCTCTGGGTTTAAACCTCCTATAAAAACTGAAACTTCAAGTCTGGTTTAGATGTGGATCCCAACATTGATTTTAAAAAATCTCATTTCATGAGTAACTTCTCCCTCTTCTGCAGATTCAACATCAGGCTCACTGACATCTCCATCATCTGCATCTCTTTGATTTCCCATTTCCATTACTTCTAATCTAGCTTGCATCTCTTGGATAACTTCCAATACTTCAGCATTTGCAACTGGTCTTCCTCTTCTTCGAACAACACCACCTCCTCTTCCAACTCTTTAAGCCATGTTGGATTTCTTTTCCTAATCTTTGAGATCTTGCTTAGTGTCTAAAGGCTACTCTGATACCACAAATGGTGGGATGATTGCAGGCGTTATGGATAATCTTTCTAATTTTGAGATTATCTCTTCAGTTCCAGGTGAAAATACTCCTTTAGACTTCTTCGAAGTCTGAGTCATCCAGTCCCAAACTAATCAAAAACAATGAGGGAACTACTCTTCAAGAAATAATCACAATTTCTTCTTGAATTTGATTTGGTGATGGATTTCAACCAATGTTAAAACCTTTTCCATAAAGTTATCACATCCAATTTCCATATTAAACCACATGCATGTTTTGATGCGATATTCGTCAGATTAAGGATCTTGATACGAAGAACATCAAATCAAATGAATTGTTGGGCGGTAAACATAATAATTAAACCTGACTTATAAATATCGTGTCCATTTTGATATTAAAGCTCTTGCAGCTTAATTTGCGATAATTTTCAAATCGCAGATCGGACATTTATGACTCTTATTGGACTCTTATACACTACTGCTATCCAATTTCCATGTATCCGCCAGTTTTAACATCACTGATGAACTATTCCTGAGTTAAAAAAAAAAAAAAAAAAAACTGGTGGCTCAAACAAGTAGCAGAGTTCTGGATGTTACAAGTAACAAATCTACCTGTGATGACTTATGGAATTTCGATGGTTAAACAAATTCACTCGAATTGCAATATAAGGAAATCTTATGCATGTATTTATTGTAGAAACAAAACCAATTTATAATATGCTTAAATATAAATTAACACATAAAGAAATCAATTAAGGCAGAGCTCAAACTGGAACCAAAACAAATTCAGTAATATTTCAAAGGATAAATAGAACCCTCTGAGATTTGATATTCACACACAGAGATATCAAGTTTTTCCAATTAAAATTTTGAGCCAAAATCCTCATTCACGTTGTCAAAACTTACATAAATATTTCATACGAACATTGAGATCCACTTCAAAATGATCAAATTTGCCTAGTTTTAGATAAAAACACTTGGCATGATATTTTCCCTAAAATCCTCAACTAAAAACTAAATACATTGAACTAATTAAAAAACAGTTCAAATTCATATCTACTAAAACAATAAATTGCCAGCTAAAAAAGCCCACTCCTTTGCTTGTAAACCTTTTTTGTATTTTTGAAATAAAAATGAAGTCTTTTATCTCGAAGCCTCATGCTTTTGCATCAATAATAATGAGAATACAAAGTTATTTTTATTTATTTATTATGATATGTGTATTAATATGTAACAATAAAGCTATTCTTATAAATAAAAACACACTAATAAATAAAAATATAAAAAGAGTGGAAGACAATTCAAAAGAAATAAGGAATGAGAACATTGAGAAGTTAGAACTCTTTCATCTCCTTTTTTTTCCCTCAAAAGCAATAAAGAATGAGAACGTTGAAAAGTTAGAACTCTTTCATCTCTTTTTTGTTCCCTCTCCATAAGGAATCAAGTGATATTATTATTAATTTTTATGTTTTTATTTTTTTATTTTAAAGTGGAATAACCTTATGTATTATCTTTTTAGTATTCTCTCTTCATAAGGAGTTTGTGCTATTATTATTAATTCTTATGTTTTGATTTTTTTACTCTCAAGTGGAATAACAATATGTGTTATGTTTTAATTATATTTTTCTGAAAGAGTTGGGTGTATTTATTTTTATTCATAATGTCTCTTTTTTAAAGTGTAAACTAAAATTTATAAATAGATTAATTAAAATAAGAAAAATGAGTTACATTTGTTAAGTTAAAATTTTTAATATTATTAAAAGAAAGTTTAAAAAAAATAAATTTGAATAATTAAAAATTTCATAATCAAAATTAAAATGTTGCACTAAATGATAAAGATATTTGGTTTATGAAAACACAATCATATTATTTAAATGATTCTAAATAGAGTAAGAATATGGATAATTTGATTTAAATGATTCTAAATAAAATAAGAATATCGAAATTTTTGTAAAATTATTTGATCTATAATTAGTTATATTTTGAATGTTTTTAAACAAAATAAAATAAAAATATTAATTATTTTTTTAAATAAAATAAGAATTAATCATTTTCTTTTTATAAAATATGTTTGAGAAAATTTATATAGTTATCATTTTATTATAATTTAATATATTAAGATAAAAATTAAATATTTAAATGATTTTGTTATACATATTTATATAACTAAATTGTTAAACACACACATGGTAAACAAGCAAGTAAATACACAAGGATAAGGATAAGCGTGAGTTCTTTAATTATTCACGATAGATGTACATTTATATTACATTGGTGTGACTCTTGGATTCCACATTCCAAGGTCATTTGGACTCTTTTTGTCCATTCAGCTTCCACACCTACCCATACAGGATTAGGTGTCCAACATTCCCCCCCTTAATCCGAAGGGGTATGTGTGAGTCCAAGAAGAGAGTTGTAATACAAATCTGCAAAGTATGCATGGCAACACTTGGGCTAAATCAACTCTCTGACATGTTGGCATAAAGAGGTGGTTTAAGGATGACCACCAACACTGGAACGCTTAGTGAAGTTCTTGGAACTCTTCCAAATTTGACAAGAAGTTGAGGGTTTCTGCTAGAGGAAGTGTTCCTCATATTTGAAGAGGGAGACCTTCAACCTATAAGAAGGGAGGTCTACAACCTGTGATGGTTTAAGGATGACCACCAAAACTGGAATGCTTAATGCATTTCCTGGAACTCTTCCAAAGCTGGCAAGAAGTTGAAGTCTTATGCTAGAGGAAGTGCTCTGAATTATTTGAAGAGGAAGAATATCAACCTCGCATAGATGGTTTAAGGTTGTCCACCAACCAAGGCATGCTCATGGGAATCTATGTCTCTGGCTACAACTCCGAATATGGAATGACAAGTTGTGGCTCAGGCTTGCTTGAAGTGTTGTGTCTTTGGCTACAAATCTGAATCTAGAAAGAGAGATTGTGGTTGAGGCTTGCCTGAACTGTTATGTCTCTGGCTACAAATCTAAATCTGGAATGAGAGATTGTGGCTCAAGCTCACTTTATGTGGCTTTGAAGCTTGTATATGACCACCATTTTCCCCCGTGTCAGGTACAAGGTGAGACGATGGCGAAAACTCAACTACAATATTGTTCAATATTCGAGAACAAGTTATGACATGTGACTTAAACGTCTTCTTGGCTGTTGATGCCCATTGCCAAGAAGCGATCCATCCAAGATGAATATTTTTTCTTGCAAAAGGCTTGTTTTTGAAGCATTTGTTTGAAGAATGAGTGTGCAGGCAACAGTGCTTGCATGGATGAATATCGAAACAATGATCTTTCATATGGCCAACTCGATCACAATTTTGGCATTTTAAAATTTGGTGTTGCTGCTGTGGAAGAGGATCAGGATCTAGAATAGTTGAATGTGAATTTTCATGAAGAAATATAGCACTCTGAAATTGAATGGGCTTGGAGTAGTTCGGAATATGAAAGGACAATTCCTTGTCATATCCAAGACCAGTTCTGTGCTTGTTATGGACAAGCTCTTCCAAAGGTCTGATGATGGGCTTGGGAGGTGCATGCTGCATTTACGCATCTTTCTGAACATCTGCTCCTGAAATGGGTACTGAATGTGAATAAACCTCAACTTTATATTTTTGCAGCTGGTGGGAGTCCCTCTCAATTTTCTGAATAGAAACAGGTTCAAAATGATGAATCCACTGATGTAATTTTTCTTGTTGTAGTTGAGATTCCAACTGCAAAAACTCAATCTGTTCTTGTGCATTTTGCAAATAGGTTTGAATATTTGTGAGAGTGCCTTTACTGATTTTAACTATGCTTTCAATAGTTGAAACGATTATAGTTTTTAATAACTCTAATAAATTGTCAATTTTGACCATTTTATCAACAATTGATATGATAATGAAAAATATACCCACTTCACTCTTAATTATAAAAATCAACACCATATGAGCTTATAAATTTACAATTATTATATCCTCCATATATCCCATATACCATGCATCTCAACCATTAAAAATTCTCTTAACAAATTTCATGTCACTTTCACTTTCTTTTATTCCATATATTATCACTCTTATATATCACTTCAATTTCATGTCATGTTCACTTTATTATTCCATTCCAAATAATATATGATCACTACATTTTCTTTTCAAAAGCACAAATCTTGAAAATGCATGTAAATGGGGGTATTTCAACTGACAATCAACTTTAATGCATAGATGAGTTTTCTCCAAATGACGAGGCCGAGTGAATTTGGTCCTATCACATACCGGTCTTTAAAGGCATTTCAATGCATGACATGTAGTATGGAAGGAATATTACATACCATTGAAGTGAAATGACTATAGACCAGACACAGGATTAACGCAGGTGAAAATGTCACATTTTCTTTATGGACAGAAAGAACCTTTTTTGCCGAGAAACTCCACCGAAGTACTCTTGGCTCTCTCGCTCACTGTCCTCAGCCTCCTCAGCGCTCTCGCAATAGAAATAATATCTTTCTTGTGCTTCCGCTTGAACTCATGCACGAAATGATTCACCAATCTGTTGTTGAAATCCTCGCCCGTTGTCTTTTGTGTGCACGAATTCTCTGTTATCTGCCAGTTCAAAGATTCAACAGAATCAAATAATGGAAACCGGCAGAATGTGAAGGGTCGGGTAGTTGGCGAAGGGAGGGCATATATACACCCCACAGAGGGAGATATAGGAGGAAGGGCCGAAAGAGGTAGGGGCTGGTGGATGTTTTGGGAGGTGAAGCGAAGGGTAGGGAGGAGGTGAGCAGGGGTTGCGGAGTGAGGGAGGTGGTGCGGGTGTGAGGGAACCGACGGTGTTGTGCAGGGGTTAAGGGAGCGAGAGTGATGGAGGGTGAGCGGTGAGGGGGACAAGGTGAGTGAGGGAGGCTGGCGGGATTGTGCAAGCAGAGGCGAGGGGTCGGTATTAACCAGTGGTATGGGAGGTATGTTAACCCTCGACACACACTACAAAGGTCCCAATCATATTCTAAGGGAGGTGTGCCGAGGGAGGTCCTCCTTTAGCTTGAGCGAGCCAACACCTTTCAACCTCCCGATAAGAGAAAAAAAATATCGTTTTGCCTCCGGATCCCAACCCCATCAAATAATTTCCTTTTCTTCCGACCACAATAATGCAAAACCCCAATATCACCAAACCCTAATTCGTCGGCACCCTAAAGTGGCAAGATTACTTCACAACCCAACTGCACCAAAAACCTAACTACAATTAGGAAATATTTGACGGGATTTCCAATCAACGACAGTTTACATGCGGAAGCATATGAGAACGTTCCAGCAATTTCACGAGATCGGTTCCAAGGAAAACATACCAGTGAGAGTAGCAACCAGGTCTTGGAGAACTGGATTGTTGAAAGGAGAAATAACAAGGCTCTCAGAGGCACTAAAAACTCAGGAGACTGGATAGGAGAAATTGGCCACTAAGATTGAAAATTTTTCATCTGCATTTGTATTAATTACTGGACGGAAGTTGTATTAGTACGAAGGAAGTGAAAACCATAGGAAATGTGGCAAACCACCATAATTAAGAGTTTGATCCATCATAATATACAAATGTCAATTAAAAGGAAGCGTCATAATATGGCGGTGTTATATTAAACATACAGACCAAACAGTTCAATGCAGAAAGTAGATAACACTCTCTCGATGGCAGGGCATAATGAAGGTAAATAGGAGTTGTAGGAGCACATGGAAGCTTAAAAAGGGGTAGCAAATATGTGCAAAGAAACGCTCAGGTGCAGTTCTGATAGACGGGATATTTCTCTTTGCAGGGTTGGTCTTCTCATAGCAGAGGAATGGAAATATTGTAAACTTAGTTCTAATAAATGTTCAGAAGGCCACTGAATGAATGGCTCTGATACCATGTTAAACACATGCATGGTAAACAAGCAAGTAAACACACAAGGAGAAAGATAAGCGCGAGTTCTTTTATCATTCACCATAGATGTACATTTATATTACATAGGTGTGACTCTTGGATTCCACATTCCATGGTCACTTGGACACTTTTTGTCCATTCGGCTTCCACACCTACCCATACAGAATTAGGTGTCTAACATAAATATTATAAAATTATAAATATATATTAAAATAAAAATTTATAAAATAATATTTTTTTTAAATAATTAAAAATATATATATATTTTTACCATTCTATTATATATATATAGATACATATCAAATAAAAATAAATATTTAATAAATTTCTAAAATATATTTTTTATTTAAAAATAATAATATACCATTTTATTTTAATTTTAATATTTTTATTAATCTTTAAAAAAAATAACATAATATGCCATTTATTTAAAAAAAAATGTATGATAATTACCTTAATTCAAGGGAAATGCTAATGAGTATCATTTCTTACTCTCTTTTCCTTTTTTCTTTCTTTTGGTAACAAAACAAAATGGTCATGAATATGGGGATTTTCATTAAAGAGAACACAAATTGTTGTTCAACATTTTAATTTGGTCCTAAAGTAATAGGATTTTTTATTAACGTCAATGGTATGGAAAGAGTTCAACAACATGATTTCATGAGATATTCACTCACACTAGAGCCACATATTTGTTTTCTTTCACTCCTTTCCTATTTCAAACATGTTGGATACATGAATCTCACTACCAACTAGTTTGAGTGTGGAAAAATCAAATTGATTATTGGAAAAGTGGTGTCAAGAACGTCCATACACATAAGAGCTATCATCTAAGCTATCACCCTTCAGGCACAAATCAATAGACTTTGTCAAACAAACATGAAACTTTGCAATGCACGAAGACTTCAAATTCAAAGAGAATCAACAAATGTGAAAGGGATTTTCCCATCAAACTAGCAAAACCTTAACTACTTATCATGCAATAAAATGAGTAAAAATTGCCCATTTCATTGAATCCCCACATAATACACTTTAATTGGGAAACAACACTCCCTTATTTCTATAACAAGATAATCATTACTCTTTAATATACCTGCTTAAATTAATCCTTAAAATAAAATTCTTTTATTCATTTATTTTTTAATTTTCCCAAACCAGTTGCTATGGCGATCTTCATATTTGTCTACTAATATTTTCCCCATCAAACCAAATTTGTTTTTTTTCCAAATCTCTCTTCACTTTGGAATTTAAAGTTTTCTCTTCATATACATCTATTTGGAATGCAGTTTTCTTTGTAAACTGTGCAATTATCTCCTTCCAATACATATAATATATTGTTGATCATTGGTAATATGAATTAATTTTAATTAATTCTCTGAAATATCACTTTAATATTAATATATTTTTGGGTTCGTTATGGTTGTGAATCAGGCCACTCACACTAAATTCTTGCATATGCTTCTTGTGGCCGCTGTCGTCCGACCTTAATTCATTACACCAGTGCAGAGCTGTAAGTATTGCAAAAAGTTGTAGGCAGTTTTATCTCAAAAGCATTGTGAGTATGTCCGACCGGCAACGTGCTATGTATTTTTTATAAGTTCTTTTGTTACGAGGTGAGTTCCGTAAAAGTTCAGTGTTCTTTCTGGTCAATAAATATGTTTAAAATTGTTTTGACGTATTAGGCTATGCCTTTTGATATGATCGCCATGTTAATATAAGGGGACAAGGGACCATATTTTAGTTTAAGTTCTGTTGCTTGCTTCAGATGATGTTAATATTAAATGAAAAGGTTTCAGTTTATGAATTATTAAGTGACTCGGGCGATCAATACTTTTTTATTATAAACAAACTAGGGGAGTGAAATTTCATTTAAATTTGTTGAAGGTTGTCGAACATCTGAATTATTAAGGGATAAAGTATTAACAAATTAGCTTATATAATTTTTGTTTAAATTTGTGGAAGATTATTGAGAATTTCAATGATTAACTGATGTGGGTGATGAATAATTATTTTTATTATAAATAAATTAGAAGGAAGAATTTGTTTTTAAATTTGTGGAAGATTAGAGAAGATTTGTAAAGTGATGAATATTTTTTTATTATAAATAAATTAGAAGGAATAATTTGCTTTTAAATTTGTGGAAGATTAGAGAAGATTTGTAAAATTAAGGGGTACAAAATTGACATTTAAAATGTTTTAAAACATTTTTAATAAAAAAAAAATCCTAAACTAAATTTAAGAACTGAGGTAAGTGATTTATATTTTCATATTAAATTCTGTTTACATTTTTTATGCAAAAATTAATCAATGTTTTTCAGCAACAAATTATTTGTTTTAGTTGTTTTGCCTAAAGATTTTACATAAAAGATTATTATTTCAAATTGTGTTCTTTAAGATTTCATTTTCTCAAAAAACAAGATACTAGACATTCTCTAGGATTCTCTCATTTCATCAAACAATTTATAAGAATACTTCACAATTTCACTTTTATGCTCATTGGCTAAACCATGTAGTTTCAATGTTGAAACCTAGGCTTTGATATCACTCGTAACACCCCCAACCATCCAGCTGGGGAAATTCGACCAAACTCTCACATTGATACCATAATCACCTAGTAACATATAAAATGTAATCTAACCATAACAAAATTATAACATGTCTAAGAAAAATAACAAATATACAATAGCACACAACTTAAAATCAATTATCTCATAAAAACTACTAACTAGATGTATACCCTGGACATTCCTCTGAGTTGTAGACTACATTTCTCTGGCTCGCTCAACAATGAGTTGAACCTAAGTTGGGTATACAACTCCACCAAGGTAAAGCCTCTCCCATAGTTAGCTATGGTACATAACGAGTACCAAACATGATCAAGGCCAAGGTACCAAAACCTCACATCACTCCAAACTATGGTATCTAATCCCCCATTAGCCTATACAGCCCAATGTAGTGCAACCCGCTCCGTACACCCATACACTGTCAAGGTGTTTTGCTTTCCAATTCTTGCTAGGTAAGGAGTCTTTAAGACCTATGGCTTCCAAGAGCTCCAACTGCCCCCAAGGGTCTCTATGTATCTTCCAGGCCCCACATAGGAACATTTGTCTATACACTTCTCCCTCTAGGTCTCCAACCTTCCCTAAACCAATCTAAGGATAAGTGCACTCATACCTAAACCCACCTAAGATTCTTAGGGTATAGTAGATAGGAATCCTCTAGCTCTCATCAGAGCCAACATCATAGTCATCCCGATAGTATTTTAGTTAATGGAACGTATATGAATATTTCTCCCATTTTAACTTTTATTTAGGTTTGATGATAATTATTGTGTTATAATGTATTTTAAAATTAAAATATATTTTAACTTATACTATATAGTTACCATAGGAATATTACAATAGTATTAATTATTTGACTTAGGGGCCATGTCTTTGTTTCTCCCCCTCACCTTTCTTTCTCATGGAGCATTAACCTGCTATACTCTTTTATTCCACTGGTTTATAGTTGTTGTGTTATTTTATTAATCTAATCATGTTTACATATTACATATTCTAGGCTCATTGGCTTTTTAGCGTAGAAGCTCTCCATCTTAAACTACATAGACACTCTAGCCTCAAAACATATATGAACATTGGTCGACATCCCTAGGATAGTTATATGCATATGAGTGTAAACCCCAACAAAACCTAGCTCACTAACCTAATTATCATGTATCCTCCCACATGTTTAAGTACCATAACTACATATATATTTAGAATTTTGTGATCAAGTCATGGGTATTACAATCCAATTTGGGGAATTTGGTGCATAAAACTGAGGATAAAGATAAAAGTGTATCATGTCGCAGCTACAAATCTCAAGCATCATTTAGAGTAGTTGAATAATTAGTAATATAGAAGAGTAGGAACCTTGATTTGACCTAGTAAAAAAATCATGGTCTTTAAAGAAAGGGTTCTCTTTTCAACATTATAAGATATCCTCTTATGATATTGAAGACACTACTATTAGTTAGGGCCTTTATACTCTTGCAAAGTTGTGTTTTCTCTTGTGACTATTCTCTGAGTGATTCATTTAATGCTTGAGGGTGTAAAAACTCTAACTCTTAGACTATTACAACACTACTCTCATATATATTATGCTTTCTCTTGTCAAATATGGAGCATAGAGCCTCTTAATTACTTCGAACCATGATTAGTTTCTTATAACTTCTAGTTATGTATGTCCTTTAGGTGGTGTAATACTCTCATTATTGGTTTCTTTTTTGGTAAAAATACTTCTATTAATTCATCAAAAGATTACACCATGGCTTCCCAAAATGCAGAATTCTTTAGGACGCACTCCTTTCGGATCTGTTGGCCAAAAGAGAAGCACAAAAACTAATTAAAACGTGCCAAAATCTACAAAGAACATAAAAAAATAAATACCATAATGCCCATAAAAATCCTAAGATGAACGTACAACCCACAACATCAAGGAGCAGGATCATTTGTCGAAATTGGATTACCAGTTTCATTACCTGGTAGATCTGGAGACATGGGCTCACCATGGACATCGAATTCCAAATGATCTAGTCTCACCTCCATGCATTCCATTTTCTCAGGCAGTCTCATCTGACCTTCTTGAAGTGAAGCATTATGATCCTGCATAGTCCATTTATTATGCTACAAATAATTCATTAAGCTTATGACCTCATCTTGATCATCGTATTGATTTTGTCCCAACTACTTTAGGAGAAGGGTGACATGCCACAACTGTGAATCCAAGGAGTCGAAAGGCGGAGGAATAACAACATGACCAAGAGAAGGGATCAGATTATTGGCCACCTCCTCCTCTAACTCCACTTCCACTCCTCCATCTTGCCCCCATCACCATGGCTTCTCCTATATGCTCAACACTTTGCCCTCTTTTTTGTATCCCTCTCCACACTCTACCATGTTTCTTGTATATTTTCAAACAAACCCTAGCCCACTAAGATCAACGGCTTACCTCTAGAAGCTTTGAATCCAAACCAGAAGAATAAATTCACCCAAACCAAAGAGAGAGTCTAATGTCTAAAAAAATAGGTTGGGGATTCCCACTCACAAAAAAAACATGCAAACATAAAAATGCCCAAAAAATAACATTTCCTTGCCCACACTTGCTACCACTCCAACCTATAAATCCACCTTCTACTAGAGGGCCTTGAATTTCTAAACTAGAGTCCCATATAACCAAATAAAACCTCGGGGACGAAGCACATACTTTTGACCCCCAATTATGACTACAATTGGCCTTATCGCATTGAAAGCCCATGATTTTCTCACCAAGAAATGAGAGCGGCCAGAAGAAAACACAACTATAAGTCTCCACCCCCCAACTATTCAAAATAAATACGTTGCGAAGGTCAAAGGATCAACCGAAGAGGCTTACCAGGTTGACAGATGAAAAACACCAACTTAGAAGCACCCCACGAATTACTAAAATTAGTTTAGACTAATCCCATACTGAAGCATTCTAGAGGCCATGTGAACACGAGAAAACTACCACACCAGTTTCCCAAAATTAGTGGCTCTAGCTTCCAATAGTGGCACAGATAATTTTGCGCTTGCATTCCAAAATATTTAGCACAAAGTACCATAACATAAGAAAAATTCACATGTTGGAAACTTGTGAAAACTCTTCATTGCCTACACCACCCTCACGTCTTCCCATAACCAAGCTCATGCTAAACTCGCCAGCCCACATATAAAGCTACCACCCTAGATCTCAAAAATTCCATGTGTTATGTAATGCATGTCTCCAATACACCACTTGTGCCCTAGTCCAAATTATGAGAAAGAGATAAACCCCTTCCCCCATCCCCATGTGACTCTGATCATCCATCCCATTGGGGGACTACTTGCATTATTGCTAAATGCTCAAATATATTTCATTTCAACTTTGTTACTAAATAGTTTTATGAGAGACAAATGCTTTCAGAACTTGAATAATTTCACTATAGGAAAAAGATGAGAAAAAATTGTTTAAATTCATTTTTATATAATTGTGCTAGACTATTCTCCCTATTATTAATTTCATTTCCAATATTTGATTTTTACTCTTTTAATTTAAATTTAATTTATTACAAATTACATTAATCAATTCCATTTTTTTCATATATATAACATTAATTAATTTATATTATATTAAATAAATATCCTACCAAAACATTGTGTATGAAATACAATAAAGTTTATCATTTCAAAAAAGACAATGTTGTAAGAAGAGCTAAGCATTCAGAATGCATTTTGTGATTCGAATCTACGAGGGTGCGCATGATTGGGTATCGGTCTGAAGAGAGATCAGGAACACTCTCAGATCCAGTGCCAGTACACTGGCGGAAAGCCCAGATCTCCTCCAAGATCTGCGGCAACGAGGCATCAAGCTGGCTCAGAAAGTCAAACGGCCGGGGGCCCCTAGAGCCCCCACTTTCAAGCAGGTTATCATATACAAGGGTAAGAAGAAGGTTGAGGGTTTGAAGATTCCTGGTTCTTCAATGACTAGAAATCGCACCAGCACTGATGAGCTGCTCTCAAGCGTCTGTACGGAAGACGCGATGGACGGCTCAGCCAGAAAAGACGAAATAAGCTTGGAACAACCCTGGCCAGGGGTAGATCCGCAAAGGAAAGCAGCAGATCTGAGCAATACTGCACACCAAGGTCCCTATCTTGGTCAATCTAGAGATTGTGGGGAAAACAGCGACCAACCAAAGTATCAAGGTCGATGCAAACCAAAGGCTCTCGATAGCCTTAGGGTTATCATCACTGACCCAGATCTGCAAGACTACTGGGATCATATGTCTGTTTATGCGGTTATCTGTAAATTCATGGGTTTTTGGCCCAGTGAAAAAGCTCTCTATCATTGGATCAAGCAAGTCTGGAAACCACGAGGGGAAGTACAGCTTCACCTGGGGGCCAAAGGTTTCTTCACCGTTGTTTTCACCAATCTGGAGGATAAGGATCGGATCTTTGAAGGAGGCCCTTATTTTTATGCTTCCGCGGGCCTCTACATGCGGCCGTGGAAACCCAACTTCACGCCCGAACAGGAGACCTTCACTCAAGTGCCAGTTTGGATCATGCTTTTCTCTCTGCCAATAGACTACTGGAGACCAGCAGCGCTGGAACAGATTGGCAACACCTTGGGTACTTTTGTCCGTGCTTCTGAAGCCACTCTTCAAAAAGGTACATGACTTATGCTCGCATTTGTGTTGAAATGGATGTCTCTAGACCTCTGCACGAGGGGCTATGGTTAGAATATAGAGATGAAACCTACTTTCAAAATATTGACTATGAGAAGATACCGTTCAGATGCCGGAAATGCCATGAGCATGGGCATTTAATTAGAGAATGCCCTCAAAACAAACTAGAGGAATACCCCAAAGGGAAACCCTCCTCGGTCTCAGATGGATTCATCCGACCCACAGGCAGGCACCGCGCCAACCGCAGAAATCCTCCGAAAATGGCGGCGCCAAACACTGGCACAACAAATTACTTTGAAATATTAGGAGAGGAGTCTCAGATGGAAAAGGCAGAACAAATCCCAGTAGTGAAGCCAGCAAAGGAGATAGACGACCAGACCAAAGACGTCTTCAAATCGGCTGATCCCAGCACAGTAAATTCAGAAGACAAAGATCCGAAAGAGGATGAGGATATGGTCCTCAGTGAACAAGGTACGGAGGACCTGGAATTAGGTGATATCTTGGAGAAAGAGGGGCTAGATCTCAATTCAATAGTGGAACAGTGGAAACAAAAAGGACTTGACAAAATACCAGAAGAAGAAATTAATAGGTTTAACCACCTGTTCCTATCCAGACAGGATGCAGCATCAAAAGGAATAAAGCGAGGTCACGGAGCAACCAAGGGCTTGGGTATTAAATCACAAACCCTACACCACACGTAAGCTAGCAGCCAGTATAAGAAGAAACGAGGAAGAAGATGCGACAAAGATGCTCTCCTCGAATTGGGTCAGATGTTAATAAACTCGGGAAAGATGAAAGCCCTTGAGGCTTTCTCCTTCTCATCCTAAACCATTGTTAATTATGAAAGTCCTCTCATGGAATGCAAGAGGACTGGGAAGCCTCAGGAAACAGAGGCTCCTGAAAAAGAAAATCATGTAAGAAAAACCGGATATGGTTTTCCTCCAGGAAACCAAATGCACAAATCAGAAACTAGCTGAGATGATAAAGTGTTTGGGCAAACATCTCGAGCATCTAGCTGTGGAAGGAACTGGAGTGAGTGGAGGCCTAGCCATTCTCTGGAGCCCGAACGTCTACCATCTCATTAATGCTAAAGCCTCAAAAAACTTTCTGGCCTTGCAAATGCAGATTGTAGGGGAAAAAGGCTCTTTCTTATTTTCCAATATTTACAGCGCTCAGCGTCTGGAAGATAAAATGTTGCTGCTCCGTCATCTAGCCAATTTGCATCACATGCACAGCACCTCCCAGGCCATTTATGGTGGTGACTTTAATATGATAACCTCTCTGGAGGAAAAGAAGGAGGCCACCAGGGCTCTCAGTAACGATGCCCTGGTCTTTAATGCATTCATTCAAGAAGTCAACTTGGTAGAAATCAAGCCTCGCAGTGGCTTGTTCACCTGGACCAACAGACAAGGGGGACATAGACTTATAGCATCCAGATTGGATCGCTTTCTAGTTTCTGAGAGCCTTCTCCTTGAAGGGAACATCATGAGTTCTGACATCCTCCCTTCCGGAGGATCAGACCACTGGCCCATCTCTCTGCAAGCCTCGATCTCGGGCACCCCCAAGAACAGGCCTTTCCACTTTGAGAGATTCTGGTTAACTCACAAAGACTTTCTCCGCAATATCAAAACCTGGTGGAAAGAACCTCTGCTTATAGAGGGAACGAAAATGTTCAAATTACAAGCAAGGCTCAAGTTCATTAAGGCACAGCTAAAAACCTAGAATCGAGAGGTCTTTCACGACATCTTTGCAGACAAATTCCATTTGGAGCAAAAACTGGAAGAGATCCATAGTAACTCGATTCAGGGCAGCACATCACAGGAGTCGATCGAGATGGAAAGGGAACTCATGAAGAAATGGAATGAACGATGTGAGCAGGAAGAAATACTTTGGAAGCAAAAATCGCGCAATCAATGGCTGAAGGAAGGCGAGAGGAACACTAATTTCTTCCACAGGTCAGCAATGGACTATCGATGCAATAACAGAATCACCAAAATTCAAGGAGAGCATGGAGCGGTTTTCAACTCGCACCAGGACATTGCCTGTCAACTTCACAATCATTTCCAATTAATTGCCACTGAACCGAACTTCGATCGACGAGAGGCCATTGCCAAGGTAATCTCCACCATACCCAACCTCATCACAGAAGAACAAAACAAAGCCCTGGAACGATCTGTCTCCCTCCAGGAGGTGGAGGTAGCAGTCAAATAAATGGCCAACGGGAAGGCGCCAGGGCCGGATGGCTTCACGATGGATTTCTTTAAGGCCTGCTGGGACGTTGTGAAAGAAGACATTTGGGAAGTGGTGGAAGACTCACGAACCTCCTCATCCATTCTGAAGTCCCTGAACTCCACATTTATTGCATTAATCCCCAAGGAAGTGGATGCATGCACTCCTTCCAAGTTCAGGCCCATTGTGCTCTGCAATGTGGTGTACAAGATAATCTCAAAAGTCATAGCCAATCGGTTAAAACCTATTCTACCTCAAATCATCTCTGAGGAACAATCAGGTTATGTGGAGGGGCGACAAATCATGGACAATATTCTGTTAGCCCACGAGATGATTCACACGCTGCAAACGCTCAGAAAGGCTGGCATGATAATTCAATTGGACCTCTCAAAGGCATATGACAAAGTAAGCTGGGACTACCTAGAAGCTGTACTGAAGGCGTTTGGCTTCAGCACCAGATGGATCACTTGGATTTTAGCTCTAATCAAGTCGCCTAATCACTCAATTTTAATTAATGGAGCCCCCTCTAAACCTTTTTACCCGTCTAGGGGCATCAGGCAGGGGGACCCTATATCCCCTTTCCTTTTTGTCATTCTTATGGAAGGCTTCAGCTGACTCATTAAGTCAGCCAAGGAGAATAATCTGATAAGGGGTCTGCAGCCATTAAACAATTTTCTGGCCACCACGCATCAACAGTTCGTTGATGACACCATGTTGCATGGCACGCCCACTGTAAAAGAAGCAAAAGGTTTTAAGCACATTCTGAATCTGTTCAGTCAGGCATCAGGTATGGATTTTAACTTTGAAAAATCCTTGGTTTTCTTTTTTAACACCCATCTGGCGGTTCAAAGGCGCTTAACTAAGGTCCTCGGTTTCAAACAAAGCACTCTCCCTTCCAAGTATCTGGGGGTTCCCCTCACGGACAAGCCTTGGCACAAATGTCATTGGGAAAAGCTCCTCACCAAGCTAGCTGACAGGTGCAACCACTGGACAAATCGAGTCCTCAATCTGGCGGGTCGCTTGGTCATGACCAAGGCAATTATCCAAGTTATTCCTCACTACATGCTATCGATTCTCCCAGCCCCTCAGGGGGTCCTTCAGAAAATTAGAACGATCCAGCGAAACTTTCTTTAGTCAGGCAACTCGGGGAAGCAAAAATGGGCGCTTGCAGCATGGGATAAACTCTGTAGGCCCAAAAGCTTAGGAGGGATAGGGCTGTAGGATCCAGGAACAATCAACAAGGCCTGTGGCACCAAGCTATGGTGGAGATGGATGACAGAGCCACACACCCCATGGGAAAGACTATGGAAAGCTAAGTATGCAGTGCAATGGCAACAAGAGGAGCTGGTCCGAATAACCGACGTCCTTGTTGGTTCCCCTATCTGGAACATGGCCCGAGCCAGTCGGCATATTATTCAGGATCACTGCTTTTGGGAGATAATAAATGGGCAGTGTGCTGTCTTCTGGGAGGATGCTTGGCAACAGCTCCCGAAACTTGAATCCCCTAATCTTCAACCTCTGCAGCAATGGTTTCAGGACAATGATAAAATAAAATTTCATCATTACTGGACTCAGAGCAGGGAGCAACAGCAATGGAGGGATTGGAATCTAACTCCCCCCCCTTCTGATGAACTCCTGAAGAATAACACCCTCAACACTACCCTTAGGCAGAGAATAATCAGGGAAATGCAAGGTCCGAACATCCTTCGCTGGGGCAAGCTCACAGGAGGCTCCTTCAACCTAAAGGAAGCTCGTTACTATTTGGACAACAGCGAGGAGTGTGACAAAGTAGCATGGTATGACAATGTCTGGGCTGGAAGTCTCTAGCCCAAAATTAAGGCATTTTTATGGCTCATTCAAAACAGGAAGGTCTTAACCTGGGAAAATCTCACCAAGAGAGGGTTCATAGGGCCCTCCCGATGCCACTTGTGCGAGCAACAGGAGGAAACCACCAATCATCTTTTCAATGATTGTGTCTGGACAAACAATCTATGGGAATGGCTTCAAGGAATTTTCAGCCAGTCAGAAAGACAACGAAACTCCATCCAAGACACTATAACTAGCTGGCGTTCACACTAATCTAACAACACCGTGGTAAATACTCTATGGAGAAACAGTCCAGGATTCCTAATTTGGAATGTCTGGAAAGAAAGAAACAATCGTATTTTTCAAAAACACAACATTTGGCAACTCGACGAATTAAAACTGGTCATTATGCAGGGGTTAACAGAAACAACCCGCACCTGGTGTAAAGAAGAGAAGGCTGAAATGATTTCTCCCAACGACCGCAGAATTCTAGGCATCTTAAGGCTCATCGATTTGGCGGAACACCTCCTGAAGGAAATTGCCCTCCGACCTGCTCCTCCTCCTGCAATTTGGCAATGTCTGCCCCAAGGATACTGTAAGTTGAACTTTGATGGCGCCGCGAGAGGAAACCCTGGCCCAGCCGGGGTAGGTGGTGTTCTACGAGATGACGCGGGAAACATTCTACACATCTTGAGTAGGAATATGGGCGAAACCACAAATAACGCTGTGGAATTCACAGCCTTAGAACAGGGGCTGCGACTCTTAATTCGACTTGGCAAAGGTATGGTCATCGTGGAAGGCGACTCCCAACTAGCCATAACCACACTCAAGAAAATCCAGCGTGGAACGAAGCCGAGTAAGGCAGTAAAGCACTGGAGGTTAGCTGCGGTAACGAAGGTCATTTCACAACATTTGTTATCCCTCAGCGGTATAATACTACAATCTGTGCGAAGGAAGGCCAACTCGCTCGCGGACCATCTTGCGAACTATGCTATTGACAACTCGACAAACCCCTGGGACACGTGTTGGCATGATCTCGCGAATGAAAAACTTCGGGATCAATGCTACACCATCTCAAGGCAAGACTTAAATGTTGGTACGTCCGTAGGACCGAAGGCAGGTCATCCGTCGTCAATAGATCAGGAGTAACGGTATGGTGATTGCGCACGTCAGGCGGCACAAGCCGGATCGGATAATGAGACACCCTTGGGCTTAGCGATCCTTAATGAGGGGGAATGATAGCAAAGGAAAGAGCATAACCAAACGCATTAGGCGGAGATTGCCGGCGTGCGAAGGATCGGATCAAAGGACGGAAATCCCCAATCATCCACCCAGCTTTGGCAGAAAGACCAATTGGCAACATGCCCTGCATTATGGCCTTAAATGGCCTCTCCACAGCACTCATCACCCCGACTCCAACCTCTTTATTAATAGAACTTCTCGGCCTTTCATTCTCATTCTCTCCTTTGGAATGCGGCCTCTCTGCTCATCGTCTGATTTAGGCTCCAGTTTTCTGAGCGATTTCTCTGCTTTCACAGATCCAGACGCCATGGCTGATTTGAATTTGCGAAGCATAAAAGCCTCACAGGCCCTCAAGAGGGCCAAGGACTGCTATGATGCATCCGTCTCTAAACGCGGCAAGCAAACAATTGAGGTTTTGGAAGAGGAAGTGGAACTTGCTCGGACAAAGACGGATGACAATACTATTAGCAAGGAAGTTGATTGGCTCGTCGATCCAGGCACTCCCTCCACGCGCCAAACCCAGTTTCTGCAAACCCAAGTCGTAGCTTGGCAAGTGAAAACAATGCTGGCCAAAGCGATAGCCATGCAGGGAGCAGCAGTGAAGGAAACGTTTGCGGCCACGTCCATGGCGTCAACACGGAACATAGCCCGCCTTGACAAATTGGAAGTTGCGCTCAACTCGTTAGCAGAGGAACTACGCCAGCATGGTAAGGCACTGGAGAATTTCGTTCGACGCTTCGAAATTTACCTCCGCCATATCCTCCACATCTCCATCGAGATTCCCACGGACGACTCGCAGGCCACTGTTATCAGACGCTTCAAGCCCCGAGCTCCAGTGACAGGCGGTGAGGGCATGACTCCAGGCAAGGCGGGACACTCCGGAGCTTCCACTCCTACTCTCTAATGGCTCAGCAGCTTCTGTGTGTTATTTTCAATTGGTCAATCTATTTCTTCTATACTTATGTCAGTTTTTCAGTAAGCAATCGGCTTGTAAGAGGCCATTCTGGCCATCAGCACAGTTTTGTTCTGGTTTTGTTTTTTATGGGCAACCTTGCGTGGTAGCTTCGATGTTTTGTCTAAGGGCTAAGATGGTTATAAATCTAGCTACTTTTCAGCTCAGTCAAACTCAGTCCTTTGTAAGCTCGAAAAGAAACAGACCACTGTACTGTCAAAGCCATAAGTCTTCGAGCCTCCATGCTGTAATCTCTGTTTATATTATAATATAATGATCCTAACTTACTTTAAAAAAATAAATAAAGACAATGTTGTAACTTACCTTTTGGTTGAGTGAACTTGTACAATTATATTAATGATGACAATCTGTCGACCTCAATAGAAGTTAACACGCACACATATTAGTATTTTCATAAGAACAGTTTCAAATGTAAACTCCAATTGTTCCCATACACCAAAAATTACAATATCATTTTATGATAGGCGTTCCCTCGTGAAACAAAATTGAAATATGGTACATACTAGCGCACACGTTCCTAGGCTCACACATAAAGCACATGGGCAAGGTTGGAAAGCTATATTATATGTTATTAAATTTACACACATTATTTAAAACAACAAACAAACACGTGTAGTATGAAGTGTCTAAGCCATTTATGTCCATAAAATACCATTTTTATACACATTTGTATGGTTTATGGACATAAAATACCATTTTTATACACATTTGTATGGTTTATGGTTTCCTCGTAATTCATGAGATAGGTTAGGTCTTCTTTCTCTAAAAAGGAAAAAAAATAACGCTTAGTTTGCACATGTGAGTGTTTTCTAATTACAAATATCAAAGTCGTTACTTTAATTTTCTTTCCCCCACGTTTTGTTATGTGAAGTTGGACTAAATTGTATTTGTTTTTAAAAGCAATTTTTTTTAATCAATAGTCATTTATAATTTTATTACCAGTGTACTTATTTTTAATTATAAGTGTTTAATAATCAATAATTATTAGATTCTAATAATTTAGGTTAGGTTTTTAATAATCTATACAATATTGTACTAATTAGCTTTTTTTTTGGTATTTAGATGGATAAATGTTTTGCAATTAACTTTTTAATATCTCAATATTCAAAATTTTCTATTTTTTTCATATATTAATAATGTTTATATGTAAGGAAAGTGTGACACAATCCAGAATAATAAACATATATTGAGAGATTCTAAGATTATTTAGACTATAGGTGATTTCTTGGCATTCAAAAGGATAGAGTATAGATGATTTCTTGACATTCATAAAGATAAATGCATTGCAACAAATCCTTTAAGCTAGAGTTATTATCTGTCTCTCAATATTCGTGATTTTTTATCTCTTTCTCTATATTATTAATGCTTTTATAGAGGAAATATTACTGTGATGCACACCATAATAATACTTTTTTGAAATTCTATAAAGCATATTTTGAAAAGTTTGTTTATAATATTTATTTTGTTTTGATTTTATTATGAAATATAAAAAACTCAACCAAAAAAATATACGCTAATAAATGGTTGTCCAAATCCTACTTTTCATGACATGTGTAGTATATTTTGCATAATATTAGTTGTTTATTTGAAGGATTATTTGTATTCAAGGAACTAAGATGATATGACTAGCCCAACCAAGTCCATATTAGTGGGATTAATTATTTTTTTAAACCATAATTTTTATTGCTTTAGTGTCGATCAAAATCTTCTTGATTTTCCAGAAATAGAAATAGTGAAATAACAACTTTTTGTTTGAACTTATCTCAATATTTCCTACTCACCACCATGTTTACCAAACAAAGATCCGACTTAGCTAGTTAAAGTAATAGGATTAGTGGATGTTAACTAGCCATTTAACACATAGTAGTTGGACAAGTCTTACAAGGTGGCACATGATAATTGGGAACACTTTACTCAAAGAGTTTTATAATATTTATTTAGCCATCTTCATTTAGTTATTTATAAAATATATTATTATTTTTAATTTTATTATATAATTTATAAATAATCATTTTATGAAAAACTAATTTATTTTTTAATTTAATAATAAAAAATTATTATTTTAATTTATACTATAAATTAATAATACCTTGTCATTACACCATATACTTAATGTAAAAAGGAGTGGAACACCGTTCAAAAGCAATAAGGAATCAGAACATTGAGAAGTTCGAACTTTTTCGTTCCCTCGCCGTTTTTCGTTCCCTCACCGTAAGGAATTAGGTGCTATTATTATTAATGCTTATGCCTTAATTTTTTTTATCTTTAATTTTTTTTAATCTCCAAGTGGAATAACAATATGTGTTATATTTTTAATAGGTGTTATATTTTTCGTATTCTCTTTTCATAAAGCGGTACAGGTTTTTATTTTTATCTATAATATTTTTGTTTTTAAGGTTATATTAAATTTTATAAATAAATTAATAATAATAATAAGTGTTATATTTATTTTTGTTAAAGTTGTAATATTATTGAAAAAAAATATTAAATCAATTTGAATAATTAATGAAATTATAATTAAAATTAAAATGTTGTAAGTAATAATAAAAATATTTTGATGTAAGAAAAACATTTATATTATTTAAATAATTTTAAATAAAATAAAATAATATATTATTTATATTATGAATTTGATGTATTAAGATTAGAATTTAATTTTCAAATGATTTTGAACCATAAATATTTAATAATATAAAATTTATGTTAAAATAAAAATTATAAAATGAATTAAATTTATTTAAATAATTAAAAATTATTTTATTATTCAATTATGGTAATTGATGTGTTGAATTTTTAAAATGGTAATTAATGTTTTGAATTTTTAAAAATAAAAAAATATAATTTTTTTTTTTTTATATTTAAATTAAAAAAATAAAAATAAAATAAATATCATAAAAATAAATTTTAACAAATTTTTAAAAAGTGTATTATACTTAAAAAAATAATATAACATTTTATTTTTATTTAATATTTTTATTAATTTAGAAAAAAAATGAAAAAGAAACTTAACTGGATATACTATTTATTAAAAAAAAAAGGTGGATGCTAGTAATGGTAATTTAAGGGAGAAGTAAATGAATATCTTTTCTTATAAAATTTGTTGGTAATTACAAAACAAAATGACTATCAATATGGAGATTTCCATTAAAGAAAACATGAATTGTTATTCAACATTTAAATTTGGTTTTAAAGAAATAATATTGGCTACTAACATCAATGGTATCGAAAGAGTTCAACAACATGTTATCACAAGATATTCATAAGTTGGCAATCCACTATCTCACATTTTCCTCCTTTTAATTCTTTCCAATTTCAAATATGTTAGATACATGAATCTCACTATCAACTAGTTCATTTTGTTGTGGAATACTCAAATAGATTATTTGCAGTAGTGGTGTCTAGAATATCCATAGACACAAGAGCCATCACCCAAGCTATCACCCTCACAAACACAAATCAAGATAATTTTTCAAACAAGCGTGAAACTTTGGAATACATCGTTTCACTTATCTTAGGCTATGGCAGTCTCCATAATTAATACCAAAATGTTATACAAGAGAGTTCAAGATATCATATTCAAAGGGAATTCCCATCAAACTAGCAAAACTTTAACGTCTTATAACACAATGGAGTGAGTAGCAATTGCTCATTTCATTGAATCCTCACATAATGCACTTTAATTGGTAAACAACACTCCCTTGTTTATGACAACAAGATAGTCATTACTCTTTAATATACATGCTTAAAATAAATCCTTAAAATCAAATCCTTTTATTCATTTATTTTTTAATTTTATGGAACCATTTGCTATGGTGATATCCATATTTGTCACTAATATATATCCATATTTGTCACTAATATGTTTCTCATCAAACCAAGTTTGTAAATATCCAAATCTCTCTTCACTTTCAAATTTCATTTTTTTTTCATCATATACACCTATTTGGAATGCAATTTTCTTTGTGAACTGTGCAATTGTCTCCTTCTGTTACATACAATATATTGTTGATCATTAATATTATGAATGAATTTTAGTTAATGCTTAATTATCTGAAATATCACTTTAATATTAATATAATTTTTCCATTTTAATTAGATTGATTAATTAAGAAAATGTCATATAAATATGATTTATATTTTTTTGAAAATATAATATTATTAAATTATGATATTAACTTACATTATTATAATAAGATATATTTTAAAATTAAAATCTATGTAATAAAATGGAAAGAAATTTTCATATTCAAAATTTTGTTATATATATTTTTAGTATACATATGTATCTTATATATTACAATTTTTCATGTATATATATATATTATAATTGATGGAAATTATAATTTAAGTAAAATATACTAATTTTATAATCGATAGTAATTATTATTTAAAATAGAATTATAATTTAATTAAAATATACTTATGAAGTGTTTTTATTGCCCAATTTATAAACTACTCTCACTATCGCTACCGACTATAACCACTACCTATTAACACATCTTTAATTTATAGATTGGGATCATTGGACTACACTCACATTAAGAAAGACCGCTACAACATTATCCTATACTCTTTTCCCCTTGACACCCACACCCTTGCTTTTCACGTTCTTATCATTCCATCATACCCACATCCTCACGTTTCGCGATATAATTTCTTGACTACAATATTATATTATCTTATGAACAAAGCTTTATTCTTATCAATAGTTGTCTAAGCATCCACTTGCAAGCACCATTGACATGGTTATCAACTATTCTCGAAACTCACCTTTGGCCTAACACCAAGTATATCAAATATATTGTGACTGGTGCAATGGCTCAATATATTCCTACTTTGGATTACTACAGTGGGGGCCTACCCTTGGTATGCACTATGCCCTCTTCCTCAAAAGGATTCTTTGGACTCAACTTGAACCCTGTTTTCAACCCTTCATAAGTGTCTTACACTCTAATGCGAAACATGGCATACTTTGAGCTCCTTCCAGTTCACCATTAAGAATTTGGCCCCACAGTCAAATTGCCAATGAACCCTAAAACGTTCGACGAAAAAGAGCATGGGGGTTTAGTTAAACTTATTGACATGAAATTTGGACAAAAATATGATCTTTTGGTCACCACATATGCAGGTACTACATGATGAGTATCACAGGATTTCCAAATAAATTTGTTTCTCTAATGTGTGAAATAATGATTAATTGATTAATCTGCATGTAAGTTTGTATCATTATAGAATGGGGGACTTGTTGTGGGTGATTGGCTTTCACAACACGAAACCTCAATTCTATTTTGTTTGTAGATAGTGTTGTGCTCAGTATCCACGCAGAAAAAACAGATGAAGTAGAGCTTCAACGTTTGGTAGATAAATGTGGTAACCATCTCCAGCCTTTGAACATCACATTGATGGAATATGCAAGTTTTTTCGACACCTCCTTAATACTTGGTCACTATGTGCTCTACTGGGAACTTCACTACAATGCCAAAGAAGTTGCAGGTGTAGTTCCTTCCTTAGTTTTTGAAGATTGTTGTCTCACTATAGAGGAATCCCTGAGACCTGTCTAACGGCAAGGAAGAGGGGCTCATAAGTCCATCGCCCCCCTAGAAATTAGGGTAGTTGAAGAGGGAATATTTGAGAAATTGATGAACCATCTTGTTCGCTAAAAGACATCAATCAATCAATACAAAGCACCCCGATGCGTGAAAAACATTTCTATGGTGGAGCTACTAAATTTGAGAGTCACCTATTCTATAGGTGACATGATACAATTGTGAATCCAAGGAGTCGAAAGGGGGAGGAAGAACAACACTACCAAGATAAGGGATGAGATTATTGGCCACTTCCTCCTCTAACTCTTTTTCCACTCCTCCATCTTCCCCTCGTCGCCATGGCCTCCCCTCTATGTTAAACTCTTTGTCCTCTTGGTTATATCCTTCTCTGCACTCTACAATGTTGCTTGTACATTTTCAAACCAACCCTATCCCACTAAGATCAATGCCTTACCTCTAGCAATACACTGGGATCTAGTAATACATCTAGAAGTTCTGAAGCCAAACTAGAAGACTCAATTAGCCCAAACCAGAGAGAGAGCCGCTTTTCAAAAAAAAAGTTAGGGATTCCCACTCACAACAAAAACACATAAACATAAAAACGCCAAAAAAATAAGATTGGTTTCCCCACACCTGCTACCACTCCAACCTAAAAGTCCACCTTCTACTAGAGTGCCTTGAATTTCTAAACCAAACTCCAATATAACCAAATCAAACCTTGGGGACCAAGCACATAATTTTGACCCCAATTATGACTACAATTGGCCTTATCGTCTTGAAAACCCATGATTTACTCTACAAGAAATGAGAGTGGCCAAAATAAAACACAACTAGAAGTTTCCACCACCAAAATAGACAAAATAAATGCACTTCAAACGATAAAGGAACAACCGAACATGATTACCAGGTTGACAAATGAAAAACACTAACTTGGAATCGCCCCACCCCTTGCAGAAATCAGTTTAGATTGCTACCATACTGAAGTGTTCTAGAGGCCATATGAACACCAGCTAACTGCCACAGCAGGGTCCCAAACTTGGTGGCTCTAGCTTCCATCAATGCCACAGATAAGTTTTCGCTTTCATTCCAAAATATTTAGCATAGACTACCATAACATAAGAAGCATGAACAGGTTGGAAACTTGTGAAAACTCTTCATTTCCTACACCACCCTCATGTATTCCCATAACCAAGCTCGGGCTGAACTCGCCAGCCCACATATAAACATACCACCCCAGATCTCGAAACTTCCATGTGTTATGTTATGCATGTCACCAACACGCCACTTGTGGCCTAGTCCAAATTAAAGAGAGGGATAAAAAAATTCCCCATCCCAATGTGATTGTGATCATCTACCCCATTGGGGGACTACTCTTATTATTGTTAAATGATCAATTATATATCATTTCAACTTTGTTACTAAATAGTTTTGCGAGAGACAAACATTCTTAGAACTTTGATAATTTTAGTACACGAAAGAGATGAGAGAATTTTATTTGAATTCAATTGTATATAATTGTGCTATAGTATTATTCTCCCTATTAACAATTTCATTTCCAATATTTGTTTTTTAATTTTTTTATTTAAATTTAATTTATTACATATTACATTTAACAATCTAACTATATATATATATATATATATATATATATATATATATATATATATATATATATATATATATATATATATATATATATATATATATATACATATGTACATACATATATATGTATATGTATATGTATATGTATATGTATATGTATATGTATATGTATATGTATATATATATATATATATATATATATATATATCCATATGTATATATATATATACATATGTATATATATATATATATACATATGTATATATATATATATACATATGTATATATACATATGTATATATATGTATATATACATATGTATATATATATGTATATATACATATGTATATATATATATATATATATATACATATATATATATATATATATACATATGTATATATATATATATATATATATGTATATATATATACATATGTATATATATATATATATATATATATATATATATATATATATATATATACATATACATATACATATACATATAAACATGGTAGATTGTGTATGACATATATATTGTAACGATAAAGTTTAGCATTTAAAAAAAAAATTTGCAAACTTACCTTTTGGTTGAGTAAACTTGGACAATTTTCTTAATGATGGCAATATGTCGACCTCAATAGAAGTTAACACCCTTAACATACCTTGTGATCTCTGCACCTTCAACCAGACTTTATGGAGTTTGCTTCCTTCTACTACTCTTTACTTCATAGTTCCGCCCTCGCTTTCATGTGTGGAGATACAAAACCAACATCGATTTATGCAAATCGATCTCTCCTTCTCCCTCAACCTTCGATCCTCTCTTATCAGGAACTACTTCTAAACTCGAAGTTCCTGTCTTCGACTTCAATCTCTGCCATCTTAATTATGTTCCATGCTATGCAATTAATTCCTCAGGCACCAACAAATATTAGCATTTGGCCTTACTCATCAAAGGCTCGATAAACATTTATCAATTAAAATAAATGCTACCATACCTCATACTAATTCCCTTGCAGCTTTAGAAATCGCCCAATTGAAGTTCCACTCTCTAATTGCAATTTCGTCGACCTTCAGCTCCTTTAGCATCTGATTTCCATCGCCGAACTCATGATCCTCATTCAAAAATTAATTGAATGTGCTTTGCCTTTAAATCGTTCCTTAACCAATTCGACGGTTAAACGTTTCACCCCGTTTCAAGAACCGGCATCCATCTGTAATTGAATGATTTTGATAATAAAATCGACTTCAATTCCACCAATCGAACCCGTCTGGAAATTCTGATTGATTCGCTCTAGTTGCTGGAAATTCTGATTGATTCACTCTAGTTGCTGGTTAATTCTGATTGATTCGCTCTAGTTGCTGATTAATTCCACCAATCGAACGCCTTCCTCTACATTAATAGTTTGAAATCGAACTCAACACTATCGACTTCCAACGCTTGCATTAACAGCTTTTGATTTTACCTCAACGGATCCAGTGCTCCTTTCTGGCATGATTTCTTCTGCGTCCATATTTGGATCAACCTTTACACATCGACTTAATCAGCGCTAAGAGAATTAATTCCAGAAAGAAGATTAAATTTCCTTCCTTCAAATGTGTCTTTCTCCACCTTGAAGATGTGAATCAACTTTCAGATTACCATTTCAAACAACTGTATGGATTGCGTCAATTTGTAAATAAACAGAGTCTCTTTGCTTAGTTTAGACCCAGCAATCTGATGCTATGCCACTGCTTACGCCCTTTAATAAAGATCAGGTCTCATCAAACCTTTCACACAGAGCTCCATAGAATAAAATCTCCTTCCTTGGCCTGATTTCCAAATCATTGGCCCTTTTACAATCTGCCCGAAGGCTTCCAAGTAGAAACCCCTGCTCTCTACTCACACTCTCTCTAATTTTTTCAATGCCTTTGAGGCTTGATAATTTATACAATTTTAAAATGATCTAATTTAAGTTCAATCCCTTCAATTTATCAACAAAATCCTAAAATCACTCTTGAATCCCTAAGTTTCCTCTCTCACCCATAGTTAATGAAACTAATTTCCAAATTAATATGTAGAAAAATATTTCATCCCTTTACATCCTCAACTGACCAAATTCTCTCATATTCTCAAATATTTGAGAATTATTTACAATATTTAATTAAAAATACATAAAACCCACTCAAATCATTCATAAAAATCTAGCTCTTCTAAAAACTTAAAAACCCCTAAGTTTAAAATACAAAGTATTTTCCTCTTCGTCTAATGCTCCTACATCAGACTCCGAAGGTTGAAAATGATCATGATCTCCTGATCATGCGTTTTAAGTCTTTGTCCACCTGGATCCCACACTTTGTTCTGCAAGTCATCATCTGCTATTGCTTGATGCTTTTCTCTAGGTTTCCATATCTTGTTCTGCATCCTGCCTCTAGCTATGCTTTCATACTCTTCTTTTGTATTTCCCTTGCTGAAATTCCTCTTCTTTCTTGCTATTTTCTGCTGCTTTTGAGACACCTTCATCATCAGTCTTCTGATGCTTTCAATCTCTATGTCCAACCTACTGCTGCTTCTTTCACTTCCTGTTGATGCCGCTAATGTTGTCTCTGCTGTCATCTCCTCGATTGTTGATAACATTGGTTTTACTCCTGCAGATATCACCCCACATGTTGCTAACATTGGTTTTACTCCTGCAGGTGCTACCCCACATGTTGCTTCCTCCCAAACTCCCTGTCCCTCTGCAACATTATTTTTCTCATCACCTACAAATTTATCTTCAGAAAATAAATTATCATTTAATTCTCTTCCTGCAGTAACATATCCATTTATCTCTGTTTGTATACTAGTAAGAAAAATAAATTTTAACAAACTAGTATCTGCTCCTTTCACAACTTCAAGAAAATTTACTTCAATTCCTGAAACTTCTTTCTCTGGTTCAAATGTCTCCAGCAAACATTTCAGCCATTTATTTTCAAGTATTTCATCAACATGCTGCAAATTAGTTCCAGCATAACCTTCGTCTTCCCTTTTGACAATCTTTAGTAACTGTCCATCATCATCTTGATTGATTCTGACAATCAAATCAAGTTCTTCAAACACTGTAGCCTCATCCTCTATCACTGTAGAAGTTCCAAAATTACATCCCACAGTTCTCTCTTGGCTATACAGACAAGCCAACTCTTCCTTGACACCCATGGTAACAAGCCTCTACTTATGAGACATGACTGTCTCATCTTCTTTCTGCAACAGTTCTTCTTCTTCCAAGACAATTTCAAATGATGGACTGTCTTCTGCATCACCTGTATACACAATCAAATTGTCAGCGTCAAAATCACAAGACCCAATGGTCTCACTTGTTGATTCACTCACCAAGTTTTCTCTCTGTAGTTCCAAGTCTTCTTCAGGACTCAGAAAATATTCACTAGCTTTCTCCTCAGCTTTCTCTGGTAACACTTTAGTATGTTGCTCTGAGTTTTCTTCCAATTCCTTTGTCAGCACATCAGTATGCTGATTTGCATTCACCATGAATCTGTCAGCTAGTCTCTCCTTCTTTCTATCCTTTGCTTCATGAATGTAATTCATGAAAAATTTCTTATCTTGCTTCTTTAGCAAATCATCCTGTGTGTAAGTCCTCTGCCTCTCCAATTCTCTTTTCTGAAGATCTAGTTTCCTATACAATTCAATAATTTCATTAGGAGTAGAACTTGGAAACTTCACACAATTTTCTATACCTTCACCGATTCTTGACTCATCATCAGATGGTCCTTCTCTCTCTACACCAATATTCTGATTAAACTTCTTTGTCTTCATTTCCTCCTGAGATCTTGCTATCTCAGCATTGATCTGAACAGACTTCAGATTCAACTCTTCTTGAACAAACTCTAAATCTTTCTCATCTCCCTGTGTTGTACCTGTAAACATACACAACTCATTAGTTTTAAAACCACGAGACTTTTCAGTCTTGACTACTTCCTCCAGCACTTCCCTTTGAACAGATTTGCATGTGGAATCTTCAAATTCCATCTCTGGCTCAAGAATTCTAAGTTCCTCCTTCAATAAGGCAATCAAACTTTGCCTCAACCTCATCTGCAATGGTTGCCAGATCACTCTCTTTCCCTTCAGTGGAAAGATCCATCCTCCTTTCTGGTTTTAGTACCTGTAATTGTACCTTCATTACTGCAATTTCTCTTTCTCTGACTTTATCAATCATCTCACCTCTATGGCATTCTTTTGTACCTCTTCTCTAATCCTCCATGATCATCTTCTCTATGAGTTTCTCACTCACCATGAGTTGCACTAGCCTCTGCAACAGCAAGCTCTACTGCTGCCACTTACCTCACCAATCCACTTCACTGGACCCGGTCTTTTTGGTAAGTACTGGTTCACTACCTCTAGAACCTCTTGAGCACTCTCCTTTGCTCTCTCTAGGCTATCTCTTCAACTCACCTTTTCTTCAGAACACTATGATTGTCCTCCATATCCAGCCTTTAGCTGAATGTCAGGTTCACTGCCATCATCTTGTCTACAACCATAAACCTTAATCACAAATTTCAAATCAGAAAAATTATCTGACCTTTAAGATCCTACATGATCTTGTCCTCCATTCATTTCTACAATCATGTTCACTGCAATTGTGTACCTTTGCATATCAGATTTAGAATCTGATCTTCCTTTCAGTCTTCATCACACATTTAAATAAAATACACTTCAGTTCTCAACAGAACCTTCCTGCACTCATTTAGAAAAAGAAACATCTTCAATTTCAACAGAGCCAAGCTCTGATACCTTTCGGTACGCCCTGCATAATTTTGGGATTAGAGCCAAGCTCTGATACCAAAATGCTACAGGGCATACCATAAAATTTCCCATCCGGGCAACTCATAATAATATGGAAGCTTTTTTTTAATCTCTATTAAATTCAAACACCCAGATTTTAATTCACTCTCAAGCAGAAGCTTTTACCCCAATCAAAGGAAACCATAACCTCAACTCATGAGTTTTCACTTTGAAGTCATAATGTGAATTCAAACATTTCAAACATTTGACCCTTACCAATTTTAATTCGAAGGATAAACTTTGCTCTCACGTGTATGTATTATCAGCCATACTTCAATTTCAATTAGCATACCTTGTGATCTTTGCGCCTTCAACCAGACTTTATGGAGTTTGCTTCCTTCTACTGCTCTTTACTTCATAGTTCCGCCCTCGCTTTCATGTGTGGAGATACAAAACCAACATCGATTTATGCAAATCAATCTCTCCTTCTCCCTCAACCTTCGATCCTCTCTTATCGGGAACTACTTCTTAACTAGAAGTTCCTGTCTTCGACTTCAATCTCTGCTATCTTAATTCTGTTCCATGCTATGCAATTAATTCCTCAGGCACCAGCAGATATTAACATTTGGCCTTACTCATAAAAGGCTCGACAAACATTTATCAATTAAAATAAATGCTACCATACCTCATACTAATTCCCTTGCACCTTTAGAAATCGCCCAATTGAAGTTCCGCTCTCTAATTACAATTTCGTTGACCTTCAGCTCCTTCAGCATCCGATTGCCATCGCCAAACTCATGATCCTCATTCCAAAATTAATTGAATGTGCTTTTCCTTTAAATCATTCCTTAACCAATTCAGCGGTTAATCCTTTCACCTCGTTTCAAGAACCGACGTCCATCTGTAATTGAATAATTTTGATAATAAAATCGACTTCAATTCCACCAATCGAACCCGTCTGGAAATTCTGATTGATTCACTCCAATTGCTAGTTAATACTATTTTTTTTTTTTAACGCCTTCCTCTACATTAACAGTTTGAAATTGATCTCAACATTATCGACTTCCAACGCTTGCATTAACAGCTTTTGATTTTACCTCAACGGATCCAGTGCTCCTTTCTGGCACGATTTCTTCTGCGTCCAGATTTGGATCAACCTCTGCACATCGACTTAATCAGCGCTAAGAGAATTAATTCCAGAAAGCAGATTAAATTGCCTTCCTTCAAATGTGTTTTTCTCCACCCTGAAGATGTGAATCGACTTTTAGATTATTGTTTCAAACAACTGTATGGATTGCGTCAATTTGTAAATAAACAGAGTCTCTTTGCTCAGTTTATACCAAGCAATCTAATGTTATGCCACTGCTTACGCCCTTCAATAAATATCAGGTCTCATCGAACCTTTCACACAGAGCTCCATAGAATAAAATCTCCTTCCTTGGCCAGATTTCCAAATCATTGGCCCTTTTACAATCTGCCTGAAGGCTTCCAAGTAGAAACCCCTACTCTCTACTCACACTCTCTCTGATTTTTTCAATGCCTTTGAGGCTTGATAATTTATACAATTTTAAAATGATCTAATTTAAGTTCAATCCCTTCAATTTCTCAACAAAATCCTAAAATCACTCTTGAATCCCTAAGGATCCTCTCTCACCCATAATTAATGAAACTAATTTCTAAATTAATATTTAGAAAAATATCTCATCCCTTTACATCCTCAACTGACCAAATTCTCTCATATTCTCAAATATTTGAGAATTATTTACAATATTTAATTAAAAATACATAAAACCCACTCAAATCATTCATAAAAATCTAGCTCTTCTAAAAACTTAAAAACCCCTAAGTTTAAAATACAAAGTATTTTCCTCTTCGTCTAATGCTCCTTCATTAAAAGGTTGGCCAATGTTGATTATTACATAACCATGCTCCCTCTATATGTGAGCACTACGATCAAGGAATAACCAACTAACTCTTCCTTATGCACCCTTTCTATGTAAATAGTAAAGTTGAGGAAGAGTTGGTTAATAATTCCTTATGATTCCAAGAATAAAAATCTTATGATTGTGTAATGTAGCTAAAAAAGATAATATAATTGAGCTCTGAGATGTTTTGAGTGCTCCAACACCCCGTGTGGTGTACACGGAATGGCTGGCACGCTGCTAATTCGAAACGAGTGTCGGAATATGTGACTTTCTAGTGGGTGGCTATACTTTTTTAAATGTTGAGCTTTATATTTTAAATGTATTATAGATATTTAATTCAAAGCCATTTTTACACATTATTAAATCACATTTTCTAATATGATTTAATATCTGTAATTATATAATAACAATGATATTATTATTATTATTATTATTATTATTATATTTTAAACTATAATATAATTAATAATAATATGAAGTTATTATTAATATTAATTATTTATCTCTTATTAACATCATTAGGTTCTCCTCGATGATTAATATATATTTATTAATATATTAATATAATTGGAAATATCTTTTATATAAAACTAAAATATATAATAATTATAATATCTATAAACGGAAATATATATATATATATATATATATATATATATATATATATATATATATATATATATATTATTAAATATATTTATATATTTATTAACTATATTATAAACACAATATTACAAACCAAAAAAAACTTATAATTATAAACTTAGATATATATTATATATCAATAAATAATTAATATTAATAACATGATGTATAAAATGGTTTTAAATGTTGAAGATACGTCATTGATCTAAATCAAATATACATTAAAAAAAACATATTGAACTCAATTTTTTAATATATCTTCATTTTTTATCATTGCTGGTCTTCTTAGAAGTATGCATAATAGGTACTTGTTGGATGTGAAATTTAATTTCTCATCCAATGAGTGCCCACACTTGAAATTCGAGTAAACCTATCAGGAGATAAGCCAAAAATACAATTAAAAAAATAGTTTTCATCATTTCCCTCCACAATTCATAATATTTATTTTATATTTTAACTATTATTTTATTATTTTTCTTTAGGAGACTACTTTTAGGTTGAAATTTCCTCTAATGTCTTAATTTAAAACCCTAGAATGATATCACTTTGTACTTGAGGGGATTCTTGTATGTTGACAGTGGTTTTCTTGAGTAACTCCTCTAGAATTTGCTGCATTGTGGTAGTGCGACCCTAATTCATATGTAGTTTAATTTATTAAAGAAATATTAGTTTTTATATGCGCCTATCATTCGGAATTTCTCGATACTTGATTGTTAGTAATTTTCTTTGGAAATTAATGTCTCACTTTTTTTACTCTTGTTTAATGTCGACAGGGAATAAAAAATCTTTTCGTTAGAATAAGGGTTTTTTCTTAATGCAATGACATTAGTTTGAGCACTTGCATTTCCTTCCAGTCATTCCAAAGAGTTTCTATGTTGAGTATGTCCAAGGTAATTTTTTATATAGATTTTATCATTGCTTTCAATGTGTATTAGGGCTTTACTTGCATTCTTTCTCGTAATTTTATCTTTAACGACTCATCCATAACCACTTTTAACCTGGTTTGATTTTAGGAGAGAAAACTTTGTCCTTTGTCTTACACGTGTAATTTTCTTGACACTAATGCATTGAGTGTATTTTCTATTTTCTTTAAAGATATTTAGGATTCTATATTTTATAGGTACTTAATGTAAAAAAATTCCTTCCAAGTATGTCCCACAAGAGTCAAGCCTTGTCCAGATTTTGCTGGAAGGATTTGTTTGGGTTCTCAATTTTCAATGTCCTTCCTACGTGGAACACATGTTCTTATTTAATTTCTGTTTCATATAAGGGTTTAGGCACTATAATGGCATGCATATTTCCAATGGTGTTCTATTAGAATTGTATGCAAGCCTTTTAAATTATTAACTAGCTGTTTCTTTGGCCAAAATATGGTTCCTTTGTATTTAACAAACTAAAGTAATCATGAGGATATCACCCCCTCTCCTTTTATATATGAATGTATTAAATATATTTATACAAATTCGAGGGATCTTGTTTAAGGGTTTACCCTTTTACAGACATAAGTTATATATGTATATATTTTTCTTGTATTTATATTTTACAGATTTTGGAAGTTTCTAAGGACGGTTCTAGAAGTTAGTACCAGGATTAAAATCTTATTTGTTTCACATGATATATCTATAAATATTACATGCATGTTCTTGGTTGTAGTTTATCTAATTTCCTTCTTCTTGGATATGCTTTGGGGTTTCCACCCCAACAAGTTTAATTGAACACGTGGAACCTTTTTCACTTGTTATTTAATGAATATAATAGCGTACGAATTGAATTAGCATATTACCTTCTGGCGACGCTAGGTTTTACTATAGTAAATAATGCACCTTTAAGCGGTTCCAATTTCCTTACTCACAATGCAATATTAGTTTATGATAAAACTTCTTCAATGGTTTTATTTATTCTAGGTTTCTTTTTATCAACATATTCATATTCACAACCTTGTTTTTATTTTAAACCTTACTATGGTTATATTTATATATTTTTGTCTTTATAAAGGATCAAGTCATTCATTAAAGGTTTAGTCACCTGCTCTTTTTAAATATTCAGTATTATTACTACCATAATCTAGTAATATACACACAATTATACATGCATTTAGGTTAGGGGCCTTAGGGAATCCTTTTATTGGAGAATACTGAAACTCTTATGAGTTGTAACCCTCATCTTGCTAAGGACTGGGTGCTTGACGTCAAACATTCATATGTTTCCCTACAGGTCTACATAATAACCTGTGCAAAACTCCCCAAACCCTAATATTGGAATTACCAGAAAATTTATATAAATATGTTCATTTTCTTTTCCTTTGTTATCATTCCTAAAAATAATTTATTAAGTTTGTTAGATTATTTCTGACTTACTTTCATACCATAGTTTGTTTCACAAAATTATATAGTATTTTCCAAATTAGAAAGACTCTATATTATGTGTTGGTACACATTCATGTACCTGCAATAACAAGGTTAATCAAATACATTTTTCATTCTAGAGTTAAACATTTCATCTCCAACAATAAAATAAGATTTAATTAACATATTATAATTATATTCTAGTAAACATATTCTAATATTTATTTCAAAAACACATGTATACGTATCTAGATTCCTTCCAGAAATAAGTTAAAGGTTTTCACATCCTCCTAGCCTTGAACTAATTCTCTTTCAGTTCCCCCTGAGATCCACTCTTAATTGTTAGTAAATTATGTAGATTTATATTTAAAGAATTAACTTCTGGACCCTTTAGTAGTGTGCTGCTAATTTTTTTCTAGGTTCAACCATTCTTTCACTCCCACTGGTATTTTCCTCAAGGATACTATCTTTATCTCTCACTATTCCTTGTCACAGAATGACAACATGAAATCTTTCTCCAGTCATGTTTATTTCTATTGGTCTTTAATTTTTTTCATATTTTATCCTCTCTCTCTTAAACCCTTTTCAAAATATACCTAGAGTATAAATCATGACAAAGGATAATTTTTATTCCTTTTTGTTTCTTTCCCTATGGGCATAACTTATTTTTTCAATCGTTTTCTTGAAAATTAAGGGTTAATCACTCATGTTAGTATTTAAAACATTTATAAGAGGATTTTTATACCAACGATAATTTCTTGTTTTCATTTTTGGAAATAATAATCATATCAACATTTTTCATCACATGTCTTTTAATTTTTCCAATCATAAAAAAAAAGACTCATAGTAAATATCCAGGGGTATTATATCTCCCCTCCCTTTAAAAGGGACATCATCCTCGATGTTATGCAAGGAATCCATTCTCATGGAAGAAACATAGGAAATGGATCAAGTGGTTTATTCAAACCTAAAGTTCTTTCATTGCACTTTGCATTGAGAGATGGATCAATTTCATTGGTAAAATCCATTCCTTTTTGAAGTTCACATTCCCAACATGTTATCAGCCATGCTATACAGGTTCCATCAATTTTTATTCATGCACCAAAAAAGGGTCAGTAATATGTACCCAACTGGGGTCATCAACATTCACCATAACCCAACAAGGTTTATAAACATGCAGTCAGTGACTCAGTAGGAGTTAGAAACATAGATGTAAGCACAACAAAATAGCAATAAATCCTTTTTCACTTACTCAATGGCCATGCCAAGTGACATGGACCCCATTGCGTGGTTCAATTGCGAAATTCAAACTATGGAAATACCAATTCAATTTGCACCATTTACATAGTGGAAATAATATTTTAAGAACAAATTACTTTCCCTGCCTCTTATGGTAAGTCATAACAAGTGTCCTAGCTCACTAGGAAGAGATTTCATAATATTACATATGCATTAGTAGGCCATGAGTAATGTTCAGGATAAACTCATTTCCCTTCCATTTTCATGGCTATTATATTGTTTCATACTCTCTCAAGTGGCTTAGCTATGTCCATATTCACTGATTTTATATTTTATTTTAGCACAAAATTAAGAGTCCACATTACCACATTCCTTCTCTACTTCATCCACTATTTTCATTTAACTCGCTCCATTTTTTTCTCATGCATTGCAGGTTCTTAATGAAGTTTATACAAATTTTTCTTCCATTTACAACCATGGGGTTTATTCCCCTTGCATTAGCATGCGCATTGACTGTGTCACACTCATTATTTCAATATAGTTATCCTAATTCATTTAGAACATATTTTCAATATTTATAACAATAAAAAAATACCTCAACGAGAAAAATATAGTTTAAGAGATTTCTCTTCATAGTTATGAATGCACCAATCCACCATAAAAATTTTCCTCTTTGCTAGGTCGTTCCAAGTCATAATTTTTTTCAATTCCATCGGTTTCTTCACAGAATCCAAATAACATCCACATATTTATCCTATGTCACCAACTCAAATTAATATATAGTTAACTACCATTTCAGTTAACCAACTCTCTTGATCATTTGGATTCTGGGTGAGTTTAACTCTTTCCTTTATGGACAATACTATAAAATAAACTAGTTAGCGAAATTTCTAATGAACCAAAAATATTAATATATAATTCCATACAAATTTGACAACCAAATGGTCCTTCAGGTATAGGCCATTCAATATTTCTTGCCCTTTTCAGGGTCCATTGCAATTTCGTTTTTAAAATTTACATGTTTTCACCCTTAATTTTAGCCCCAATCAATTTCACATCTATCAATGTTTGTGTAAAGCTATAATTTTATGAATCATTTCAACATTATTTATACATTCTTTTGTCCTTTTTTGTCTCTTGGAGTAACCAAAATAACATTATAACAATCACTTTTAATTTGATAGTATCAAAATATTTCATTCTTTTTATTCAATAAATTATTGTGATATCTATCCCAACTTACCAACACTCTGTTTTTTTTTTTTTACAAGAGCTTTAAGTTGGAAATTATTTTGTATCACACAATTACTTGCTTTCACATGCCTATTTTTCCTTGAAAATATCACTAGTCATGCTTTGTGCCATCATTCTTTAGGTTTTTTCGATATCTAAAACTAAAAAATTTAGACTACAAGGAAATAAAATTTTGTCACTCAATCAAGGAGGTTGTTAGCGCAATGAGTCACTCCTTGACTGCAAAAGAAGTAAGCCTTACACATCATATTACATCTCAAATTTAAAGGTTTTGAGTGGTGGGATGGTTCCTTAAAGAGTTTGAAATGATTTTTATTCTTTAATACTTTCATCCATTTAGAAAGTATAAATTGTATAGGTAAATTGGTAGTATAGGGAGCATATTGTAAGAAATGGAAGGAGACAGATAGTTGGTACTCAATATAAGAAATATTATTATCCTAAATAAGTCACACAACTACAAGAGTGGCTCTTTACAAAAACATTGTTTTATGTAAAGGAAACAACATTTAGAAGGTAGAGTACATACATAAAGTGTTTCATAAATCTTTCATGAAACCTTCACTAACATGTTCTACACAACATATATATGATTTGTAGGAAACTAAACAAAAAATAATTTACTATTAGATCCTCTAACATTTTTCTTACTTACACTTTACTAGCTACTACAACTCATAAATCAGAAGAATAAAATAATGAGAAATACACACCATACATTAGATAGTCCTTGAATCAGAAAATCCTCTAGCATGAACTGTAAAAATGAGTTTTATTTATTATAATAAGTCTTCAGGTAGACCAAAATCCGACCCTGAAATGGTATTTACAAATGATACATATATAGAGAGAGAGACACCAACTCCATCTCTCATAAAAAGAAGGAACCACTCTTTCTCACATTATGTAGGTGTTATAGGACATTAAAGATATATCCTATATAAATCTAACTGACAGAACAGATGTAGATGATAGAAGAGAAGACAATTTGTACTGTGTTGTTGAGTGTGCTAACATGTTGCCCATTTTCTGTTGATTTGTCTCTTTATGACTTTGGTTCTTTAATAACCATGTGTCTTCATTAAATAAGACCTTTAGCAACCTCATAATAACTTATCAACCATAACTTGACATTTCCATATCATTATTAGTCCTTATCATTCCTAAATTGGCTCAGAAATTTTACTGAAAGCTTTGAAAAATCATTTAAAATAGGTGCTACCGGAAATTTTGGTAAAATTTGTAACTGCACAAAAACTGTAATGCTACGAGAATTTTCAGTAGTGCTATGTTTATTTTTTAAAAATGCATAGAAAATACTTGAAAAACCTATGAAAACTTATACACCCTGAAACTTGAGCTGTTGTTCAAAATGTACATAGTAAGAAAAAATGTATTTTATTAGGAAACCCTTTTACCCTTCTTCCATATGGGCTCTAGCTTTTGCAAGTTTATCCAAGTCTAATATTTTTTCAACAGTTGATTTTGATCTTGTGGTCCTGGTGGATGTTTCTCTGGCAGTGGTATTTTTATCTTTCGAGCCATTTTGAATTTTTCTTCATTTTGAGGATTCTATTTGCTTGTCTGAAGGGGCTTTTCCTTTGTGTTTCTTCTTAGACTCATTAGTCTCTGCAATTGAAGGGGTTAGATTTTGTAACCCTTCAAATTTATTCTCTATATCTATGACCTCTGTCAGCGAACTTGGATTATGCAGGGCTTTAGATTTTAGCCTCAACTTGTTGTTGTCTCTCGTGTGTCTTTTTTTTCTGCCAACAACTAGTTTTGCATCCTCTTTCCTTATCTTTCTTCTAATTTCATGCCCTGCATCTTTTAGGATCTTTTCATCAGGCTTAGTGGGCTTATATTTCTTCTGAATTTTCTATTGAGTGTTTTCTTCTAAAACTTCTGGTAGCACCTGTGCTTTGGATTTTTCTGTAGTTGCAAGATTTTCTCTCTGAGTTATGGTATAAAATTTCGAAAAAGGAGGAATGGGAGGGACCATTTTCATTGATTTATGATCCAGATCTTTGGGGGAGGCCCCCAAGATCTAAAAATTTGAAATTGATCTGACAAGATTTTCAAAATTAGAATGCAAAAAAAAAGAGAGAACACATTGCGAATAAAACCACAATGAAACTTGTTTTATTAAAATAGAGAATAACTGTAGAAGCTACATTGTGGTGGACAATATGCCCTTTTACAAAGTGAGGCTTGTTATTTATAGCCTTTTTTTGAGTTACAATACCATGGGTAGATAGCATAGATGGATACCATGGGTAGATACCACTTACAATACCATGGGTAAATTCCATGTGTGGATGAATACCATGGGTGGATACATACCATAGGTGAATGAATATCATGGATAGATGTCACTTACAATAATACCATGGGTGAATAAATACAATGGGTGGATGAATACCATGGGTCGATTCCATTTACAATACCATGGGTAAATTCCATGGGTGGAGGAATACCATGGGTGGATGCCATTCTCCATTTGGATCATTCCTCCCTCCTTAAGAATAAATGGTCCCCATTGCATGAAGTTCCCTTTTGAGAAGCCTTTGTTGAATATGAAGAGTCACTAAAGGGAAGGGTTTTACGTAGTTAACCCATAACCATGATGAACGAAGATCCGAGGATAGAGATACCCTATAATGCTTGTGACAAACTGTGATATTGACAATGTGCGGCCTAGAAAATGAACTTCGATGAAGCGTGGGTTTGTGGATGAACCAAAACCATGAAAAATGAAGATCCGAGGATAGAGATACCCTGTAATTCTTGTGACCAACTATGTGACTAACAGTGTGCGGCCTAGAAAATGGACTTCAATGAAAAGGATTTTGTGCAGCTGACCCATAACCGTGATGTTGATTGTTAACGAAGTAGCAGGTGCCTACATAGCTTGGGGTGGGAGGGCATGTCTCCAAATAACCCAAGCTGAACTTTTCTATGCTAAAAATGATGAATATGAAGCATGTGCCTACTAAAGCGGGGTGGGAGGGCATGTCTCCAAAGGGAACCCGCTCCGAATGCTGCTCTAGGTTTAAAATGAGCATAATTCTGTCAATATAACTGAGAATATTTATTATAGCATGTTTTTGGAAATGGAATGATCATTCTGTATCTTCGCATGTATTTGAAATCGATATCTGGAGACCATGGATGCTCATATTCACGCTGGAACTATCCCACCATCACCAAAATTGATGAAAAAATAACTAATTTTAAATTAGCTATAAATCCCTCTTCCAGAGTCCGATTCCATCGATTTTTTTTGAAATCGGGTGATTTTTCAAGGGGAGCGTAGATCTGTAACAATTTATTTTAAATTTCCCAATTAAAACTGCAATAAATGATAGGAGAGCCGCCATCCATGAATTGTCGTCAGAAAAAATGTTTCAACATTACTGATTTTGAATCAGCGATATCTCCTTCATCCGAACTCCAATTCGGCCGATTTTTTTTTTGAGTTTGAGTATTTTGTTGTAAGGAATCCAGATATGGTCTTATATTTGGTAAAATTTTCACCAAAAGTTTCAGATCTGATCTTCAAAATTTCCGCCCAAAAAATTCATGGATTTTGTTGAAGATTGTTGCCAAAAATTGAAACTAAAATATGATACAAACCCTCATTCCCATGGATTCTTAACTTGGATCTGATACCATTGATCCGGATCTTTGGGGAAGGCCCCCAAGATCTAAAAATTTGAAATGGATCTTACAATATCTGCAAAATTAGAATGCCAGAAAATAGAGAGAACACATTGCAAATAAAACCACAAAGAAACTTGTTTTATTAAAACAGAGAATAACTGTAGAAGCTACATTGTAGTGGTTAATATGTCCTTTTACAAAGTGAGGCTTTTTATTTATAGCTTTTTTTTGATTTACAATACCATGGGTAAATTCCATGTGTGGATGAATACCGTGGGTGGATACATACCATGAGTGAATGAATATCATGGATAGATGTCACTTACAATACCATGGGCGAATAAATACAATGGGTGGATGAATACCATGGGTCGATACCATTTACAATACCATGGGTAAATTCCATGGGTGGATGGATAACATGGGTGGATGCGTACCATGGATGGATGCCATTTTCCATTCAGATCAATTTAGGCATATTGATTGATGATCCTTCTCCTTTCTCCAACTTTTTCTTAACCTTGGTTCAAAGAGACTTTTCTTTTTTTCCTTTAGATTTTTGTGAATATTCTCCTTCTTAGCCTTTCTCTTAGTTATCTTACCAACTTCTGAAGTAGTTGGTTTCTGGTTCTTTTCTTTTTGCGTTGTAGGCTGAGGATGTTGTTGTGAAGCTAGAGATAGTTAAGCTAGAACATCTGGTGTAGGTGAGGGTTGGCCTTCCTTGTAAAACAAAAAATGGTCCCATGACTGCTTTCTTTTCCTGATTTCTTCCTCAAACAACACTTTGATAAGAGCTTGATGATATAGGATGCACTCTAATGAAAATGTATGTGTTTGTATCCTAGAAAACATCTTTGTCAAGCTCTTTCGCACGAAGAATGGTAAGTTGAGGGTATTCATACCTGCAACATGAATAAAAAATCTCATATGGTAAAGGAAAACAATAGTATACCTCCTCTCACGGGTGAGGTAAATTTTGATGAGCTTGACATCCTTAGCCCATTTATTCTTGAGGTAACTACAAGGAATTCCTTTAGCCCAGTTAGGGTCTCTCTGTCAATGTTTAATGAAACTATTGAGGTCTCCTCCAGTGATGACTTGGCCTTTAAAACATTTTTCTCCTTCCTGTGGAAGGTTGAAAGCTTCAGTAAGAGACTCTGTTGATACCTACAATCTGAGAACATAGATAGTTGCTTCCCACCCATTGAAAGAGTGTGAAAATTCCTGAGCTACTCCTAAATAAGAGCTTGCTAGTCTTGAACACAATGGATACCATCCTGCTTGAACAAAGAACCTTCTCACATTCTGATTAGCATCAACTGGATCTACTCCTTGGGGTTCAATTCATTTTAGCTTTCCTCCTTTGTTAGTCATCTTCAATAATAAAGAAGGTTGTTTGTTGAAATCAGATAGATGTCAAGACTAGAGGAGCTCACCTAACAAGTTTTGTTGTGTTTTCAATGAGATCTATCTGAAATCTAAGTCTCTTTCCTTAAGCTGCTCACTGGATCTTCTCATTCACTGATAGTTAAACTCGAAACTAATGGGTTTCCTTTCTTTTCAGTGGTTTAAAAAGATATGTTGGTTCACCTTTCCGTGCATGAGACTTTTCATAATGGTAAGTATATTAGACTATAGCATACACCTTGTGGTAATCATGATGGACTTCAGTTGGATGCAGAGTTTCAAATGATATGCTACAGGTAGCTGGAGATGAGCAGAGCTGGAACTAGCAGTTACCTCCATTTTATCCTTATTATTGGCCTAAAATTTTTTCAGTGTTCATGCCTGATCAAACCAAATATTCATTGCATTAAAACTCCATATCCACGATCTATCTTAACACATAACACATACCTCGACATGTGGATGAAATGACTCGGCTGAAAGATAAGACAAACAATGGTTAGCTTTTAAAAAATGTGGATTGACACCTAGCATACTCCACGTATAACCACGACTTGAACTTAACATCACTCAACGTAAACCTTTCCTTTCACGTGACCTAACTCATGATAAAATATTAAAATGTATTTTATAACAGGAACATGTGGCTTAACACAAAGTGGATATGCTTTTTATTTATTTTTAATAGGGGAGGTTACCAGAATTTCCTGTAGCATTGGGTTAAAGAAAAAATGGCATAAAACATAATTAAAACAAACTGTATGAAAAGGGTTAAAACAGATGCTACCAGAAACTTTGGTAGCGTTCTAATTTTTTTTTAAATTTACAAATTTTACCCTAAAATACAAAAAAAAAAAAACCTACTCATGACTTAGCTTAGAACTGTGCTAACAGAGGCCATAAAATATTTCTTTTGGAATTTTTAGAATTCTTTTTCTCTTTTTCATGATAGCTTATGATTAATAATTCCACAATATTATTAGTCTTTAAGACCCACCTACTCATGATATCTATGTTGCAATAATGAATTGCTAAGACGTGGAGGGGTGAATCAGTAATTCTATGATTACTTTAATTTCCCTTTTGAATATATTATTGCTTCATCCCTCTACCATATGTTATTTATGACATCATTCATTCATAAGTAAATAAGCATTACAACATGAAAATTCATATGTTCAATCAACATTTCGAAAGGTAAACACACACACACACATTGACATAGGTATTTTTCATGCGGAAACCTAAAGGGTAAAAACCACCAATTTCTTCTTCTTTTAAGATTTAAATTAAGCACCCAATTAATTACATCAATTTTTTTATGAGAACCCACTCACTGGAGGCACCAACCCCCATTGGATAGTAAGAACCAACTTGCCAAGAGGCACCGACCCCTTTAGAATAGCAAGCACCAACTTGCCAAGAGGCACCAAACTCTTTGAATCCAGGCCACTAGCTGTTGCTACCACCGTTCTACTCTTTCATACAATTTTCAAATTGAAAAAAGAGGAATTTATAGATAAGATAAATACCAACCCACTATGTCATATAATTGCAATATGATCTCAGTCTTTTGTTGAAACTTTAGAAATTATATACAATATGCATGTATATATCCGGACTCTCCTGATCTCACAATATTTAACTTCTTGCAAAATACAGAATCCTTCCACTATAATTCTTGCGGAAATTTAATCAACAATTGCAAAACACATGAAGCAATAAAAATACACATAACACAGTTGTTTAACGGGAAAGCTTGAAGCTAAAAACCCCAACTATATATTATGTAACATGGAGATCATATGACAATACCATACAAAGCATACAAAGCTTATCACAAACTCTCAGTACAGTACAATCGTCATACACTAATCAGGACCAATCTTGCAAATCCATGCACTAATCTTTGCCTCCTCCTAGCCTGCCTCCACTGCGCAATCCAAGCTGATTACAAAGACCAATTCAATGTAATGCCACTCTCATTGACTATGTTATTATCATTGGCAACTCCAATGTATATATAGATGCAATTCATGCATCACTAGTAGTCACAACAGATAGTCTATCTTGCCCTTTCACCTATCTCTCCACTGGTCTCCACTGAAACTTCCATGCACTATAGTTAACTGATGTATTCTTCAGTTGATTAATGAGTTATTATTTAGTGAATTAATTCACACCACTCTCACTAGTGTATCAATCAATTAGACTGGATGCAAATAGCTCAACTATGTTTATATTAGTTAAACTGAACACAACTCCATTAACTTCCTCAATCAACTCCACCAAACTCTCTCACATGAGTTCTAACTCAAGTATCCATGCAATAGCTCCACATAACCCTCAGGAATAGTGTAATTCCTTCTGTCAGCTCCTATGTTACGATTCAGTATACCTTGAATCATGCTATGAAGAGAATAAGATAATGTTTAGAGTCCAAATATTATTAAGAGCTAATAATATTCTACATATCTATTTTTAGACTGCAATCTAAAAATAGATTCCGCCTAATATGCTCAAAAGTAAGTCCATCTATTTTTCCAACTTGACCAACCTTCAGATAGATACTTCCCGTGTACCATAGAATATGATCCATATGTCTAAACAAACAGTTTGCGACAAAAATCACAGTGTATCTTCCCACCTAGTTTAGGTGATCAATTTCCAACTAGGATCAAGAATGATGTTTTAGGATGCCTCCTTCACTGTTTCTTGTTGCAATCTTCAACACTCCCTCTCAACAAGAAAGGACTATCTTTGCATGCAACATCAACTCCATGCATTCGCCCTACAACCTTCATAAGCGCCATGCAACCCCATGCATCTGCTCTGCAACTCCTCTGAAACTGAATAGGCTCCAAACAACTCAATCAGTCTGATGCATCTATCATCAAATTCTTCAACTTTTGCTGGTACCAATTGCACATGTCTTAAGGAACCACTACGTTGTTGAACTCTTTCACCCATGCACTCTGCACTTGCTGTCAACTCTGATTCGCGCTCCAGTATCTGACACTGTCACTTTGATCTGCCTGCATCAATCCAACTGATAATGCTATTGCTGCTCTGTGAGCGCCTCGTAGCCAAGTTCAATTCATGATATCCACACCATCTCAATGAATCCTACCTAGAAATTACTTCTTGGGATTACTCATGCATGTCGCCCCACCTCTCACCTTGTGGTATAGCCGCATGCACTCTCTCTGCCCATATGGCATGAAATTTCTCTGCATGAGTGGTTGCTCCCACTCCATGATCCTCATCTTGTGGTTGCTCCAAATCCCGAGGTTCAATCTTACCTGCATGCAAAACTTTATCCCTCTCAAGCATCAATTTCATGTATTTCTTGCACTTCCCAACAGTAGGAAGCTCCATAGAAATCCCATCTACTTCAAATCTATAAAGATTCTTCTGCATCTCCAGTTGTGGCTGCTCCACAACCTTCTGAGACTGCTTCTCACGCCGCATGTTGAGAGGCTCCCTCTCAACCACCAAGTCACTAACCTCTACTTTTCTCCTCAAAGTTTTTCATGCATCTTGTACCTCAATGCATGTAGATTCTTGGCTCGCGCACATTGCAATTGTCCCGCCGTCGCAAAATTTTCTAACAAAAGAGCTGATTTTAAATCGATGATATCTCCCTCATCCGAGCTCCGATTCGACCGATTTTTTTTTTCAATTTGGGTATTTTTTCGCAAGGAATCCAAATATGCTATCTGTTTCTGGAAATATTTCACCAAAAAATTTCAGATATTCCCTACAAACTCGCGCACCCAAAAAATTCTCTCTCTCATTCCATGTAGAAAACGATAACATAAAACATACCATGTAGAAATTTATATATAACTGATATGTTATACATCTAAGATTCTCCTGATCACACACTATTTTATCTTCATGCACAATACATAATCTCTTCTACCATTTATCATCACATGCAGAAATAAAATCAATTGCATGCACTCATTAAAGCCATAAAAATTCACACATATGAACACAATATGTAATGGGAAAGCTTAAAGCTGAAAACCCCCAACTATCTGTATATTATATATGTCATAGAGATCATGTAACAATCATTATACAAATCTCCTCACAAGCTCTCAGTATAATCTCCACTTGCTACACACTAATCAGGCCCAATCTTGCAAATCCCATGCACCGATCTTTGCCAGCCTTTAGCCTGCCTCTACTGCGCAATCCCTGCTGAAGAATGCATCTTGATGAGAATTGAATTACCCCAGCCTTGCTCACGTAGTCTTTATAGGCATCTCTACTAATTTTTTGATGCAAACCATGCATCACTTATAGTCACAACTGATAGTCACACTTGCCCTTTCACCTATCTTTGCACTGGTCTCCACTGAAACTGTCCATGCACTGAAGTTAACTGATGTATTCTTTAGTTGATTAATGAGTTTATAATTAGTGAATTAATTAATAATTAATTCACACCACTCTCAATAATTGTATCAATCAGTTAAAATAGATACAAATAGCTCAACTATGTTTAGATTAGTTAAACTGAACACAACTCCATTAACTTCCTCAATCAACTCCACCAAACTCTGTCACATGAGTTCTAACTGAAGTATCCATGCAATAGCTCCACTTAACCCTCATGAATAGTGTAATTCCTTCTGTCAGCTCCTGTGCCACATCTGTGCACTTAACTGAAGTGCTCCAAGAGAATAAGATAATGTTTAGAGTCCAAATATTATTAAGAGCTAATAATATTCGACATATCTATTTTTAGACTGGAAATCTAAAAATAGATTCCGCCCAATATGTCTAAAAATAGTAAGTCCATCTATTTTTCCAACTTCACTAGCCATCCAAAAATAGCATCCCACAACTTATAGAATATGCTCACCATGTCTAAAAATAGACATAGTCTAAAAATAGACTTTGTGACAAAAATCACCTGTGTGGCCCCCACCTAGTTTAGGTGATCACTTTCCAACTAGGATCAGGAATGATGTTTCAGGATGCCTTCTTCATTGTTTCTTGTTGCAATATTCAACACTCCCTCTCAACAAGAAAGGATTGTCTTTGCATGCGACATGCAACTCCATGCATTCACCCTACAACCTTCACAAGCGCCATGCAACTCAATGCATCTGCTCTGCAAATCCTCTGAAACTGAATACGCTCCAAACAACTCAATCATTCTGATGCATCTATCATCAAATTCTTCGACTTCTGCTTAGCTACTTAACATGTCTTCAGGAACCACTGTGTTTTTGAACTCTGCACCCATGCACTCTGCACTTGTTGTCAACTCTGAACCGCGCTCCAATATCCGACATTGTCACTTTGATCTGCCTACATCAATCCAACTGATCATGCTACTGCTGCTCTGTGGGCACCTCGTAGTTAGTTTCAATTCATGAGATCCACACCATTTCCATGAATTCTTCCCAGAAATCTCCTCTTGGGATTACTCATGCATGTTGCCCCACCTCTTACCTGGTGGTATAGCTGCATGCACTCCCTCTGCCCATCTCGCATGGAATTTCTCTACATGAGTAGTTTCTTGTGGCTGCTCCACATCCCGAGGTTCACTCCTACCTGCATGCAAATCTAGCTCCCTCTCAAGCTTCAATTGCATGGCTTTCTTGCACCAAAAATTTCAGATATTCTTTGCAAACTTGCGCGCCCAAAAATTCCTGCTCTCATTCCATGTAAAAAATCTATAACACAGCTCTGATACCATGTAGAAATTATATACAATATGCATGTATATATCCAGACTCTCCTGATCTCACAATATTTAACTTCTTTCAAAATACAGAATCCTTCCACTATAATTCTTGTGGAAATTTAATCAACAATTGCAAAACACATGAAGCAATAAAAATACACATAACACAGTTGTTAATGGGAAATCCTGAAGCTTAAAACCCCAAATATATATTATGTAACATGGAGATCATATGACAATATCATACAAAGCATACAAAGCTTATCACAAGCTCTCAGTACAGTACAATTTTCATACACTAATAAGGACCATTCTTGCAAATCCATGCACCGATCTTTGCCTCCTACTAGCCTGCCTCCACTGCGCAATCCAAGCTGATTACAAAGACCAATTTGATGTAATACCACTTTCATTGACTACGTTATTATCATTGGAAACTCCAATTTATATATAGATGCAATTCATGCATCACTAATAGTCACAACAGACAGTCTATCTTGTCCTTTCACCTATCTCTCCACTGGTATCCACTAAAACTGCCATGCACTGTAGTTAACTGATGTATTCTTCAATTTATTAATGAGTTATTATTTAGTGAATTAATTAACTAATTAATTCACACCACTCTCACTAGTGTATCAATCAGTTAGACTGGATAAAAATATCTCAACTATGTTTAGATTAGTTAAACTGAACACAACTCCATTAACTTCCTCAATCAACTCCACCAAAATCTCTCACATGAGTTCTAACTGAAATATCCATGCAATAGCTCCACATAACCCTCAGGAATAGCGTAATTCCTTCTGTCATCTCCTATGCCACATCTGTGCACTTAACTGAAGTGCTCCAAGAGAATAAGATAATGTTTAGAGTCCAAATATTATTAAGAGCTAATAATATTTGACATATCTATTTTTAGACTAGCAATCTAAAAATAGATTCCGCCCAATATGTCTAAAAATAGAAGTCCATCTATTTTTCCAACTTGACCAACCATCCACAAATAGCATCCCGCAACTTATAGAATATGATCCATATGTCTAAACATAGACATAGTCTAAAAATAGACTTTGCGACAAAAATCACCTGTGTGGGCCCCACCTAGTTTAGGTGATCACTTTCTAACTAGGATCAGGAATGATGTTTCAGGATGCCTCCTTCACTGTTTCTTGTTTCAATCTTCAACAAAAACACTGACTCCACTAGTCTTGCACAAATTCACTTTCTATACTCTACTTAGCATAACATGTGATCAAAGCTCTATTTTCTTGCAACACATCCTCTATTGCTTCTCCAAATTCTCAGCATATGTGCTCTTGATCACCACTATGTTTCTTCAAAACTCATACTTCATTGCTTATCTATAGCTGAGATGCTATTCTCCCTCATTCATCACTACCCCTGTGCTCCCACGACACTCACCACTCAGCCAATCCAACAATACACTATTTTCCCCTCCTTACACATATGCTTTCACTGGTTTTATTCCATTATTTCATACCACAAATTCCTCTTTCTGTGATAGGTACAAACATCACTCAATTTCTTCTTTATGTGACTTACTCTGCTACCTTTTCATCTGCACAGAGAGTTCTGCCATAGAGTTCATTCACAGGAATGGACTTCTGGAATATTTACAGTCTCTTCATATAACCTTGTAGGTTGAGACTTCAATTCATAGTCTGTATTCTCACATTACAGGAACTTCCCATGCCTATTTATTTCCCATCATATTTGGACAGTATACAGGAATGGAAACTCTACATCCCTCTTTTCTTTATTTCTCAAAGGTGTGCATGGGACAAGAATGTATTATTAAATGAGCTAGTGTCCTCAATGCATTATTAGATGGCTTCTTCTCTGGAACTACCAACTCTAAGATAATGCATTCAAACCTTAGTTTTTGACCCATCCATTCTTATTCAATTCCTTGTACTACTCCATCGGAGACATGCAATATCGTAACATACAACACTGTATTCCCCGATATTCTTGGCTCCCTTCGTTAACTTCTCTTTGCCATTGGTTCTTTGACATCTCATGACCATGTGCCAAAATACACATTAGAAGCCCATTTTACCGTAGCTTTCCAAAAAATATTTTCACATAAGTTATGATGTTCTCTTCCTCTGATATGCCAATCTTCGATATGACGTGATTTTCCACCACGTGGAAACTCCTTAGTGGAGACACGTTTCTCCCAAAATTGGCCCACTAGGCCACCCTATAACATTGAATATTCCTGCCACATGTCATTTCATATTGTCACATCATGTTTCTTTTAATTTCCACTATAGCTTCTCAGAACCAATATCATTCCGCCATGTGTCCTGCCAAAGGAGAGAAAAGAGGACCCGTGAGACCATGGTTTCATAGAAGAATCCTTTGTTAATTTCTTTTCGGAATTTATTATCTCTTTTAACACTATCGAGCTGACTAGATATCATAACTTCCTAAAAAAATTGTTAAGAACATTGGATATTATGATATCCTAAGCCTACAATATTCTGATACCTGATAATCCTTTTCCTCTGATGCTTTTATATGTCAGTCTGCTCTGAGGTTCTGATGTGCTCTATGCTCCGAGGTTTTGATGTGTAATCCTGCTCTGATGTTCTGATATTCAACAGGACTTTTTCTCTGATGTTCTGATATCTGATATGCCTCCTACTCTGATGTTCTGATATTCGATATGCCTCTTGCTCTGATATTTCATCCTTCTTAAGTCTTTAGGTCCCTAAACTTTGACAAACCATATCTTTTGATTTAGGAGATCATTTTTGAGCTTCTGTATATCATTGTAAAGTTCTTCCAGAACACTTGCAATGAGTTGGGTACTATGTAGGCTTAAAGCACATTTTTTTCCTCCTAGGTGACTGCAAAATCTCTGCCACACTTTGCTTCTTGAATCTTATTTTTGTTCTTGGAATTTTGGGCGCCTAACCACCATAGTCATCATTTTATGGCTTCTCAATAAGATTTATACTATGATGATTCACTACCAGAAGCCTGCAGATATCAACGAATCACCATTGAATCTTGTTTACATAAATGAAAGAAATAACATAGCCTCCCATTGTACCACAATATCCCACTTTGGCATTGATGGAAACACCATAATATCCCCTTGACGCTAGGAATGGTATTCTCCATTTAAATCTTCTCCCCATTTTTCATAAATGGAAAAGAGTGATTCTTGAATACTCCCCTTGAACCATTGCAGTATACTCTCCCATGAGTCCCACATGTTGAGTAGTTGCCACCACTTACCAAAATGAAGTCATTTGGAGGGACAAGTTACAACTCCTATTTGTTTCCTGAGATATTCAAATGGTTCTCTTGCTAGTGGCTTGGTAAATATATCTACCAATTTTTCTTTAGTGACCACATACTCGAGTCTGACCATATTGGCTCCAACTTTTTCTCTCAAAAAATGAAACTTAATCGGAATATGCTTTGTCTTTGAATGCATGAATGGAGTTTTAGAGATACTGATGGAGATTGTATTATCACACATGATTTGAATAGGATCAGTCAACGCGACCTTCATATCCTTTAAATTCTACTTCATCCATAAAATTTTCATGTAGCAGGTGGCAACAACAACATATTCTGGTTCAACGGTCGATAAAGAGATGGAGGCTTGTTTCTTGCGGACCCATGACACTAAGCATCTCCCCAAGAAGAAGGATGCACCTAAAGTTATTTTTCTGTCATCAATACCTTCAACCTAATCAACATCAGTGTATGCTTTCAACTTAAATTATTTTCTTTTAGCACACCACAACCCATATTTTGCTGTCCCTCGCAAGATAATTGAAGATCCTCTTGACAAAAAAATTATGACTTTCACGAGGGAAAGCCTGAAATATGGCCATGAGTCCTACGACCTGCATGATATATGGCCTTGACACTATAAGATACAATAAGCTTCCTATCATGGATATGTATTCTTTCTCATTTACTAGAGCTGCCTCATCTTCTTTGAACAATTTGTAGCCTGTCACCATGGGTGTGCTTACTGGTTTGTAATATTCCAACCCAATCTTTTTTCAGAGTTTCTCGGAGGTATTTGGATTGGGAGATAAACATTGCTTTTTGAGATTGAGAGATTTGCAGTCCCAAGAATAAACACAACTCTCCAACATTTCAAACTATGTTTACATACATTCTTCAAATTGATGCCCAAGTTGTTCCACGTCATTGCGAAAGATTATATCATCCACATAGACCACTACAGTCAGTAGATGGTCACCCCCAGCCTTTATGCACAAATTATTATCCACATTTCCCTTTTTAAAACCTTTCTACTGAAGGTATTTATCCATCTTCTCGTACCAAGATCTGGAAGCTTGTTTGAGTCCATATATATCCTTTTTCAGTTTTCACAAAAACCCTTCCTATGTGGTGAGCATAAAACCTTCTTACTGCTCAATGTAAACTTGTTCCTCGAGATCTCCATTGAGGAATGCAAACATCACACCCATTTGATATACTTTGATGTTATTTTGATAAATTTATAAAAAATATATTACATATATATATATATATATATATATATATATATATATATATATAACCTTTGTTTTAATTTTAATGTTTCTATTAATTTAGAAAAGAAAAATAATAATAAGATACTTAATACAATATCCCATTTATGTAGATGCTAGTTATGGCTTTCCGAGGAAAAGTTAATGAGTATGATTTCTTGCAAATTTTTCTAGTAAAAAAAAAAATTGTTATAAATATGGAGATTTCCAATAAAGAGAATACGAATTATTGTTCAACATTTTAATGTAATCCTAATTAATATGATTTTTTACTAACATTAGTCATATGGAAATATTTTAGCAACATGATTTCACGATATATTTACAACTTCATAGTCCAATCATATGTTCTCTTTCTTTCACTCTTTTTCAATTTCAAACAAGTTGTATACATGAATCTCGCTACCAACTAGTTAATTTTGGTGTGGAAGACTCAATTCGATTATTGGAAAAGTGGTGTATAGAATTTCGATAGACACAAGAGCCATCACCTAAGCTATCACCCTGACAAACACAAATCAAGAGGCTTTTTCAAACAAGCATGAAAATTTGGAATACAATATTTCGCTTATATTAGGTTATGGCCATCTCCATAAATAAGACCAAAATGTTATACAAAAGAGTTAAAGGCATCGAATTCAAATATAATAAACAAATTTGAAAGAGATTTTCCCATCAAACTAGCAAGACTTTAACCTCTTATCAAGCAATGGAGTGAGTATTAATTTCCCATTTCATGGAATCTTGACATAATACACTCTTATTGGGAAACACCATTCCCTTGATTCGAACAACAAGATAATCATTACTCTTTAATATCATCTTTGGATTTAAAGAAACCCTTATTAACCCTAAACTCATTTTCAATATTTATATTTTAATCAAAATTGAGCCCAAATTCATTCCATAGTGGGTGTAATTTAGCACGTTGTCACCTTAACCTATTAATATAATTAATCACTAAAAGAAAATCCTGTAATTCATTTATTTTTAATTTTCTCAAACCGTTTTCTATGGTGATATCCATATTTGTCTAGTAGTATCTTCCTCATCAAACCAAGTTTGTTCTTTTCGTGAATCCCTCTTCATTTTGCAATTTCAAATTTTCTTCCTCATACACATTTATTTGGGAATGTAGTTTTCTTTATGACTTATGAAATTGCCTCCTTCCCTTACATATAATATATTACCAATAATTGATACTACCAAATAAATGAATTTTAGTTAATGCTTAATTATTTGAAATATCATTTTAGGATTAATATGCATTTTTTTCATATTAATTAAACTAATTATGTTTTTTTTAAATGCCATATCAACATATGTTATACCAATATGATATATGTTTTTTTGAGTATGCGGCATTAGTAAATCAGGATATTAATTGATGATATTGTAATAAAGTATATGTATATGTTAAAAATATCTATAATAAAATGGAAATAAATTTAATAATTTAATAATTTTATTACATAATATTTTAAATATATATAAAAGTGATATAAATTTTTTTATATAATTAATAATAATTATTAATTAAAATAAAATTATAATTCAATTAAGATATATTTATAAAATATTTTTATTTGTCGTAAAATTTATAAACTACTATCACTACTGCTATTGACGACAACCACTACCAACTAACGCATATTTACTTTTCAGATTTGGATCATGGTACTACCCCCACATTAAGAAAGACCACTAGAATATTATTCTATTATATTTTCTCTTTCACACCTACACCCTGGCATTTCACGTTCTTATTATTCAATCATACCTCCACCCTCACGTTTCACAATATAAAATATTGAATACAATATTATATTATATTGTAAATGCACCTTGTTTTAATGTGTTTGGTGCACGTATGTATGAAATCACACCAACTTAAGGGGTGTGGTTTACCCACTTAAGTTATTTGTTACAGGTAGAAAAAATAAGTGGAGTCAAGCAAGTTAGTGGAACAAGCTAGAATTATAAACATACTAGATACACAAATAACATGCATATATAAAATAAAACTAAAACAAATAAACAAAAGCTCTGAATAGAGTCAAACAACTGAAATAATCCAAATGGTGGCCCTTTAGCCCCTCTTATTGAGTGTTGGTAGAAAATGAGGATGAAACTTTAACCCTCTTGCCAAGGGTGTTTTTACTTCCAAGATTGCTTCGGTGTAAAGTGTCCCTCTCTCTACTATGGTAGACTGAACTTGTTGGATGGCGAACACTTGAGTCCCCTCTATCTTCAGCTCCGGATCACACACTGCTGCTATTTCTTGGGAAATTTTGGCTAGCATAACAATGTGTTCTCAAATTCTTCATCTCATGGTGGCCTTATATAGAAGAATTCAAAACCTTCTTCCCTCTCTTGGTACATTGTGGATGGTGACCCAAGAGAGGGGGATGATTCCTTTGTGTGCCAAAAATATTCCATTGTGTGATCACTTGATGTCTAAGGAGGATTTGATGGTTGTCTTTAGGTGGCTTCAAGTGAGGAATCACTGTCCTAGAGTGTGCTTTTTGTGGTCCCAGAAAGTGAGTTTTGCAACACCCAGGATTGCACGCATTTTGGGTCATAAGGTGCGTAAAGGCGCTCTTCACAAAGGATTATGCGCGCAAAAGCATTTATGAGTTGGTAAAATTTGATTTTTCCTCCAACCTTAGAGATTTTTAAATACTTTCCATATTCTCTAATGTCTTTCAGCCCTGTAAATCCTTCTGCTTGACATTAATTAATGTCGGATTCTGCTTGTACGATTTTCCATTGTTAATAGTTGCCCCCTAATGTGTGAGGTCTAAGAAGAAATGTATAGCCAAAATATGTTATAGTTTATTTTCTATATATCATGCGTAGAGAGAGAGAGAGACTTGCGTGAAGCTCAAAATTGGAAACATCCTGCACCAGTTAAAAGAGTGACCATGTCCTATGGGACCCCTGTAAGAAAATAAACACAATTTATATACAATTTTTCTATGAGGTAGGCATTTCCTATTCTCGTGATCTTGTGGCTAGTTAAACAAATCTATTTGACAGATACAAGTTTTGTCTGTGTCACTAATACAGTAGTGATCTGGTGGTTGCTAATGGCGAATGTTGACGCCCTCTGGGGCATTTTTTCTTTGAAAATAGGTGGAATGTGGTACACATATGCGTAAAATTGGTATGGCATATAACTACGCATTGCACACATAAGTGCTAGCTGGGACCTTCCCGTGTAACCATTGTTGAAAGAGACGCTTATGAAGGCACGAGTCTTCGACGAATTTGATCAAAGTGCAATGGTTGTAAGGTAAGATACCATCTTGACATGAAAGCTTTTGTTGTAGTCGAATTTCAAGAGGATTGATGAAATATATGGACAATTATGTCTCGCACAATACCACCCGAGGATGCCCCTTATTTGGAGAGGGGTGATCCAAGGTACCTCTTCCTTTTTGGAAAATAGGTGTTGAAGTTGACAAAAAGGAAGCGTCAACCGAACGAGGGGTCACTCCCCTGAAGGGTCAGGGACCTGGATGTGATGGGTTTAACATAGGTATGTTGGAGAGGGGTGACTACACACTGATGATGGGGATTTAGTGGCCCAAGGTCGGAGTGTACTAAGCAGCTTGGTGCCAATCATAGTTATTTCTGATGGGGAAATCCCTGGAGTTGGTAGGACTTCCAAGGTGGGTAAAGACTAGCTATGAGTATCATGGTTTCTTATGTGGGGCAGTGTGGTACTCTAACCAAAGGTATTCAGGGATTGTTGCCATGGGAGAAAAGATGAATGAGCGGGTGGGGGACATAGCGCACCTTTTGCAGTCTTTCTACACTTACCAAAAGAATAAAATAATGGGGTTTGGTTTGCACAAAAAATAGAGATGGGTGCCCCAAAATATGAAAATTTTCACTCACTGATGTTGTGAGGAAGGTTTTTTTCTGAGGGTGGGGGCCACATTGGTTGGTCTCATGTGTGGGGTTGATGAAGCAGATGAAAAAGTATCACATATGGGATTATGTCGGTGGATTTATGGTGGGCCACATGCGAGGTGCGGTGGTGTGCTTTTGATCTACTTATACAACCCGGTCGTCTGAGAATGGGGTTTTATTTTGGATGGTAATACTTGTCCTATATGCATGGTGGATGGAAGGGCATGAGGTGCTTCCCAAACCAAAGTGGTATGGCCATGGTGTCACTTTCACTATGATATATGGTCTGCTATGGGTGACGAGCGCCATAGAGGGGAGGTTCTACCAACCAACAAGAGTGTTTATCATGTGTAGGGTGGGGTGATGATAAACATGGTCGGATATGTGGAACCTATGGTTGATTTCTGATGGAGAAATGATGTCAAGATATGGAAAGTTTATTGGGACTCTATCATGTTGGGGGTAGAATGATACCTGCTCTATAACTTTCAGTAGATGGAGTTGTGAATTATTTTCGAGCTTTTCCTGCAAAAAAAACTACCTCAAGTGAAATAATATTCTTTATCAAATATTAATGATAGTCGTGAGCTTTAAAAAAGAATATGAGAGATGGCATACCTACCGGTGGTGAAAATTTATTTGTTTGGGAGTGCAACTGTGTGGCATTGCCTCTATTCGTTATGGAGTGTTTATCATGGTGCATCTTATGGTTTAGAGAATGGACCTTCTGATACCTCATTATGGTCCTCCAAATTTTTTGAAAAGGGCAATATATAGGTGAATATGGCCCTAATTCAATTCATTTGTACTTATTGAGTTCTTGAGAGGTCATAGGCTTCTACGTAGCAGTTCTTGCTATTGTGGTCAGCCTAAGCACCAGGGATTAGCCTATCATGGCTAGGTAACCTCCATGACATCCTGCACTTCAATATTTTCAGTCTGATGGTGCCAATGTCCATACAGACCTTGTTTGTATGGATTTTGAGTGTTTTTTTCCCTAGATCGCACAGGTGATCAAGGAAAAAGTGCGCCCTCTTTGTGTATTTTTTGGTGATAAGAATTCTTTAAGTGCTTTGTTCCCCTTCATTGGTGCACCTTAATCGCACCTGTGGAAAATAGAAGCATGCCCTAAGCGTGCCTGTCTGAGGGATAGGCACAGAAAAGGCTGAGGAAAGAAAATTTCTGATTTTTGCCTATTTTAGATGTTTTTCTTTTATTGATGGGTATCTGTTTGGATGGCAGGTTGTTATGGAGGGAGCAAGATTGGCTTGAGCTTCGAACTACATTTGCTGCTAATGCTGGGGTGCGTCGTCAACTAGCGTAATGGGGACTCCTAATGTTTCAGAGAATGAGCTCCTTCTGTCAGAGGACCAATTGCTTCGTTACTTGATTTGACATTGGCGTAGAAGGCATAACATGTTTGTGTTGCATGGGATGAACCTGGTCATCCGTCTTGAGATGGATGTATACTTTGTGACCGGGTTGCCTCATGGTGAGGCACTTACATATCCACTCCCTTTCGGGAGGGTTCATTTGGAGAGGTTCTAGAGACTTCATTGTGGTCAGGCACCTCTTATCGAGGGGTGCATCAACATTGCATTAGTGACAGATCTGGCAAAGCGATGTGCTTTAGCGGTGATTGTGTGACTTGTAGGGTTGTCGGCTTTGCATCGGGCATCAGGCCCGCATGTTGCAGCCAATGTAGTTCGGAGCTCGGGCCTGATGCCTGATGTGGAGCCGAAAATCCTGCAAGTCACACAATCACCGCCAGAGCACATCGCTTTTCCAGATCTGTCACTAATGCAATGCTGTTGCACCCCTCTGTAAGAGGCGTCCCACCACAATTACGTGTCCAGAACCTCTCCAAACCCACCCTCCCATAAGGGAGTTGATACGTAAGAGCCTCATGATGAGGTAGTAACTCGGTCAAAAAGTATAAATCCATCTCAGAACGGATGACCAGGTTCATCCCATGCAACACAAACATGTTGCACCTTCTACGCCAATGCTGGATCAAGTAACGAAGCAATCAGTCCTGTGACCAAAGGAGCTAATTCTCCGCAAACTTCAAGAGCCCCTATTGCACTAGCTGACGGTGCACCCAAGCATCAGAAGCCTATTTAGTTGAGAGCTTGGGCCAATCCCGCTCGCTCCATAACAACCTTCCATCCAAACAGGTACCCATCAGTAAAAGAAAAACATCAAAAATAGGCAAAACTCAAAAAATTTCTTTCCTCAGCCTTTTGTGTGCCTGTCCCTCAGACAAGCACCCTTAGGGTGCGCCTGTATTTTCCACAGGCGCGATTAAGGTGCGCCAATGAAGGGGAACAGAGCGCTTAAAGCGCTCTCATCCCCAGAAAATGCACACAAAGGGTGCGCTTTTTCCCTAATTGTCTGCGAAATCTAGGGCAAAGAACACCCAGAATAGATACAAACAAGGTCTGTATGGACCCTGGAATGATCAAACTAAAAAAATTAAAGTGCAGGATGTTATGGAGCTTACCTGGGCATGGTAGGTTGATCCTTGGTGCTCAGGCTGACTGCAACAACAAGAACTTCTAAGCAGAAGTCTCTGACCTCTCAAGAACTCAACAAGTACAAATGAATTGAATTAGGGCCATATTCACCTATATATTGCCCTTTTCAAAAAATTTGGAGGACCATAACGAGAGATCGAAAGGTTCATTCTCTGAACTGTAAGATGCTCCATGATCAACACTCCATAACGAAAAAAGGAGATGCCACACAGTCGCAATCCCGAAAAATTAAATTTTCAGCACTGGCAAGTGCCATCTCGCATCTTCTTTTTTAAAGCTCATGAATGTCAGTAATATTTGATAAAGAAGATTCTTTCACTTGAGGTAGTTTTTTTTCCGGAGAATCTCGTAAAACATTCATAACTCCATCTACTGAAAGATGCAAAGCAGGTATCATTCTACCCCCAACATGATAGAGTCCTAGTAAAATTTTCATATCCTGGCATCATTTCTCCATCAGAAATCAACCATAGGTTCCACATATCCGACCATTTTTATCATCACCCCACCCTGCACATGATAAACATCCTCATTTTTCGGTAGAACCTCCCCTCCATGGCACTCGTCACCCATAGTAGACCATATATCATAGCAAAAGTGACGCCATGGCCATAACACTTTGGTCCGAGAAGCACTTCATGCCCTTCCATCCACCATGCATACAAGACAAGTTTTACCATCCAAACTGAAACCCCCTTCCCGGACGACTAGGTTGTATAAATAGATCAAAAGCACACCACCACTCCTCACATGTGGCCCACCATACATCCACCAACAGAATCCCTTCTATGATTATTTTTCATTCGCTTCATCAACCCCACACATGAGACCAACCAATGCGGCCCCCACCCTCAACATAACACCTTCCTCACAACAAAAGTGAGCGAACACTTTCATGTTTTGGGGCACCCATCTCTGTGTTTTGTATAAAACAAACCCCATTATTTTATTCTTTTGGTAAGTGTAGAAAGACTACAAATGGTGCAATACATCCCCCACCCTCTCATTCATCTTTTCTCCCATGGAAACAATCCCTGAACACCCTCGGTCGAAGTACCACCTCGCCACACATAAGAAACCATGACACTCATAGCCAGTATTTACCTACCCTAGAAGTCCTACCGACTCCAGGTATTTCCCCATCAGAAATAACTATGACTACCACCAAGATGCTTAGTACACTCTGAACTTGGGCCACTAAATCCCCACCATCAGTTTTCAGTCACCCCTCGCCAACATGCCTTTGTTAAACCCATCACATCTAGGTCCCTGACCCTTCAGATGAGTGACCCCTCATTCGGTTAAGGCTTCCTTTTTGTCGACTTTGACACCTATTTTCCAAAAAGGAAGTGGTACCTTGGATCACCCCTCTCCAAATAAGGGGCATCCTTGGGTGGTACTGTGGGAGACATCGTTCCCATAGATGTCATCAATCATCCTGACATTCGACTACAACAAAATATTTCATGTCAATATGGTATTGTACCTTACAACCATTGCACTTTGATCAAATTCGTCAAAGACTCGTGCCTTCATAAGCGTATCTTTTAGCAATGGTTACATGGGAAGGTCCTAGCTAGCACTTATGCATGAAATGCGCAACTATATTCCATACCATGTTTACGCACATGTGTACCACATTCCACCTATTGTCAAAGAAAAAACGCCGTAGAGGGCGTCAACATTCGTCGTCGGCAACCACCAGATCACTACTGTATTAGTGACACAAATAGAGCCTGTATCTGTCAAATAGATTTGTTTAACTAGCCACCACATCATGAGAATATGACATGCTCGCCTCATAGAAAATTTGTATATATATTGTATTTATTTTCTTACAGGGGTCCCATAGGACATGGTAATTTTTTGAACCAGTGGAGGGTGTTTCCAATTCTGAGCTTCACGCAAGTCTCTCTCTCTATGCACGATATACATAAAAGAAACTATAATGTATTTTGACTATACATTTCTTCCTAGACCTCACACATTAGGGGGAAATGGTTAACACTGGAAAATAGGACAAGCAAAAGACAACATTAACTAATGTCAAGTAGAAGGATTTACAAGGTTGAAAGACATTAGAGAATCTGGAAAGTATTTAAAAATCTCTAAGGTTTGAGGGAAAATCAAATTTTACCAAGTCATAAATTTTTTTAGATGCACAATCCTTTGTGAAGAGCGCCTTTGCGTGCCTTATGATCCAAAATGCGCGCAATCCTGGGTGTGGTGAAAGTCACTTTCTAGGACCAAAAAAAACACACTCCATGATAGTGATTCCTCACTTGAATCCGCCTAAAGGTAGCCACCAAAACCTCCTTAGACATCAAGTGAACACACAATGGAATATTTGTGGCACACAAAGGAATCATCCACCTCTCTTGAGTCACCATCTATAATGTACCAAGAGAGGGAAGGAGGATTTGAATTATCCTATATAAGGCCACCATAAGATGAAGAATTTGAGAACACATTGTTATGCTAGCCAAAATTACGCAAGAAATTACAGCAGTGTGTGATCCGGAGCTGAAGATAGAGAAGACTCAATTGTTGGCCATCCAACAAGTTCAGTCCATCAGAGTAGAGAGAGGGATACATTGCACCGAAGTAATATTGGAAGTAAAAACACCCTTGCATCGAGACTTAGAACCCATGTTCTAGGGTCCCTTTGGCAAGAGGGTTAAATTTTCATCCTCATTTCCTACCAGAACTCAATAACAGGGGTCGAAGAGCTACTGTTTGGATTATTGTAATTGTTTGACTCTATTCAGAGCTTTTGTTTATTTGTTTTAGTTTTAGTTCAAATATGCATGCTATTTCTATATCTAGTATGTTTATGATTCTAGCTTGTTCCACTAACTTTCTTGACTCCACTTCTTTTTTCCGCTTGTAACAAATAACTTAACTGGGTAAACCACACGCCTTAAGTTGGGGTGATTTCATACATACGTGCACCAAACACACTAAAATAAGGTGGCACATTTACAATATAATATAATATTGTAGTCAATATTTTATATTTTGAAATGTGAGGGTGTAGGTATGACTGAATAATAAGAACGTGAAATGCGAGGGTGTAGGTGTGAAAGAGAAAATATAATAGAATAATATTGTAGTGGTCTTTCTTAATGTGAGGGTAGTACTATGATCCAAATCTGAAAAGTAAATATGTGTTAGTTGGTAGTGGTTGTCCTCAATAGCGGTAGTGATAGTAGTTTATAAATTTGACGACAAATAAAAGCACTTTATAAATATATCTTAATTTAATTATAATTTTATTTTAAATAATCATTATTATTAATTATAGAAAAAATTATATATCACTTTTATATATATTTAAAATATTATGTAATAAAATTATTAAATATGAAAATTTATTTCCATTTTATTATAGAGATTTTTAACGTATACATATACTTTATTACAATATCATAAATTAATATCCTGATTTACTAATACCACATACTCAAAAAATATATATATCATATTGGTATAACATATGTTGATATGGATTTAAAAAAATAATAAGTATTTTAGTTGATATGAAAAAAGTGCATATTAATACTAAAACGATATTTCAAATAATTAAGCATTAACTAAAATTCATTCATTTGGTAGTATCAATTATTGGTAATATATTATATGTAATGGAAGGAGGCAATTTCATAAGTCATAAAGAAAACTACATTCCCAAATAAATGCGTATGAAGAAGAGAATTTGAAGTTGCAAAATGAAGAGGGATTCACAAAAAAAACAAACTTGGTTTGATGAGGAAGATATTACTAGACAAATATGGATATCACCATAGAAAAGGGTTTGAGAAAATTAAAAATAAATGAATTAAAAGATTTGATTTTAGTGATTAATTATATTAATAGGTTAAGGTGACAACATGTTAAATTACACCCACTATGGAATGAATTTGGGCTCAATTTTGATTAAAATATAAATTTTGAAAATGAGTTTAGAGTTAATAAGGGTTTCTTTAAATCCAAGAATGCTATTAAAGAGTAATGATTATCTTGTTGTCAGAAGCAAGGGAATGGTGTTTCCCAATAAGAGTTTATTATGTCAGGATTCAACGAAATGGGCAATCAATACTCACTCCATTGCTTGATAAGAGGTTAAAGTTTTGCTAGTTTGATGGGAAAATCCCTTTTGCAGTGCCCCTGAAGCTAAGAACAGATGTAAAATTTCCTTGTAAAAAGTATAGTAATTTCTAGTCAATCTAGGTTGTTCATTAGGTGGATGATATGATGGTAGAATTTATGTTTAGTTTAGGGTTTTTTTCCCTAGAAGGCAACCCCTCGCTTTGTATGACGGTATTGTATTGTGGTTGTGGATTGTATGTGTATTCTCAAAGAGAGAAACAGATAGGGATATTGTTAGAGAGAACACAGGATATTACAGTTGATCTACTGTAGGTTGTGTCTCTTCATTTTGTAGGATAATAAAAAGGAAGGACTGGTTGTTCGGGGTGGACGTAGCCCAAACTGGGTGAACTACGTATATCCATGCCTCTCTAGTTTTATGTGTTTTGTGTGCTTGTGCTTTTCGCATATTTTATGTGTCGCATTGCTCTGTAATATATAATTTTCTAACATTTTTGGCTCATTGGAAATTTTGCTAACTAGTTTATTTTATAGTATTATCCATAAAGGAAAAAGTTAAGCTCACCTAGAATCCAAATGATCAAGAGAGTTGGTTAGCTGAAATGGTAGTTAACTATATATTAATTTGAGTTGGTGACATAGGATAAATATGTGGATGTTATTTGGATTCTTTGAAGAAACTGATGGAATTAAAAACATTTATGGTTTGGAACGACCTAGCGAAGAGGAAACATTTTATGGCAGATTGGTGCATTCATAACTATGAAGAGAATCCTCTTAACCTATATTTTTCTCGTTGAGGTATTTTTTATTGTTATAAATATTGAAAATATGTCCTAAACTGATTATGATAACTATATTTACATAATGAGTGTGACACAGTCAATGCACATACTAATTCAAGGGGAATGAACCCCATGGTTGTACATGGAATAAAAATGTGTATAAACTTCATTAAGAACCTGCAATGCATGAGAAAAAAGGGAGCAAGATAAATGAAAATAGTGGATGAAGTAGAGAAGGAATGTGGTAATTTGTACTCTTGGTTTAGTGCTAAAATAAAATAGAAAATCAGTGAATATGGACATAGCTAAGCCACTTGAGAGAGTATGAAACAATATAATAGCCATGGAAATGGAAGGGAAATTAGTTTATCCTAAACATTACTTATGGAATACTATTGCATATGTAATATTATGAAATCTCTTCCTCGTGAGCTAGGACACTAGTTGTGACTTACCATAAGAGGCAAGGAAAGTAATTTGTTCTTAAAATATTATTTCCACTATATAAATGGTGCAAATTGAATTGGTATTTCCATAGTTTGAATTTCGCAATCGAACCACACAATGGGGTCCATCTCACTTGGCATGTCCATTGGGTAAGTGAAAAAAGATTTATTGCTATTTTTGTTCTGCTTACATTTATGTTTCTGACTCCTACCAAGTCAGTGACTGCATGTTTATAAACCTTTTTGGGTTATGGTGAGTGATAATGACCCCAGTTGGGTACATATTATTGACCCCCTTTTTGTGCATGAATAACAATTGATAGAACCTCTATAGCATGGATGATAACATGTTGGGAATGTGAAATTCAAAAAGGAGTGGATTTTACCAATGAAATTGATCCATCTGTCAAAGTAAAGTGAAATGAAAGAACTTTAGGTTTGAATAAGCCACTTGATCCATTTCCTATGTTTCTTCCATGAGGACGGATTCCTTGAATAACATCCAAGATGATGTCCCTTTTAAAGGGAGGGGAGATTTAACACCCCTTTACTATGAGTCTCTTTTTATGATTGGAAAAATTAAAATACATGTGATGAAAAATGTTGATATGATTATTATTTCCAAAAATGAAAATAAGAAATTATCATTGGTATAATAATCCTCTTATAAATGTGTTAAATACTAACATGAGTGATTAACCCTTAATTTTCAGGAAAACGATTGAAAAAATAAGTTATGCCCATAGGGGAAGAAACAAAAAGGAATAAAAATGATCCTTTGTCATGATTTATACTCTAGGTATATTTTGAAAATGGTTTAAGAGAGAGAGAGGATAAAATATGACAAAAAGTAAAGACCAATAGAAATAAACGTGACTGGAGAAAGATTTAATGTTGTCATTCTGTGACAAGGAATAATGGGAGATAAAGATAGTATGCTTGAAGAAAATACCAGCGACAGTGAAAGAATGGTTGAACCCAAAAAAAAATTAGCAGCACACTGCTAAACGGTCTAGAGGTCTAGAAGGTAATTCTTTATATAGAAATCTGTATAATTTACTGATAGTTAAGGGTGGATCTCAGGGGGAACTGAAAGAGAATCAGTTCAAGGCTAGGAGGATGTGAAAACCTTTAACTTATTTCTAGAAGGAATCTAGATAAGTATACATGTGTTTGTGAAATAAATATTAGAATATGTTTACTAGAATATAATTATAATATGTTAAGTAAATCTTATTTTATTGCTGGAGATGAAATGTTTAACTCTGGAATGAAAATTTTATTTGATTAACCTTGTTATTGCAGGTACATGAATGTGTACCAACACATAATCTAGATTCTTTCTAATTTGGAAAATACTATATAATTTTGTGAAACGAACTATGGTATGAAAGTAAGTCAGAAACAATCTAACAAACTTAATAAATTAATTTTAGGAATGATAAAAAAGGAAAAATAAAATGAATATATTTATATAAATTTTCTGGTAATTCCAATATTAGGGTTTGGGGAGTTTTTCACAGGTTATTGTGTAGAACTGTAGGGAAACATATGAATGTTGGAGGTCAAACACCCAATCCTTACCAAGATGAGGGTTACAACTTAGAAGAGTTTCAATATTCTCCAATACATGGATTCCCTAAGGCCCCTAACCTAAATGCATATATAATTGTGTGTATATTACTAGATTATGGTAGTAATAATACTGAATATTTATCAAGAGCATGCGATTAAATATTTAATGAATGACTCGATCCTTTAGAAAGACAAAATATATAAATATAACCATAGTAAGGTTTAAAAGAAAACGAAGGTCGTGAATATGAATATGTTCATAAAAAGAAACCTAGAATAAATAAAACCATTGAGGAAGTGTTATCATAAAATAATATTGCATTGTGAGTAAGGAAAATGGAACTGCGTAAAGGTGCATTCTTTACTATAGTAAAACCCGACGTAGCCACAAGGTAATATGCTAATTGAATTTGTACACTATTATATTCATTAAATAAAAAGTGAAAAAGGTTCCACATGTTCAATTAAACTTGTTGGGGTGGAAACCCCCAAGCATATCCAAGAAGCAGGAAATTAAATAAACTACAACCAAGAACATCCATTGTAATATTTATAGAGACGTCATGTGAAACAAATAAGATTTTAATCTTGGTATTAACTTCCAGAACCATCCTTAGAAACTCCCAAAATCTGTAAAATATTTACAATAAAAGTATATACATATATAACTTATGTCTGTAAAAGGGTAAACCCTTAAACAAGATCCATTTAATTTGTATAAATATATTAAATAAATTTATATATAAAAGGAGAGGGGGTGATAGCCTCATGATTACTTTAGTTGGTTAAATACAAAGGAACCATATTTTGGCCAAAGAAATGGCTAGTTAATAATTAAAAAGTCTTGCATACAATTCTCATATAACACCATTGGAAATACACATGCCATTATAGTGCCTAAACCCTTATAGGAAACATAAATTAAATAAGAACATGTGTTCCATGTAGGAAGGACATTGAAAATTGAGAACCCAAACAAATCCTTCCAGCAAAATCTAGACAAGGCCTGACTCTTGTGGGACATACCTGGAAGGAAATTTTTTACATTAAGTACCTATAAAATCTAGAATCCTAAATATCTTTAAAGAAAATAGAAAATACACTCAATGCATTAGTGTCAAGAAAATTACACTTGGAAGTTGAAGGACGAAGTTTTCTCTCTTAAAATCGAACCAGGTTAAAAGTGGTTATGGATGAGTCGTTAAACATACAATTATGAGAAAGAATCCAAGTAAAGCCCTAATACACGTTGAACGCAATGAAAAAATCTATATAAAAAATTTTCTTGGACATACCCACCATAGAAACTCTTTGGAATGACTAGAAGGAAATGCAAGTGCTCAAACCAATGTCATTGCATTAAGAAAAAACCCTCATTCTAAGGAAAACTTTTTGTATTCCCTATCAACATTAAACAAGAGGAAAACAAGTGAGACATAATTTTCTAAAGAAAATTACTAACAATCAAATATCGAGAAAATCCGAATGATAGACACATATAAAAACCAATATTCCTTTACTAAATTAAATTACGTATGAATTAGGGTCACACTACCACAATGCAGCAAATTCTAGAGGAGTTACTCAAGAAAACCATTGTTAACATACAAGAATCCCCTCAGGTACAAAGTGATATCATTCTAGGGTTAGAAACTAAGACATTAGAAGAAATTTCAGCCTAAAAGTGGTCTCCTAAAGAAAAATAATTAAATAATAGTTAAAATATAAAATAAAGATTATGAATTGTGGAGGGAAATGATGAAAACTATTTTTTAAATTGTATTTTTGGCTTATCTCCTGATAGGTTTAGTCGAATTTCAAGTGTGGTCACTCGTTGGATGAGAAATTAAATTCCATATCTAACAAGTACCTATTATGCATACTTCTGAGAAGACCTGCAGTGATAAAATATGAAGATATATTAAAAATTTGAGTTCAATATGTTTTTTTTAATGTATATTTGATTTAGATCAATGATGTATCTTCAACATTTAAAACCATTTTATACATCATGTTATTAATATTAATTATTTATTGATATATAATATATATCTAAGTTTATAATTATTGGTATAATTATAAGTCTTTTTGGTTTGTAATATTGTGTTTATAATATAGTTAATAAATATATAACTATATTTAATAATATCTATAATTATTTTATAGATATTATAATTATTATATATTTTAATTTTATATAAAATATCTTGATGGTTATATTGATATATTAATAGATATATATTAATCATTGAGCATAACATAATAATGTTAATAAGAGATAAGTAATTATTTTTAGAATCTATGCTTCTGTGATCCATATAAAATTGTAAAATTTCTTTCGGTAATAATCACATATAATGGAACGTTGTTGACGCGTTTCAAACCAACCAGTGTGGTTCATCATCAGGACTATGTGAGAGATCAGATCAAATCAATAAGCTTAAATAGATGTAGAGATGTTTAAACTAGCCGTTTTTTAAACGGTTAGTTTGACTTTTTAATAATTTAAAATGTTTTTAATTAGTAATGGCTAGTTCCTCCTACTATTAAACCAATTAATAAATTTATTCGCTTAATTAATAAATTGGTAAACTTATTAGTTATAATTATTTTTTTTATATATCAATTTTATTAATTAATTAAGGTAAGAGATTAAAATAAATAAATAAATATAAATAAAATAAAAATAAAATAAAATATTTTATTATTTTATTATTTTTATTTTGCTATATTTATTTTTATATTTTATTTTATTTTAATTTTAATTTTTATTCTATATATATATATATATATATATATATATATATATATATATATATATAACCTCTCACTTTAATTAATTAATAAAATTGATATATAAAAAAAATAATTGTAACTAATAAGTTTACCAATTTATTAATTAAGCGAATAAATTTATTAATTGGTTTAATAGTAGGAGGGAACTAGCCATTACTAATTAAAAACATTTTAAATTATTAAAAAGTCAAACTAGCCATTTAAAAAATGGTTAATTTAAACATCTCTACATCTATTTAAGCTTATTGATTTGATGTGATCGCTCACCTAGTCCTAATGATGAATTACACTGGTTGGTTCGAAACGTATCAACAACGTTCCATTATATGTGATTATTACCGAAAGAAATTTTACAATAAGTAATTATTATTATTAATAACTTTATATTATTATTAATTATATTATGGTTTAAAATATAATATTAATAATTATTATTATTATATTGTTGTTATTATATAATTACAAATATTAAATCATATTAGCAAATGTGATTTAATAATGTGTAAAAATGGCCTTGAATTAAATATCTATAATACATTTAAAATATAAAGCGCAACATTTAAGAAAGTATAGCCACCCACTAGGAAGTCACATATTCTGACACCCGTTTCAAATTGCATGACAGCCATTCCGTATACAGCACAGGGGGTGTTGGAGCACTCAAACCATCTCAGAGCTTAATTATATTATCTTTTTTTAGCTACATTACACGATCATAAGGAATTATTAACCAACTCTTCTTCAACTTTACTATTTACATAGAAAGGGTGCATAAGGAAGAGTTAGTTGGTTATTCCTTGATCGTAGTGCTCACATATAGAGGGAGCATGGTTATGTAATAGTCGACACTGGCCAACCTTTCCCTGAAGAAGAGCATATGATTGGGTATATCAAGCATTTAGTATTCTTATTGAAGGAGAGCATATGAATGGGTATATCAAGCATTTTTGTCACGATGATTCACATGGAAAGTCAATCAATCTTTTCTCAAGATAAATAGCCATAATGAGAAGAACTTAAACAAAGGTGAACAAGTTAGTTAACATTCTATTAAATATATAAAAACCTATAAAAAAAACCTATATACTATTTTTTTATAGAAGAAAAGTATAAGAAAATTCAACCAAATAGGATTTAGTAAACTAGAAACACTTTTGATAGATTAATTGTTATGAATAAATTAAACTTTGTATGTTAGAGTAAATATTAATGGTTATGAATAGATTAAACTTTGTAAGTTGAGTAAATATTAGTTGAAAATGAATCTATCTGGTGTAGAGAAGTTGGTGATGGGGTGCGCTTTTAAGGCACTTTGTCTATAGGGTCACCTATTCAAAACCTGTGAAGAGAAAAAAAATTAAGATTAGTCTAAACTACCCAAAAAAAAATTTAATTGAAAATTAAATATGATTATATTTTGAACAAATTACCTTAAATACAAAAATTAAATATTGAAATATAGTTTTTTTGAAATAAATTACAATTTGCAAGATAAGAAAACAATTCTTATTAGAAAACCATTGCTTTGTTTTATATCAATTCAAATTAATATATAAATTTAATAAATTAATTTAATTGATTTTATTATTTAAATATTATATAAAAATTATTCAAAATAATTTAGAACATTACAAATAGTAAATATTTTTTTCAAAATTCATGGCAAATAAATAATATGAAATTTAACTTTTAAGAAAAAACATTATTAAAATTATTTTTTAATATATATATATATATATATATATATATATATATATATAATCTATTTTTCTTTAAGAATTATTAAAAAAAAATTAGTATATCAAAAACATAATTTATTTTTTTCTAAAATAATATATATATATATATATATTAAATTTATTTATGTTAATTTTATTAAAAATGATGTATTTTATTAAAAAATATTCAATTTTCATTTTATTATAAATAAAAACAATTAATATATATCAATAAACATACATATATATATATATATATATGCCTGGTTCACCACTATCTAATAATACAATTCTAAGTGATATATGAAATGTAACACCATTAAAATCAACTTTAATTTAAATATAAAAATGATTTTGCCAATAAAATTTAGTGGTTGAACACATCTTGAAATATCATTGCAAATAAGTATATATATATCATTGCAAATAAGTATATATATATATATATATATATATATATATATATATATTCTGAGGTGAAAGGAAATTTGTTGACTTTTTCAATCGATGACAGGTCATTCTACTGAAAATATAGTTATTCTGAAAACTACGACTCCCTGGGTTATTAATTAGGTTGAATTCATTGAAACATTTAGTTACGTTGCATTCATTGAAAGGTTGTAACCAATTATTAATTACGATTTTAGAGATTATTATTTACATGGTATCAATTTTAAATTTTGTGGAGAATTATTATTTTTTCTTTTAAATTTTATCACTACTACATTTTCATCTATCCTATTTAATATATTGAATCTATAATTTTATATCAAAAAATGCTTTAACAAAGAGAAAAGTCATATCTTATTGATCCAACATCATCTTCCACACCACCTCTTTCTATAAACCTAACTAATTAAGTAATAAAGTATTTACTTTACTAATTAAGTCTTATAAATTAATTAGTTATTAAATAATTGATTATTTATAACTTAATTAATCAACCAATTAATTAAATTTATAAATTTATAATTTAATTTATCAATTAATATTTTAATTTATAAATTAATTAATTAATTCGAAAATTAATTATAGAGTAGTTTTTAAGTGCATTTTTTTGAAGTTTTTGGAGGATTTATAGCTAGAATTTGATGAAAACATTTGTGGCCAAATTTTGATTTGTGTTATTTAAACTGGTTAATATATGGATTCAACATCCTCAAAATCCCCTTGGGCACTTGGATTGTGAAAAGTTCACTTGTCAAACTTGTGGTTTCTATGAATCCCTAGCAAATTATAGAGAAATTAGATTGGAAAATAAATTGGAAAACTTTATGTTGTACTTAAAGACTACTCCATTAATTATTGTACATTAAGTAATTATTAAATAATTATTCTTTTATAAATTATTTAATACTTAATGAACATTTAGTGTTTAATATGTCATTAATATATAATTATGACATTGATATAATATCAAGCAGAGATAATTTTAGGGGCGAATTTTAGCCCAAAGGCGAAATTAAGGGGTTTTATATTTTAGAGGGGCGAATTTTTTATATAGAACCTATTTTGTGTAGTTTTGTATAAATAGCCCCAAAATTATTTTAAAAATAAATAATTATTATAGTTTAGCCAAGAAAAATAAAGGCGGATAAACCTGAAATGTTGCATTCGCCTTCGATTCACCGGTCTGTGATTTTATGGGGTTGTATTCGCCCCCGATTTACTAAGTTGGAGGGTTTTGGATCTGCATTCGCCCTTTGATGATGCTGGGGTGGCGTACGCCTGCGGCCTCAGATTTACGATTTACGT